>CAMZMU010000128.1:59389767-59901998 GCA_947311845.1 Poa pratensis
AACAATTCTTTCCTGTGCATAAACCATAAGAAGATCTTAATTTTAAGCGGAATCTTCAGCCTCCACAAATAATTTCGTAAAAAACTAGTGTGGCCATTTAGCATATCGGCATACATTGTTTTGACGGAAAAGACTCCATTGGAAGTTAACTTCCAAGTGAAGGTATCGTCCTCATTGCTGAGATGTACTCGCATTAGTTTCTCAACAAGGTTTAGCCATGCCGTCCTCCTAGTACCTAGAACATTTCTACGAAACAAAAGGTTTATAGGTACCGTACTTAGCACATCCGCTACCGTGGCATTTTTGTTTTCCGCAATAGCATATAATGAGGGATATTCCGTCGAAAGTGGAGTATTCCCTAACCATGCATCCTCCCAAAAATTTGTTTGCTGCCCATTACGTACAACAAAAGTACCCCGAGAAAAGAAGTCTTGTTTCACCTCCATTAAACCCTTCCAAAACGGAGAATCAGTAGGTTTTGCTTGTACTTGGGATAACGTATTATTCCTTAAGTACTTATTAACTAGTATTTCCTGCCACACACCTTCCTCATTCATCATCTTGAACAACCATTTACTGAGTAGGCATTTATTCTTGATTTCTAGCACCTCGATACCAAGGCCTCCCTGATCTTTAGGTCTACACACAATGTTCCATCTAGTCAATCTGTATTTTTTCTTCTGGCTATCGCTTTGCCAAAAAAATCTAGATCGATAGAAATCTAATCTTTTCCTGACCCCTTTAGGTATGAGAAAGAAAGATAAAAGAAACATTGGCAAACTTGTGAGCACCGAATTAATTAAAACAAGACGGTCACCGTACGACAACATCTTGCCTATCCAAGAACCTAGTTTGGACTCAAAGCGATCCTCAACCGGTTTCCATTCTTTATTCAGCAATCTCCTATAATGAATAGGTATGCCGAGATATCTAAATGGTAGAGCCCCCGCCTCACACCCAAAAATGTGGCGGTACTCTTCTTGTGCATCCTTAGCTTTACCAAAACAAAAGATCTCGCTTTTATGGAAATTTATTTTTAGTCCTGACAGTTGTTCAAAAAAGGATAGTATAAGTTTCATGTTCACGGCTTTCACAATGTCGTGCTCTAGAAACAAGATAGTATCATCCGCGTACTGGAGAATTGACACCCCACCATCTACCAAGTGTGGCACCAAACCCCCAATCTGCCCATCCTCCTTTGCTCGTGAAATAAGGATGGCCAACATGTCAGCGACCAAATTAAAAAGAAGAGGTGACAGGGGATCCCCTTGGCGAAGGCCTTTTAAGGTTTGGAAGTAATGACCGATATCATCATTAACTCGTATTCCAACACTCCCTCCCTGAACAAATCTAGCAATCCATTCACACCACTGTGGTGCAAATCCTTTCATGCGTAAAACTTGTTGAAGGAAAGACCATTTTACCTTGCCGTATGCTTTCTCAAAATCTATTTTAAACAATACACCATCCAACTTTTTCCGATGAATCTCATGAATTGTCTCATGGAGTAAAACTACTCCTTCTAAAACATTTCTCCCCGGAATAAACGCAGTTTGTGTTGGCCTAACTACTCTACTAGCAATGGTTGTCACCCGTATGGTTCCCACCTTGGTAAAAAAATTGAAACTTACATTCAAAAGGCAAATAGGCCGGTACTGTTCAATTCTACTAGCATCTTCCTTTTTGGGCAGTAGGGTGATCACACCAAAATTCAATTTATATAATGGCAGATCCCCGCTCTCAACTGCGCAAACATTGCCATCAAATCGCTTTTGATGACCGCCCAAAACTTTTGATAAAACTCCGCAGGGAACCGTCTGGTCCCGGGGATTTATTATGTTCCATTTGTTTAATAGCATCGAACACTTCCTTCTCGGTGAAGTCTGCAGTTAGAATCTCGTTTTCCTCCTCGGAAATTTGAGGCATGTCCGTAGTGACATCCTCCATCATTGTAAAATTATTCGGAACCGGTGCCCCAAATAATTTCTTGTAGTATTCCGAGATAAAAACTTTAAGATTCTCTTGTCCTATAATTGTCCCCTCATCCTGCTCTAGTTGGATAATTCTTTTTTTCCTATGTTTTCCATTTGCAATTATGTGAAAATATCTCGTGTTGTTGCCTCCCTCCTGAATATATTTAACTTTGGCCCGCTGCGCCCATTTTGATTCCTCATCCCTTTTAATTTTCGCAAGGTGAACCTCAGCATCCTTCTTAGCAACCCGCTCGGTTACATTTAAAGGAACTGTTTCAGCTTTAATATCAAGCTCATCAATTAGTAAAGACAATTTTTCTCTCAGTTTCTTATATTCTCCATTTAAGTTTTTTGCCCATCCTCGTAATACTTGCCTTAAGTGTCTAATTTTGTTTTGCCATCGCTCTACCGGTGTATTACCTACTTGAACCGAATGCCATTCCTTACTAACCATATCATAAAAACCATCTTGACGCATCCAAGATAATTCAAATGAGAAATGATTTTTATTTCCATTATGTGCTTGTTCTCCGGAGTCTAAAAGGAGAGGTGTGTGGTCCGACCCCGTACGGGTCATTGCATGCACCGTAACCAAAGGAAATTTCTGCTCCCATTCTACACTTGCTAGAAAACGATCCAACTTTTCGAACGTTGGTGTTTCCCATCTACTTGCCCATGTATATTGTCTCCCTGACAATTCCAACTCTTTCAAATCCAAACTTTCAATAATAGCATTGAACATAAATGGCCAACGAGTATTAAAGTTATCATTATTCTTCTCCTCTTGCCTCCTTATTATATTAAAATCTCCTCCCACTAACATAGGTAGGGTTTCTTTTTCACAGATTCTAACCAGTTCTGCTAAGAAATCAGGTTTTTTATTATCTTGGGCAGCACCGTAAACCACCACAAGTACCCATTGGAAACCATCCATTTTGGCCCGAACATTAAACTTAACACAAAAATCGCCCGAGACAACGCTTTGTACCGAGAGAGTTGCGTTATTAAGCCCTACCAACATTCCCCCAGAACGACCATGTGGGGGTATACAGTACCAAGAGTAGTCCATCCCTCCCGCCAAAAACCTAAGAAAAGGTGTAGCGAATGAGGATCTACCTGTTTCTACAATTGCTACAAAATCAAGTTTATTCTCTTGAACTGTTTCATGGACAGTTAGGTGTTTCGCAGTATCACCAAACCCGTCGCTGTTCCATATCATTCCTTTCATTTAGAAGATTTGTTTAGTTTCTTAATTCTTGCACTTCTTCTAATAACACGTTAGGGCAATCAATTTTCTTTTTCCTACCACGTGTGAGTTTTATCCCCTTCTCCAATAAATCCGCATGATTTATGAGAGGTTCTACTTCATCATCTACAAGGTCTTCACTAAGGTTTGCTGCTCTACGAAGCACAAAGCTACTTTCTGATTGCTCTTCATCTGTCCTCAAGTTGTTTTCCAAAAACACTACAGATCTACCATGTTCGACATCTCTAATAACAGAAATTGAATCAAGCACTTGTTGTTTAGATTTACCAAGAGAGATGCCTAACCTATCCGCCCTATTTTTAATTTCGTATCTGAAAAAGATAAAATAGATACTTTGGATTTTATAGGTGTACCTTTTTCCAGCATTGCATCTTTGTTCTGGGCCAACTCCATAGCCCACTCGAGTTGAGGAAGATCACATTTGGTTTAGCCCGGAGCCTATCGCTAGACCGCGCCTCGGTCCTGGACAACTCCTTCATACCTCCGAATGCCAGAATCTCCTCTTCAGTAGGGCTCGCATGAGTTAGAGAATCCCCAGCCCCAAGTGGCCCGCTTGACCGTGCTGGATATTTGGGCAGCTCCATATCAGCATTTCCTTCGCCGCAAGCCAAGAACGTGGTCAGCTTTTGCCCTCCATAGGATGGTGACTTAGGAGACAGAGAACAGCTTGGTGAGGGTACACCCCGCAGTGGTGATAGGTCCCTCTTGCCAACAAGATGCCCTTGATTGTCTCCAAAGGCAGTATCAACAATCAGTGAAGAAACAAACCCAGTTTTTGAAACTGCAGCCTTCTGTGCCGGGTCAGGAGAAACTGTATTATGTGATGCCGTAACGTCCACCGGGGCAGCGACAACCTCATTTTCCTCGGCCGCAACTTCTGCCGGGCGGCAAAGACTTGATTTTCCTATGCCGCAGTGAGTTGCCCGTTACCTTCGTGCACTACTTGAGCTTGTGGATCATGTGTCTCATTGATCGTATTGATCCCCGCATTAAGATCAAATAGAACACGTCGTGCCATCATGATTTGTTTCTTCACTTGAGGTGAGAAGACCACCCCCGACAGCTTCTCTTGCATCATATCAGACTTTGAACCTTCAACCGGTTTAGTCATGTCATTAGATGATGGTGTAGCATCTGTGTTCATCTTCTCCTGCCCTTCCTCCTTCGCTGCACTGCCCTCATCACCGGGTGCGTCGGACTCATCTTTTGGATCCTCGTCCTCCTTATCATGATCATTAGGAGGGTCCGGAGGTGTGTAATCAGCACTATCCCCCACATCCACTGGATTTTCAATCACAAAACGCAATCGTAGAAGCCATCCGTCATGAACAAAGTCCATGCATTTGGTATCAAGGTGTAATCTACACAGCCCACCAGGATCCGCAACATGCCATGTTTCCTTGTGAACTTCATGTCAACCTTTAAAGTTTTACCAAACAGAGATCCAAGACCCCACATCTGCAAGAAGTCACCTCTCTCTTTAGGTGGAATTCCAGAAATTCGGATCCACTTTTGTGGGAGCATATGAATTGGCTCCATCTTGGCAGCCCATGCATCCACCTTTATCTCACACTTACTATTAGGTACCCGAAAGGAACCAAATACTTTCAGTCTCTCCAACTCAACCTTAGAGGGGAATGGTACCTTGAAGATATTGTGTCCAACCTGGGTAACGTCCCAAACAAAATCACCTGAAGGCACCACACGTTTCAGTTGGGTCACCACCTGGGGGACAGATAATGCACCCCCTGTCACCGATAGCATAGCCAATCTTGTACTGTCTATCTTTGGTCGGTAAGTCTTGGTTGATACAGATTCATAGAAGACTAGCCCTTCTGTAATGATCCCATGCATTACTACCTGCGGTTTAGGAGCCGACAGCAGAGGACACGCATCCGTTTCATGTTCATTGCCTTCACAATTATCACAAAGCACTGCTGTACAGTCCACGCTGAGATGCCCATAATCATCACATCTATAACACCTCGGGTTCAGATTCTTCTTAGCTTTCTTTTGTTGTCCTTCAGTTTCAGCTTGTTGTGACCGAACCACCGCATGTGGTTGTTGTTCCTTGGCGACGTAGGCTGATTTGCCTCCTTCCTCCCTCAACACTCCTTCGTTGGCAGAAGCAGAAACCTGCTTCTTGTTCTGCCCCGTAGCAGAGATTGTTGCCTCAGTAGCCAGTGTGCTTGGATGTTTCAGAGCTTCGGTTACTTTACGCACAACAGCCGCCACCACCTCCTCATTCAGCTCTGTCCCAGCTTCTTTGCGACCATCAACACGGCCGCCACCCCGCATGTTCGGTGATCGTCCCCGTTGTTAAGCGCCACGCCCAAAATTATTATTCATGGGGCGTCTGTATCCTCCGGCCGCCCCACCTTGCCATCTATTGCCTCCATCATTGAAACCAGACCCTGCATTAAAATTACCAAACGCCGGCCCGTTCTGGTAATTCGATGCATCCCCAAAGTTCTCATACCTCTGTTGTCCATTACCTTGCCCTACCGTCCCGCTCGAACTGCCGGCAAAGAAATTGTTTGGCCTCTGATTCAGAGCTCCCTGGCCTGCAGTCCTGCTTGGACCCCCAGTGTAAAAATTGTTTGTCCTCTGATTGAAATTCCCTTGCCCAGCCATCCCACTCGAACCGTTGGCAGCAAAGCTGTTGTTGCCACGGCCGTGTGCACCAGCATGGTTGTCACTGTAGCGGTCGGCATCACGATTACGTCCATCACCTCCAAAACGACGGCCGCCACCATTGTTCGCCATCTCCGAAGTGGAGGAAGGCGGCGCTGGGTTGCAGTATTTTCTCGAAAACCCTAGCAACGATCGCAGGCCGAGTCCTTGTTGTAGGGAGAAACGAATAGGATATTTCGGGGCCTTCCAAATTGGACTCGCATAATCCTTTGGGCCTGCCGAACTTGAATTAGAAGGGCCCGCATGGCCCTGCACCGTATTGCGAAAATTTTGCGAATTTGAAATTGACCGTGATCCGAAATTAGTGGACGGCCGCCGTCGCACCGGCGATGCAACGCCGGCACGACGCGCAGGTCGATTTTGAACCAGAATCCAATCTCCCGCTTCCTCATTATCGGATGTCACCGTCGGCGCGAGCACCGGCAGCTTCATCCCAATGCATGCTGGTCTACCAAACGGTAGCCGATGTAGCTGTCTTTTACTAGCCTCAACCACCGGGACCGGAGAGGAGGAAGACGAGACAGCCGACGCCGGCGATAGATGAAGAGTTTTAGTTGCATACCTTTGCGCCAGCCTCTTGTTCACTCTCTTGATCTCCCTTGATGCAGACTCCTTGAGGTTTCTGCCATCATGCGGCGAGACCGTACGGCATACGTAGCTGAGACGTCAACCGACAGATCCTTCCGCAGCATCATCATCGTCGAGGTCTTCCCTTCGATCAGTGTCGGAGTCCTCGTTGGAGATCGCCCAGAAACGACCCCCGATCGCCCTTGGAGTCGCCTCCAACGTCTCTCCGTCAGACGCGGACATGATCTGGAGTCCCCTAGATTACTATTCTCGTGTTAACAACAAGATCGATTGCCTGCACGATAGCAAAGAAACGACGAAGAGCGGAACGATCAAACCAATGGGGACACGAGATTTTAACGTGGAAAACCCCTCCAACAATCATCAATGACATGATTAGATTTCTTACAATACCTGCAGAACTTGTCTCGTCCTTTGGACTTTGAGCGACTTCTGTCACCCTTGCTCTTATCTCTGTTGTTGTTGTGGTAGTGGTTATCTCGCTGCTCAGGCCTCCCTCGGACCTGCAAAGCATCGCCCTTGGAGGACGACGTCTCCTCTTTCTGTACCATACCTTTCATCTTTTCCCTAGCAAGCAGGGCCTCATATACTTCCGCGGTGGTTAGTTCATCACGGCTTAACAGTATGGTATCACGAAAATTTGCAAAGGAATTTGGCAGCGAGTATAGAAGTAAAAGTGCTAGATCTTCATCATCGTACTTTACCTCCATCGACACTAGGTCAGAAACGATCTCCTTAAAGATCGATAAGTGATTCATTACCGAACCACCTTCTTGCAACTTGTGCGTGAATAACTTCATCTTCACATGCATCTTGCTGGTGAGATCTTTGGACATGCAGATCGACTCCAGCTTAGCCCACAGTTCCGCTGCGGTTTTCTCCTGGAGTACTTCTTGTAGAATATCATTAGATAGATGAAGTTGAATAAGCGATAAAGCCTTACGGTATTTCCGCTTCTCATCAGCGGTCCATGCAGCCGCATCCTTGTCGCCGAATTTCTTCAGCGCCTCGTCAAGATCATTGGACTGTGCGAGAATCGCACGCATCTTGACCTGCCACAGCGAAAATCTCGTCTTGTAGTCCAGCGCCGGTAGATCGAACTTCATCGATGCCATCAAAAACCCTAATCTGAAAACAGATCTGAAACAGGGCTCTGATACCACTTGTTGTAAATGATAGCAAAGAAACGACGAAGAGCGAAACGATCAAACCAATGGGGACACGAGATTTTAACGTGGAAAACCCTCCAACAATGGAGGAGAAAAAACCACGGGCGCCAGCCAGCAATACTTCACTATATCGGGTGAGGTTACAAACGCCGTGGGTTTACAATGTATGGCTTACCCCAAAACGGCGGCTTACAAGAGGAATATACAGAAGCATAAAACCCTAGGTCGGCTGCAGTCCAACCCGGAATCGATCCCACCTCGGCGGTACTACCGCTGGGGTACTACCGCTTATCCCAGCGGTAGTACCGCTGGGGTGGGCTGGTTCGGCTCTTCCCACCTCAGCGGTACCGGCGGCGGTACCGCCAGCGGTACCAGTCGGTACCGGACAAGTGCGTCAGACGGCCATTCTGACGGTAGCAGAGGCGGTAGCGGTGGCAGTAGCTCTCGAGCGGTAGTACCGCTTAACCCAGCGGTACTACCGCTGGAATTTGGAACACCATAAAACAACATGATTGTTGGAAGTTGCAGAACAAGGAGAAAAGAAAAGGTACTTACCAACCGAAAAATAATGAAGGTAATAATACCGGTGAGGCTGATGTTGTTGATGGTAGTTCTGATGGCGATTGCCTAGCTGTTTTAGCTGCATGTGTTTCTCGTCAGGATGAATGGATTCTAGATACTGCATGTTCTTTTCATATTTGTTGTAACAAAGATTGGTTCAGTTCTTATGAGTTAGTGCAGACTGGAGATTTCGTGCGTGTGGGCAATGACCAACGATGTATCATTGCTGGTGTTGGGTCTGTTCAGATCAAGACACATGACGGTATGACACGCACGTTGACGGGAGTGAAACACATACCAACTATGGCGAGAAATTTGATCTCGCTCAGTACCCTTGATTGTGACGGGTACAAGTTTGTCGGCGGGAATAGACTCCTGAAGGTATCAAAAGGTTCTCTCATTGTTATGGTTGGTGATATGAATTCTGCTAAATTATATGTTCTTAGAGGTAGCACTTTATCTGGTACTGTTGCTACTGTTTCTCATGATGACGCTAGTAAAACTAACCTTTGGCATAAGTGTCTTGGACATATGAGTGAACTTGGTATGGCAGAATTGATCAAGAGAGACTTGCTGCAAGGATGCAGTTTGGGTAAGATGCAGTTCTGTGAACACTGCATTTTCGGTAAGCACACAAGAGTTAAGTTTAATGCTTCTGTTCACACCACCAAAGGTACACTTGATTATGTACATGCTGATGTTTGGGGGCCAACTCGTAAGCCCTCTTATGGTGGTGCTCGTTATATGCTGTGGTACTTCTGCATCATATATCATTATATTTTCACTAATTATCCTCTTGATCCTGCATGTTATTTAGGGCTTGCAGAAGTGTACGAATGGACGAACAAAGATAGGGGTCAAGAGAATGGGCGAGCTTGACATGAAAGCATTTGCAAATGCTTGCAGACTAGATTTATCGCAAGAGGATGCGCAAGTTACTTTTGCCTATCTTTGTTCGAAGTGGCAAAATGAAATTTCGAACCCAAAATGGCACCCTTTTAGGGTCGTCATGGCTGATGGTAAATGGACGGTATGGAGAATCTACCTGCTATTCCTTTTAGGCTTTTACATCACATGTAGTATTATTCCTAATTTTCTTGCTCTAGTAGCTTCTTTGCACTACTAGAAAAAGGACCTCTAGTCGCGGTTCCAGAGCCCCTTTAGTCGCGGCCTGGCAACCGCGACTAAGCAGGCGGGACTAAAGCCCCCCCTTTAGTCGCGGCGGGTTCCGAACCGGGACTAGAGGTCCCTCCACGTGGGGGACGTGGGGACGTGGTGTGTTGGGACCTTTAGTCCCGGTTGGTAGAACCAACCGGGAAGGGTTTTTGGATTTTTTTTCGATTTAATTGCAGGGTTTAGGGTTTATATATGCCGGGGTTTGGTTATAGGTTCCCGTGTCCCATGTCGTAACCGTGGTTTCACTAGTAACCCTTCCCGTAACGGTAACCGGTAACCGTTACGGTGACGGTTACGGTAACCGTTACGGTAACGGTGACGGTTACCGTAACATTTTCCACGTCGTAACCGTTCCCGTGTCGTATGAAGTCGATGCACATATTTATAACACATACAATTAAATTAAGTAATACTTTTAGATCGTAGTCAAGAGTTGATGCGCCAAGAGTTATCGTAGTACAAGAGTTGAAGCAAAACAACAAGTTATTTACACGCTTTCAACGCTTTCATGCTTTCAGCATCGTAGTACTCTCCTTTCTCCGATAAGGCCTCCGAAAGGTAAAATCCCGCCAATTCCTCTCCAATTGCTTTGAAGCGGTGCTCGAATGGTAGCTTGCAGCGCTTTTTTGACAAGTCTGCACTTTTCATATTCCATTTCTCGGTGACTAGTACATGTACATACTCGCAAATGAAGTATGCACATAACTCAGTTCCCTTTGGTTGCTCCAAGCAAGACTATACAAGAATAGATTTCAATCAATAATAATGAAGTATGCATGAGAATGTTGTGTGGACGTAGGTAGCAGTACTTACCTTGTTCAACTTCCAATCCAGCTTTTTGGGCCACCCACCTGCAGGATCTTCCTCGACAAACCTTGCCCAAACGCTGCCCGACAAAGAACATTCACAAATGATTTATTCGTTAATGACTTGACATCAAGATATGAATGACAGAGGCGGTAAGAAATGAATGTACCTTGCTAGTAAGTCGAAACAACTCCTGTATTTGTCAGGATGATACCTCAATGAGTCAAGTGAATGAATAAGTCCTTTGCGATGTTCAATGACAAGAAGAATCCAGTGGTAGCTGCGCACAGTCATGCATAACTCATCAGTTAAACTTAACATCGGGTGAGCAAATTAGAATGTGTAGAAGACACTAAAACTTACCCGAAGTGGTAAGGCCAATATATAGTTCTTTTGTCGCGGTATCGCTTGAACACCCTTAGCAAATCATCCGGTGTGTTCTTGTTATACAAGGGATTTATTATGGTTTCTTCGTTATGTTTATCCGGGTCAATGAACCCAATGTCATGCTGGTTCAGCTTTTAGAGCTCGAGCATCTTCAATCTGCATAATATAGCACACAAAAGATTAAAGTGAGAATAATTACAAACAATGAACGAGACTAGGTAAAGACTTAAATAAATCACTTACAGGCAATAGGAACTCATGATAGATTTGTCGAGTGCCCGCAGATTGTATAGCTGAAAAAGTTCGCTAAACCGAACAATGTGGTTGTAGTCTTCTAAGAAGTGCTCATCGTCTTTCCTACATTTCAGAACGACAGAAGCTGTCCCTTTCTTTGCGGCTTTCAAGTACCAAAAATGGAGAGCACGCATTTTTGTTGGTAACTTGCATTTCACCAAAGCTTCCCCCATAACAAATTTACTTACTGGTGGAGCTGTTGGTGCAGTCTCAAAGTTCAATCTCGAAGCATATTCGTCTATAGGAACTTGCGCTTCGGCGGCAAGACGACGGATTTCCTCTAAGTCAAACACCATCGGCGCTTTAGGGTTAGATTGTACTAGTTGTTTTCCGCGCTGGGGAACTCGACTATCTTTGTTCGTCGGCGGCGGGACAATTAGCGGGGGGACAGAACGTACGGGTTGTTCTCCGAGCTGGGGAACTTGTTTACCTATCTTCGGCGGCGGTGGGACCGATGGTGCTGCTTTTGTAGCTTCCTTCGGCGGTGGGTCCGATGGTGCTGCTTGTTTATCTTTTGCCGCCGGCGGCGGGACTGACTCTGCGTCTTGTTCACCTTTTTTCGGCGCCTCCACCTCTGTCACCGCGTCATATGACTTTTGAATATAACGGTCATAGTCAGATGGCGGCTTCTCTGGAGGGACATATAAGTTGTCGATGACTCGATTACAAGCCTGTGCAGTATAGCCGGCGGTAAATTTGGCGGCGGCACTTTCGGTGCGAACAATGCTTTATTATACTCCGCCACGGCTGCTTCGTTTTGCTCGAGAGTCTTCTGCCAAGGTAACCTCGGATCAGGCGATGTGGCCCTTTTAGTTCGCCTCCTGACCGGGGAAGACGCGCGCTTTCTCCGGAGAAGCGCTACGGACACTTCCTCACGCGGTGGCGGAGATGGAGATGGACTGTGCTGACTGAGATGGTCCTCTACATCAATTTCCGGTGGGGGGTCCCTGTCACGCGGTGCCGGAGATGGATGTGTCTCATCGATACCCGGGCAGGATGGGCTTTGCTGAGTCGGTGGCTTTGAGAACTTGATGTATTTCTTGTTCCACTGGACGAAACCACCCTTGACATCGTACAATGTCTCCTCACCGTCACCTCCAGAAATCTCAAGAGCCAATGATTCAAATCCCGGCGCAATTTCATCCACCCCGACAACAGCATAGCCAGGAGCAATGTCACCATTATGGTAGCTTGCTCCGGCGTCACTCGGTAAAGCATAGCCGTCCGCCACCTTCGTGGATATGTTAACCACAGGTGCATGTAGCTCACATGGTGTCTTCTCCGTGACATCATCCACGGGGTAGTGAGCATCGACATCTATTTGCGTGGAACCCACGCTGCTTCTAAGCTGAGATCGAGCATCCATGGGTTGCTGCTGCTGAGACGGCCCTGTCTGACTATTAATTGACTCCATGAGTTGCTGCACCTTGAGTTCCAATTCCGTTAGCCGCTCTTCACCCTTCTTCTTCTTTCTTGCACGGCTTCTATAAGTGTCAGCGTGTTGCGGATACGCTTTCTTAATGGTGACACCGCCGGGCATGCCTCGTAAACGTCCCCAGTGTTCAGGATTCCCTAGGGCCCGTGTCAGCTCGTCGTCCTCTCTATAGGGTTTCCACACACCCCGTTTAACTTCCTCTATTACCTTTTCAATCTTCGGGACGATTTCTTCTACTTTTTTCTTGAATTTTTCAACCTTCGGGACGATTTTCCCTGTTTCCTCGTCCAACGTTGCGCCATGCGCGAACAACCAGAATTTGGACCTTTCGGGCCAGTAGTATGTCTGTGGAGTGATATCTTTAGCAAAGATTTTATCTTCTAAGGCTAGCCACTTAGGAATGGCTGACCTGTAGCCACCTGTCCCCAAGTTATGGTGGTGAACCTTATTCGCGCATTTGCCTTATTTATGTTCGATCGGGCCACAGCCGCATCCGATTTCTTATACGCCTTAAACTCTTCCCAGTGATCTCTTATCTTCACTAGTTTTTCTTCACTGAAATCTGGATCAACTGTTTTATATTTTGCCCATAATGTTTGCTTATATTTCCGAAATGCGTCGGCCATCTTGGAGAGAGTCCACTGCTTGAGTTTCAACTTCGTGGTGGGTTCAATATCATCCGGGAGGTTAACATGCTCCAAGAGTGTGTCAAAGCACAAATCTTTCAAATGGTTGTGGACATAGCAGGGGTCATCCTCGGCAACGCCCGCCGGCTTATTCCATTCTGGTATGGAGATCGGGACCAAGTCCCTAACAATAACTCCAGCTTGACTTATATATTTTTTGCGGTTCTCTGGGGGTTCCACCGAATCGCCCTCTTCATCAATTTCATAGATCGGTAACTTTGCATCTTTGCTCGTCATTCTTTTCGTGCGGCCTCGAGGAGCTTGATTCTTAGCCTTTTTATTCGAGGTGGAGGCCTAAAGTAAGAAATATAATGTGTTACTAAGTGCAATACAAATCAGTTAATGCATTTTGTGATCAACAAAATATAGAATTCATATATATACCTCGAGGTAGAGGGTGTTTGAGGTGGCGGGTGTTATTTCTTCTTCATCTAAAAGACCCTCACCAGAGTCCATCAGAAATTATGAGGCAAATTCCTCAAAATCAAGATCTACACCGGCACCGGCGCCTTCTCCACCGGCGCCTTCTCCACCGGCAGCATCTTTATCGCGATGCTCAAAAATACTCTGCATTAATATGTCTTCATTCTCCTCGTCTCGCACATAGCCAGGCTCCATAGCTCAATGTTCCTACACTCAATAAAATTTGCATCTATAATTTGCTAACACATTGTTAAATTTGCATTCTAACAACCTAAATTGCTAACACTAAATTTGCTAACAACCTATATTGCTAACAACCTAAATTGCTAACACTAAATTTGCTAACAAACTAAATTGCTAACAACCCACGAGCATCCAATGCAGCTAATTAAGCTAGACTAAGTCTTATTAACTAAACTAGTGCTCTGAATTAACTGAAACTAGTGCTCTGAATTAACTAAACTGAAACTAGTGCAGCTAGCACAACAGGGGTCGCAGGGCTACCTTGGAGAAGACGAAGTGGCCGGAGGAGGTCGCTGCAGTCGGAGAGGCCGGGGCGGCCGGAGAAGCTGAGGAAGCCGGATGTGGGGGCGGCTGGTGCAGAGGCCGGGGCGGCCGGAGAAGCTCGGGAAGGAGGCGCGACGGAAGGCGGCCCCCTTGGTCGCCGGAGGGTGTGGCGGCAGCGCGGGGCGTGGCGGCGGCGAGGCAGGGGAGGGGCGCGCGGCGTGGGGCAGGGGAGACGGCGACCTGGGACGGCGGCGCGAGGCAGGGGAGATGGGGGCACCACGGCGCGGCGGAGCAGCCTAGGGCTTCGCCGGCGTTGTCGCGTCGTGGGAGCCCGGAGGCGGCGTCGTCGATTTGGGGGGAGTTTGCAAATTTTTTCGCAAACTCCCCCACTAAACCGCGCGGAATCGACCTCTAGTCGCGGTTGGTGGCTGCAACCGTGACTAAAGACCTTCTAGTCGCGGTTGCAGCCAGCAACCGCGACTAGAGGTCTACCTGGCTGCAACCGCGACTAGTGGGCTTTTTCTATTTTTTTTTTGTTGTTTCTGTTTTCTTTTTCTGTTTTGAATGTTTTAAAGGTGTTACTGATTTGATTTAAAGGTGTCAAACTGGTTTTTGATCAGGGGTGTGTTTCTTTTCTATTTTTTTGTTGTTTCCGTTTTATTTTGTTGTATTTGTTTTCTTTTATGTACTTTGATTTAAGTTCTTTTTGAATTATTTTTGTTTCTAGTTTCTTTTCCTGTTTTTGTTTCTAGTTTCTTTTCCTGTTTTTGTTCTACTTTCGACAACAAAATGCCCCTTTCAGAGACTACCTAAATTAACCGACTACCTAAATTAACCATGCCCCTTTTAGGGGAGGGTTCCCGGAACCGAATGATTTGTGTTCGGTCGATGAAATGAAGGATTATATAGATATATAGAACAGAACACACGGCTCCCCTGCATACAGCCCAAGAAGAGTGACGCTGGAATGTTTTGTGTTTGAGCGCCACTTCGATCCAAGCAGCGGCAAGACGTCTCTAATGATCTACAACCGTCCGGCAAAACATCTCTGATGATCTGCAACCGTTTGGAACGGTCGCAGGTCATCAGAGACGTCTTGCCGCTGGTTGCCCAAAGATGCCTCTCCGAATGACGCTGGAATGTTTTGTGTGTGAGTAACCTGTCTGAGGAGGGGGGATATATATAGGGTACGTGTGCTTCTTTAGTCCCGGTTGGTAACACCAACCGGGTCATGTGGCTCACGAAGTGGTCGTGATGATACTGCTGATCCAACAGCTCAAAGATCCCTCAAAAGAAACACACCCCTGATCCAACGTCTCACAAGCGCTTGAAAGAAACACACGATCCGTGTGCTTCTTTAGTCCCGGTTGGTAACACCAACCGGGACTAAAGGCGGGTTTTTGAGGTCTTTATATATTGTCGTCGACGGGGTAAACCCTAATCCACCATTCCTAGCCACGAACGCATCGTCTCCACGAGATGGATCCGCCACGTCCGCCGCAGCGCCTTCTGGACGAGGTCGAGCGTGCTCGGCAGAGCGCGCTTGGGCGCAACCGCGGGAGCCTATCCCGCCGTATGCCCACGAGCCCGGCGTGGAGAGGAATGCCCAGCTACCGGCCTCCTGGTCCACCAGGTGCCGCCGCACCTCCACCTGGCGCCGCTGCACCTCCACTAGGCGCCACCACTCCTCCCGCGGAGGAGGAGGAGGACGACGACTTCGACTGGAGCGACGACGGGGAAGAGGGTTGTGGGTTGCAGATACAGGAGGCCATGAAATCCTCATTCCAGTCTGTCCGCGACTACCCTGTCCAGCGAGCCAAGACTTCCTACCAGCTCAAGGCGAAGGAGGCTTCCGAGCTGGATTGGGCGCTGAAAGACTCATCCTCCATGGATCTTGCCCTCCGTCGCAAACGTGCGCGCGAGAACCGGGCGGCCGCCCACGGGGCTGGCTCCTCCCGCCGTTCCCCCTAATCCTACGGCCTTCGAGCCAGCAAGTCCGTTTATGTAGAATAATGTGTAATAATCCTACGGCCTACGGATCAGGGGTGTGTTTCTTTCAAGCGCTTGTGAGACGTTGGATCATGTGTAATAATGTATTAAACCTTTTATGTGGCTCGTGAGTGCCTGCATATCAAATCGACCTTCGATCCACAGCGGCAAGACGTCTCTGATGATCTACGACCGTCCCAAAAAGTGTTGGGAATGTCGCAGATCATCAGAGCGCCTTGCCGCTGCTTGGATCGGACCGAGGGGCATGGCTACCACTTCCACCACCACCACCACTCCCACCTTCTCGGCAATTCATCATTGCGTCACCCTAATCCAGTGGCTGGATTCAACCTACCTGAGGGCTTGTGTTTCCAACAGCGTCGTTGTGTTGTCCTTGTTCACCGTCCTACAGGAGGTGGCTCCAATGGCTGGCCGGTGAACAAGGAGGAACACAATAATGCCAGGGAACATGCCAGCAGGTAGGCTAAATCCAGCCATTGGATTCGGTGGCGAAGGTAGACGCTCGTTGTGTGTCGTTCGCTGCAGGGACGCCGCTATTTATAGGCGATTAGAAAGTGTACCTGTGGATGAGGTGGGAGTGCTGATCCAACAGCTCACAAGCCCTCAAAAGAAACACACCCCTGATCCAACGGCTCACAAGCGTTTGAAAGAAACACACGATCCGTGTGCTTCTTCAGTCCCGGTTGGTGTTACCAACCGGGACTAAAGGCGGGCTTTGCGGTCACGACTCGTGTCCTCCCGCCACCGTTTCCCGCCAACGTTTCCCGCTATCGTTCCCGCCACCATTTCCGCCAAATGCTTTGCAATTTCAAGTTGTACCTTAATTTGTTCTATCCAGTATTTAGAACTAGTGAAGTTGTAACGTAGATCTCTAGTTCTATGTTAAATCGTCTCCGCATAAGACGGTTGATCGCACATCGGAGTTGTATCTTGGTTCACACAACTTACGAACACACTCTTAACTAATACCAATAAACAGTCCACAATAAAAGTAAAGAAGAAAAACAAATAGAAAAAAGGACCACGGCACAGAAATGTCGCACGGTTACATAAAAGGTTTAATACATATTAATTATTACACATCACCAACAACATCCCTACCTAGCTAGTGTTCACTTGTTCTTCGTGTGTGTCCCTTTCTTCTTATTGCACCGTAGCCATGGACAAAATTCTTCATTTAACGTGATGGTTGGGTCAATTTTCACTTTGAAGGGCGGAATTTCATGAAACTTATTGTAATCTTCTGACATGTCGTGTGGTCCTCCACTCCCACGATGTTTCTTTTACCTGAAAGAACTATGTGGCGCTTTGGCTCATCGTATGATGTATTCGCTTGCTTATCTTTTCTTTTTTTTGGTAGGGTAGACATGTCCTTCACATAGAAAACCTGAGCCACTTCACTGGCTAAAATGAATGGTTCGTTCTCGTAATGAAGATTCTTGAAATCCACTGTAGTCATTCCGTACAGTGTGTCTACGGCTACACCGCCATCTAGGTTGAACCATTTGCACTTGAACAAAGGAATCTTAAATGAAGGTCCATAGTCCAGTTCCCATATCTCCTCTATGTAACCATAATATGTTACCTTTTCCCCACTGCAGCCATCTATTGCATCAAAGCGAACACCACTGTTTTGGTTGGTGCTCTTTTTATCTTGGTCGGCCGTGTAAAATGTATTTCCATTTATCTCGTACCCTTGAAAAGTCAATATAGTCGAAGATGGTGACTTGGCCAAATAGTATAGCTGTAGTTCATTTGTGGTGACATTCATCAGAAGTTTCTGTAACCAACCGCCAAAAGTCTTGAAGTGTACTCCATCAATCTCATCTTCTGGGTATTGGGAGCGTAAATAATTCTTGTGTTGCTCGATATACGGAGCCACCAAGATGGAATTATGCAGAACTGTGTAGTGTGCTCGAGTGAAAGAATCCACGTCTTCACATATGATTGCTTTCTTTCCTAGCGTGCCTTTTCCACGCAGTCTCCCCTCATGACGCGATTGAGGAACACCAATCGGCTTAAGATCAGGAATAAAGTCAACACAAAACTCAATGACCTCCTCAGTTCCATAACCCTTGGAGATGCTTCCTTCTGGCCTAGCACGGTTATGAACGTATTTCTTTAAGACTCCCATAAACCTCTCAAAGGGGAACATGTTGTGTAGAAATACAGGACCGAGAACACGTATCTCTTCCACCAGGTGAACTAGAAGGTGCGTCATAATATTGAAGAAGGTTGGTGGGAACACCAACTCGAAGCTGACAAGACATTGGACCACATCATTCTCTATATCTTTTAGAGTAAGTGGATTGATAACCTTCTGAGAAATTGCATTCAGGAATGCACATAGCTTCACAATGGGTACTCGAACATTTTCTGGTAGAAGTCCCCTCAATGCAACCGGAAGTAATTGTGTCATAATCACGTGACAGTCATGAGACTTCAGGTTCTGAAATTTTTGCTTATGTTTATTATTCCCTTTATATTCGACGAGAAGCCAGATGGAACCTTCATACTGCGAAGACATTCAAAAAATATTTTCTTTCTTTCGTAAGAGCGTAGCTCGCAGGACCTTGATGATTATCAGAATGATCGTCGTCTCGTGAATGCATACGTCGATGGGCCTGTCTTGCTTCCGGTGTATCTTTTGACTTTCCATACACGCCCAACAAGTTAAGCAGGTTCAAGCAAAGATTTTTTGTCACGTGCATCACGTCGATTGCAGAGTGAACCTCTAGCATTATCCAATAGGGCAGCTCCCAAAATATAGATTTCTTCTTCCACATGGGAACGTGGTTCTGAGCGTCATTCGGAACAGATAGTGCTCCAGCACCCTTCCCAAATAT
Organism: Poa pratensis; assembly: GCA_947311845.1. NCBI lineage: Eukaryota > Viridiplantae > Streptophyta > Magnoliopsida > Poales > Poaceae > Poa > Poa pratensis. The sequence continues at coordinate 59,408,591 of CAMZMU010000128.1, forward strand.
TACTTTTAAATCCTTGACCATATCATGTATAACAGAACTAGAAGGTCGAGTAGGCTTCCGCCGAATATCTTCCTCACCTTTGTAATGTTGGCCTTCCTTTCTTACTGATGCCTCGGTACAAGCCATCGACGATGGCCCAGGTACACAATCTTGTTACCTATATGTTTACCTTGAGTCTCACCTAAACAATGCGTACATGCATTGTATCCCTTGTTTGACTGTCCTGAAATGTTACTAAGAGCAGGCCAATCATTGATGGTTACAAACAAGAGCGCTCGTAGGTCAAATTCCGTTTGTCCGTGCTCATCCCACACACGCACACCTTCATCAGTCCACAACTGTAAAAGTTCTTCCACCAATGGCCTCAGATACACGTCAATGTCGTTGCCAGGTTGCTTCGGGCCTTGGATGAGCACTGGCATCATAATGAACTTCCGCTTCATGCACAACCAGGGAGGAAGGTTATATATACATAGAGTCACAGGCCAAGTGCTATGACTGGAGCTCTGCTCTCCAAATGGATTAAATCCATCTGTACTTAGACCAAATCTTAAGTTCCTAGCGTCATCCGAAAATTTCGGGAACTCTCTGTCGATTTTTCTCCACTGGGACCCATCAGCGGGGTGTCTGATCATCAGGTCTTTTTTACGTTCTTCTTTGTGCCAGCGCAACAACTTGGCATGCTCTTTGTTTTGGAACAAACGTTTCAGACGTGGTATTATAGGAGCATACCACATCACCTTGGCAGGAATCCTCTTCCTTGGACAACCTTGCTCGCCCTCAACTTCACCTGGGTCATCTCGCCCAATCTTAAACCGCAATGCACCGCATACAGGACAAGCATTTAAATTTTCGTGCTTGCCGCGGTAGAGGATGCAGTCATTAATGCATGCATGTATCTTCTGCACCTCTAATCCTAGAGGGCAGACAACCTTCTTTGCTTCGTACGTACTAGAGGGCAATTCGTTTTCATTTGGAAGCATCTTCTTAATTATTTTCAGCAAACTTTCAAAGTGCTTGTCGGTAGTACCACTCTCTGCCTTCCATTGTAGCATTTCCAGTATGGTACCGAGCTTTTTCTGGCCATCTGTACAAGTTGGGTACAACAATTTGGTGTGATCGGCTAACATGCGCTCCAACTTCAACCTCTCGTTTTCACTTCCACAGTCCATTTGTGCATCATGAATGGCCTGACGAAGATCATCGTCAGGCTCATCTTTTTTTTCATCCTCTTCAACTTCGTCTTCCCCCATTGAAGTACCACCGTGTTCATCGAACATAGGATAGTTGTCATTATCCTCTTCTTCTTCTTTCTCTTCCATTATAACCCCTGTTTCTCCGTGCTTGGTCCAACAATAATAACCACGCATGAAACCATTTTGCAACAGGTGTTGGTGAAGCTTGGCTGAGGAAGGGTAATCCTTCTTATTCTCACAGAGACTGCATGGACAACACATAAAACCATTTTTTCGCTTGCTTATCTCGGCCACAGTGAGAAATTCATGCATGCCCTTAAGGAAATCGTCAGAAACTCGGGAACCGTACATCCATTGACGTCTCATCTGCATTATGCATGCCAGTAATGAATAGATAAGTGACCATAATAATTCTTACAAGTTCTTCAAGCAAAGTAGAGTGGCGACAAATGTAATACATTGTAGCATTAAATATTCATTAATTTAAACTAACATAGAACTATCTAAAGAATTTAAATCCAACAACAAATGCGAACATAATCGCAACTAAGGTCATTATTGAACCAACAGCATAATGATACCAAGCCTCTTGACTAATGGCATAACTTCTAATTTTTTTAAGCTTCAAGCGCATCGCATCCAACTTGATCTCGTAAGCATCAACGACGTCGGCAAGCTTCGAGCGCATCCCATCCAACTTGATCTCGTAAGTATCGACGACGTCGGCAAGCTTGAACTGGTGTTCATCGATGATGTTGGCAAGCTTGACCTCCAATTTCCTCTTCTCTTCTTGGCGGAGATCTTCACTTATTTTTAATTTAGCTTTCAAATCATCGTTCTCTTTCACAAAAAATTCAACAATAGGGTCCATTGGAATTTCCGGTTCAACTACCTCCTAGACAAATATATATTTATGTCAAAGTTGGTCGGCATGATTGTCATAAACACGAAACGAAACAAATATATAGTTATTAACAGTCATACCACATCCGAATAATAGAACGGACGAGAGCCGGTGGGGGTATTTGTGAAAACCATGGCACTATATATATATATAAAAAATTATACAACTTATACAAAAAACAAATAATTATGGAACAAAATCATACAACAAAGATTTTTTTTAAATAAAAAAGAAGGCTCACCTAGGTGGTGTCGGTGACAAGACGGCGCGGTCTATCGACGACGGTGAGGACGTGAATGTTGTGACACTGAAATACAAAAACATAATTTAGTTTAAGCTCAAACTGAATAAACAAAATTGAGCTAAATAAGCAAAATGAGCTAACTTAGGCATTTCATCAAACACCTACCTAGCACTAGAAATATAAAATGAGCTAAATAAGCTAAACAACTAAAGAAACGGCGCCGGAAGAGAGAGTTTGCAGTTGCTAACCCTTGGATAGATGCACCGCCGTCAATCTTAACAAATGGGGCAAAAAATCGTGGAAGAAATCGAGCTCGGTGGAGAGAAAATGGAGATGAAACTCGAGCTCAAAATGGCCATGGCTGGCTCGGGGTGGAAGATGTAGTTGAAGGACCTGCAGTCCCGGTTCCAGCCACAAACCGCGACTAAAGGGTCACCTTTAGTCGCGGTTCCAGCCACGAACCGCGACTAAAGGTCCTCGCGCGGGCCCCGCGCGGCCCCCGCCGCTAAAGCCGCAGGCGGAGGACCTTCAGTCGCGGTTCGTGGCTGGAACCGCGACTAAAGGTCCCGCACCAACCGGACACCTGTCCTAGCCGTTGGAGATGTCGGAGCCGGAGCCCTCTAGTCGCGGTTCGGAAAGGAACCGTGACTAAAGGTCCGGCTCTATTGCCTCTTTTCTACTAGTGTTGTAACACCTCTTGTTGTGTCAACGTTTCCAAGTCTGTATGAGACTGGCAAGCGCTTTCATTCATCTCATAGTACATACATTATCTTGTTATTTGTTGTAGGAGATTCTCTCAGAGGATGATGACAAGCTCCGGATGTTAAAAGAAGAGCATGGTGAAGAAATATGCACTTTGGTAACAAAAGCACTACTTGAAATCAATGAATATAACCCCAGTGGTCGTTATGTTGTATCGGAGCTGTGGAACTATAAGGATGGCCGGAAAGGAACACTGGAAGAATTCATGGAGTTCATCTTGAAACAGTGGCAATCACATAAGAGGAAGCGCTGAGCATCCTTTTATCTCCAGGCCTGGTGTTCTGCTTTTGCTTTCTTATAACTCGGTACTTCCACCCTGAACTAGACATGGTGTAATTTTAATGTTGGGGGACTAGCTAGAGGTATGTGGTGGTTCATTAGTTCTTACTGATTGTGCAACTAGAATGACTGTGATCACCTTTTCGTAGCCAAATGTTAGCTAGATTATCCTGTTGTGGAATTGGGATGGATACTAGTACTGATCTAGAATGTAGATAGCCTCTTATCTTTGCATATGTGATGCTTGCCCTTAGAATGTGCTGCAAGTATGCTCTATTGTGTATGTCTCCGTGTGTGCATGGCAAGTGCAATTGCAGTGTAGTGGAAGTGATACCGCTCTTTGTTTTGTGCTTGAACCCTGATGTGTATTGGACAGCTAAACATTATCTGGAAGTTCATATGATGCTTAGGTTTGGATGACTGCTAGTGTAAGCTTTCTGGATCTTGGCAATGTGGCTACCAAAGCAATGGGGGCTTTCAGACTTGCATCACAGGCATCGATTTTGTGTATATGTGCTTTTACACTGATCCGATTCCTTTATGCTATTCCTCCATTGATGTATATGCTACTTTCAGCTAGTAATTTCATTTGTCTTTATGCAACACAAAAATGGATGCTACTTTCAGGGCCGCTCCCTATGTGTACCCTAGTACAAGGGATTTCGCATATTGCTCTACATAAGAAATACCATCAGGTGATTTTGGTACAACTATGGTAGATGTTACGTGTTGCATTACGGAAGACCTAGTAGCTGCAGATTTAACATGTCACCATTATTATTTTTCTCTTCTGGAAATGATATTTTTCATCGGATTCCATACTGATAGTCGAACCGTGTGTCAACTTTTGTAGCTATCCAACCTAAGCACAATTTATCGCTCCTTACTGTGTTCAAGGAGAAATCGAGTGCATTGCCTACGCTCGAATGCGTGATCTGGACCCTTGTATCGCAGGTAGTCTTCAGCTTCCATTGCTTGTAATATTAAGTGTGGATTATTGACGGTTCCATCTTCCATGTGCAATTCCTACGTGAATTAGTATTGCATCTATTTGGTCTTAATTTGATTCTTATTGCTCCATCCTCGTTAAGCTGCGCAACTTCTAAAATAGTAGCCGTCCGATCCGATTAAGTAAAAAGGGAAGTTCTGAGATCAATGCTAACTTTTCTTTTCTGGCCGTTCGTTTCGCCCTCACTCACACGGTGACACCAACCTAGGGGAAAACAAATTACAAATTTCCATCCGTTCTGAAGAAAAAGGGGAAGTGAAGTGCTTTTGCATAAAGGTAGGAAGATGTAGAACAAAAACGAAAACAAAGTATTTGGCACAATTGAAAATAATGGAAATTAATATTTTCATTGGGTTTGCTTCGAATAAAATGGATAGTTATTTATTTGACAGTGGGGTCGATAAGCGATTCTGCACACTGGAGCAGAAAACTAGCGACTCCCAACTTATGATGCATTTTCCTTCAAATTGACTTAACAATGTACGTACTTGGTCTAAGTATATCTCGTGAAGACCATGGACGTATCTCCTGGAGACCATGGACGGCGGCTGCGACCTGCAGACAGCCATTCCTTGTATGACACTCACTCTTGTTTTGTGATATTTGTCCTTTTTGTGTAGACTATAATAATAAGAATTTTTGACTGAAAATTTGCACACAAGTAAATATCGACATTAACTACATGTAGAATTTTTGTTTCGAATTTTCTGAACCTCAAAATTGCCGATTTTGATTTTTTGTAAAAACAAGCTACTTGGAGCTCGGACTCCATTACACTTCCCGTTATAACTTATAACAAGTGCATATATGCTGTCAAAATGCTCTCGTGCAGTTTCTGTTTTTCAATAATACACCATGGAGGTGTATTAATTATATATAGAAGAAAGGCCAAGACGGCCGATACATCACAAATAATGGCTACAACATCACACACCGAACTCAACACCACACGATACACGGCTTAAATGCAAACCCACAACAACTGACGATGAAGGATCGCCTTGCACCGCCACCCACCACGAATGGTGAAGAGGTGGAACACAAAGCCCCAAGAACGCATCACGCCTGAAAATGGAGACCTCGATAGAACGACCCTGGCTATAGGATGGTGTGGATCAAAGTATATCACACGCATAAGCGCCTAGACGGGTCACCAAGTGGATGACATGACAACCAAACCGTAGGAAGCGTCAAGTAAGAAGCATCAACCACATTGTACATTGCGCCCCGTAGGCTCGCGCTTTGAGCGGTTGCCAACGCCGATTTCCATCCGCTGCTTCGGGAACTCCACAAGCAAACCCAAACAACGCATTTAGGGAGGGAGCGACACCGTGGTTCCCCCAACGCCTAATCCGACAAGTCAGATTAAGGATTTCTAGTGGTGCTCGAGGCAATCAAGAACAATATTGGTCATGGCGACGCCCAAGGGCAACGACACCTGAGGGCGTCGCAATCGTCAGCAAAAGTAGGGATTTCTCCCCAGTCCGATCATCGACCCCATGATCCAACTGAACCAAGAGGACAAAATCAACATATGGCCACACCACTGGCGGGAGACAAGCCGCAACATGTCATTGGCGTAGGGGAGGCGTCAAAACCACCGCCCTCTATGGCAACCAATGGTCGGGAGTGGACGAAGGGGATTCAGCCTGCCGCGACCTGACCAACCACCGACACTGCCACAGTGCCAAGCAGTTAGCACCACCATGCTACCTGTTGCCATACGCTCCAGCTCTTGATAACCTCTCGGGCCCAGATGGGTCGTGGATGAGCCTGAAATCCGCGCACTCGGCATCAAAGATGTGTCCGTTACATGGAGGCCATGTGCCCGCCGCCGGGCTACCACCCCACGTGACATTGCCACAAAGAAGGTTCGCCACCATGCAAAGGAGATAGCCCCGCCACCGCCATCACCCTCGACAACGAGGAAAAGGGGCAGGATAGGAGGAGGCTCGCGCTTCTGGAATCGCCACCGCCCGTGCTGCTTAGGATTAGGCGACGCAGGGCCGACGCGCGCCTCTTTAATTTTTTAGCCATGAATGTTCGTGCTGTCACGATTGGGTATAGTTTCTTGCCAATGCATTGTTACCGTGGACATCATTCTCACAGCCACAGGTTGTCAAACATGCTACGCGTTCCATTGCAAACTTGTAGTTCAGTTCAGGTGCGATGAACATTCAGTTTCTCTGTCGAATATTATCGGTTTGGTCTGTCAGATCAATCTAGTCTCAACCAGGCTAGGTGGAGAACAGATTTGATAGTAACCACAGGTTTGCCACTGAGATATTTGGCTCATCTTGCGTGGATTTTTTGGGCTGGGAAAAAATTTACAGTACAAAATGATGGTTTAGAAAAGAAATGGGGCAAAGCGATCAAATTCGTGCGGAGAAAGAAAACGTTTTGCACACCCAACGACGAAAAAAGGCCGCGTCTTCTTCCTCGTTCGCGCCACCCAAACCCTTGCTCACTCACCGTGTCCTCACTGGCCGCACCCAGCACCCTCCGCTTCCCATTCACCGGCGCGGCGCCAGCCATCTCTACGATGCGTCCTCCTCCACCTTCTTGCTCGCGTTTCCCTCCCATGGCCGAGGCGGAGAGCAAGATACCCGAACCCCGCACTCCTCCTACTGCCGATGAGGACGACCCAGACCTGCCCCCACTGGAGGCACCCCCCGGCATCGCGGCGCCGTTGCACGATTGGAATCGCGCGGGCGCGGTGGAGCGCCTCCCCGACATCCGCGCCAACATCCGCCTCCGCCTCCTTCCCCCGCCCGCCGCCGCGGCCCCGTCCGCCGCGCGCAAGGCCGGCCTCCGTGCCCTTGGCCTCCTCGGCTTCGTCCGCCTCGACCTCACCTCCTCCGGCGCCCCGCGCCGCGACCTCGTCGCCGCGTTCATCGCCAACTTCCTCCCCACTCGCGAGTGGAGCTACGTCCGGGGCGCCAGCCTCGAGGTCTCCCCCGCCACCTTCGCCGACGCGCTCTGCCTACCGGCCCCGGGGAGAACCGCGTCCGTCGAAGACAGTCCCCCGGCCGGCGTCGACCCCGCCGCCGTGGCCTACGCCGCGACCAAGTTCATGAAGACGTATATCCTGACGCCGTTACAGGCCACCAACGAGGGGAAGCTGCCCAGCTATGTCGATTCGGTCGCGCGGAGGGTGAAGGATGGGATGGCGCATACCGTCGACTCGACATTTCTCATCTGGCGCCTTGTCGTGGACGAGATGTTCGACCTGAGGGAGGGGACGAGGGCTGATTGGACGTGCCACTACGGTGCGTACCTGCAGATGCTCATCTGGGTGAAGAGGCCTGACCTCTTCTTGCTACCACCTGTGGCACCTGTGCATCTTGCGTTATCGGCGCAAGCAGCACTGCTGCGCCGTGTGCAGGCATGGAGAAGCCCCCGGTCAGACTCCGAAGTTGATGATGATCAAAAGCTACGTTCAGAGCTGGAGTCCAAGATGCAGGAACTGGAAGCAAGATCAAAGCTGATCGATGAGAGAGCCAAGCAGAGTGACGCTAGATGGGAACAGCTTGAAGCGAGGTCTATGGAGCTTGAAGCGAAATCCAAGCAGATTGATGCACTAGCGGCGCAATGTGACTGCGGCAGGAGGAACCTGAACCTTGACCAGGAAAAGGAAAAGTTGCACGATGTGATGCAATCAACGGTCACCGAACCAGACTCTGCTTTCCAAGGAATCAGAAACCAAAGATGAGTTGCAGAAAGTTCAGATAGAGTTGATGGGCGTGAACAAGCAACTCACACATTCACAGGAAGAGATGCACGCAGCGCACTCCAAGGCGTGTGGATTCGAAAGAAGATCAGGGCTTGTTGAGGGGAGATCCATGCTGCTTGACGTGAGGTCGAGATTGATTGAGGCAGGATCTGCAGACGTTAAAGCGAAATCCAAGCTGCTTGAGGCAAGGTCTTGGGAGATCGAAGAGAAATCCAAGCAGCTTGACGTGTTAGCTGCGCAGTATGAGTATGACAGGAGGAACTTTGAGCAGGACAAGGAGAAGTTGCACGATGAGATGCATGCTGTTGAGCTGCTCAACAAGTCTATGCTTTCGAAGGAATTAAAAAGCAACGACGAGTTGCGCCGTGTTCGGAAAGAGCTAGTTGATGTGACTGAGCGACTATCACAATTACAGGATGAGATGCGCATGATGGAGTTGCTCAACCAGGTTCTTTCTTCCAAGGAAATAAAACACAGCGATGGAATTCAACAAAGGCAGAAAGATATGATATATCTAGCACATTTGCGGGAGGAGATGCACACAATAGAGCCGCTCAACCAGGCCCCGGTGACCAAGGATTCAGAAGGCGACAAAGAATTGCAAAAAGTTAGGAACAAGCTGGTAGATGTTAGCAAGCTTCTAGCAAATTTACAAGAGGAGATGCACGTAGTAGAGTTATCCAATCAAGCTCTAGTTGCCCAGGAAAGAAAGAGTAGAGACGAGTTGCAGTGCGTTCAGAAAGAAATGTCAGACGTACGCGAGGAGAGTGAAGAACTGGTGTCACTCAACCAGGTTCTAATCATGAAGGAATTAAGAAGTAACAATGAGTTGCAACTCATCCGAAAAACGCTAAAAGATGTAAGTGAGCAACTTTCGACTAATACCTTTCTATGTTTGTCATCCATTGTTGTGATTGATCCATGCAAACAATCTCCGACACAAACTGGCTGTTTTTGCACCACATTTCATTATTTTTACAAGAGCATGCAGGAGAGCTGTCATCACTAATTCCCTGATGCTTGATTTGTTCCAACAATTTCTGGCACGCGATCATGTGATACTCTTGCATCATATCTCACTATATTGTCATTAAATTTCTTTGTGGTTGATCTTTTGCATGTTTTCAGGGTTTGCTGAAGTTTACAAATGGACGATCAAATATAGGTATCAAGAGGATGCGTGAACTTGACCTGAAAGCATTTGCAAATGCTTGCAGACGAAATTTAATGCTAGAGGATGCAGAAATAGCTCTTCTCTGTTCAAAGTGGCAAGATGAAATTACAAACTCAGAGTGGCACCCATTTAGGGTCGTCACGATTAATGGTAAAGCAACGGTATGTAGAGTCCTCTCTGCTATTCCGTTTACATGTAAAATTGGTTCTAATTTCCTAGATCTGGTAGCTTTCTTGTAGCACCTCTGGTTGCGTAAACGTTTCCATGTTTTATAAGACTTGCAAACGTTTAATGATTCCATCTGACATAACAGAAATTATTTGGTTTAGGAAATTTTCTCAGACGATGATGACAAGCTTCGGGAGTTAAAAGAGCATGGTGAAGAAATATACACCTTGGTATCAAAGGCGCTGCTTGAAATCAATGAGTGCAACGCCAGTGGCCGCTTTGCTGAATCGGAGCTTTGGAACTTTAAGGAAGACCGTAAAGCAACCCTGGAAGAAGCCATCCAGTTCATCCTGAAACAGTGGCAGTCGCATAAAAGGAAGAGCGGATCAGTATATATAATGTGATTTAGTGTTAGTGGATTAGTTAGAGCTTCGTATATTGGTTCACTTGTTCATACCGATCATGCAACTAGATTAACTGGGATGACCTTTTGATTGCTAGGGTTTAGCACTTCAGCCAGATTCTCCGATCGTACAATTTACATGGACACTAGTACTAATGTCAGACTGCGAACTACCCCTTGTATCTTTGTGTATGTTCAACGCCTGCCCATGAAATTCTTGTATAAAAAGATACTTGGGCGTGTAGGTGCAGTTTTCATGTGTTAACATGTTCTGTTTTATGGCGGAAAAGTCGCTTATCTGAGTTATAGGTTGAAAAGTGTAACCTTGTTTTAACTTCTAACTTGCAATTTCCATCCTAAGAATCCGTTTATGTGGATCATCCTGGTATGCTTAATTTCACTGCGATATTACTAAAATGTTGTATTTTAGTGACATGTTTGTTTGACGTTTAGACATCTAATATTACCAGGCAAGCATTGGTTCTTGACCAAGTTCTGCTACTAGATCCTTGTCATGTCTGTTATTTGCATGCTTTCAGCTGTGTAAACTTCATCTTTTCTTGCCTGTAATATTCGTTTTCCTCTGGTCAATCAATTCATAAACTCAGTTTGCAAGTCCTGCATGAATCTGCATTACAAAGATAATTATATCCAGTACTGTATGGTGTGTATAATAAATTTAATATTCTGCTCTTGCAGCCTCTGAACTTGATCCTAACAATGATGATGTCTTGCAGAAGTGCAGAACATTGAGGTATAGTCTTCCCATCAGTATATTCTTTTCTCATCAGGAGTCTGGTGGAGTTCGATTGATTCTGTTACCATTTTTATTTGCTAATTTGGTAGTCAGAGGAATGATAGTTTCATGTGTCATCCCACTTATTTGGGGAATTGATGTTTGCGGGCTCGGCTGTTATGTTAGACATCTTTGTTTCTTGTTTCAAATGTTTTGGTCTGATCAAGTGTATTTATTTTTTGGAGCAAGATCAAGTGCATTTTGTAGCAAGTTTACTTTAAAGAGTTATACTGTTTTCGGTTGGAATGAACATTGTATGGAATATTGAATTAGTGATTTGGACTCCATTTAGCAGCTGCCGTCACTTCTATAGGGCATGTGTTTTCTACCATATCATGATGCATTTGTATCTTGCGAATGTGATGCCTGTTTGCCGCCTCTTCTGCCTGCTATGTTGTTGCATCGGTGACCTTCTCGGTCACTTGCTGCTCTCTGGTTGCTTTTCATTGATGCGCCTGCTTCAGAGAGATGTGGAATAACTATGCCTAACTGATAACCACATCTTTTCTTTTTTCCAAAAAAATATATGAAAGAATGTGGTTGCTTGTTAAGATTGTGTTATTCTTGTTTTTCAAGAAATGTATCTAAATAAGCCAATTATCCTAGAAAATTTATGTCAATGCCAGTAGTTCACTCTGAAATTCTGGTTTTGCTATCATTATACTGATATTTGTGAAGATGGTATCAGTGGAGATAGATTCAGGAAGGGTCTTTTATCGAAATTGAGTTGAAGAGGGGCATGTACCAAAGCGCTTTGACCTGAAACCTGAAGGTGATGTCAGTGGATGGCAAATTGAAAAGCAAACTAATGGATTGGTGTATTTTTCATAAGTAACAGTAAAATAATGGCAATACCAAAATTTCAGGGTGAACTAGTGGTATTGACATATATTTCCCATTATCTTCTTGTCACAAAAAGGGCTACTCTGCAACTTGAAATGAATCTAGTTTTTCAATCGTGTAGATATTGATGTTATTGCGCGATTCAGATCTGGTTGTGAAAAATATTTCCACACAATAATTTGCCACTCCAACCATCTCAATATGTTAAACAAGATGCATGTAATCCCACTTTGTCTAGCCTCGGTATGGAAATTTATTTGCTATATTAAGATAATGCTTTGATAATCCAGTTTTATCTCAGCTACAACCACCTGCTTGATATTCTTAATAGATACTAAGATATTATGCTTCTGCGCATATTAAGAGCCGACTGGTGAAAGTATTCGGTCTGAAGTTTTTCTGCTTTATAACTACTAAGTTGGCAAATCAGTCTGTTCTGTGGTCTTCTCTAGGTAGCATGGTTGATACTCTCCTCATGGCTAACCAGTCTGCTTAGCTACTGTTAGAACCAAATAATCTGGTAACTGTTGTAGCATAAAACTTGTACTCCTTCCAAGGCATCCATATTTCTAATTTTCTGAAACCTTCATACTGTACTACTACTGTAGCCTTTTTTTTTAACAAGATCAGATAATTTTGCACCAGTATACATTTTCATCAAATTGTATACTGCTCTAGAGGTGGAGCATGCGAACATTTCTGGTAAGTGGAAGGTGTTATACTATCCAGTTACTATATTATTGGATGGTAAATTTCTTGATGAAATATTTTTGAGTTTCTGTTATTTTGTTCGAAGAAAAAGCATTTGTTTCTCTATCTGGTAACCTTGTTTCTGCTATACTGATAAATTGAAGTAAACAACGCATGACCTAAGTTTCACTGTGAATTCTCTCTATCTGTTTACCATTCAAGACATTGAAGTAGCTCTGCTCCAGATGCCTTGTATGTGCTTATCATTTTGAAACAAAGAAGCTTACAGGGTCATCAATTAGTTTCTGGGTGTTTGCAAAAAGATAGAAGTTTCTTGGTAAGTGAGGATATCTTACCATGCACGAGATTAAGAACAGAATCTTACTACGCAGCATGAGCCTGAAAGCTTTCTCGAACTGTCTGTTTTAAAACTCCGTTTCTCGTCGATAGAAACTTGTAGCTCCTAATCGTGAAAATAGCTGGCATCCCAAATTTTCTTTCTTAAATTCTACATTCTGTCTGAAAGATGCAAACTGTGATTATATGTTCCTGTTCGTGTGCAGTACCCCAAGTTAGTGTAAAAGCTTATCTGCTCGTATATTCCTAGTTTTTCTGCTATGTTCTCCAATATTAAATAGATGCGGGTGTCACACCATTTTGGCCCTCTTCCTCTTCTAACACTACAAGTCTACAAAATATGCCTGTTTCGATGCGTGTTGGAGAAAATGAAGGTGCAATTTCTTGACATAGGGCTCAGACCCTGCCCTCTCGACGGGGTTTTGCAATACAGATGTCCTGGCAGAAAAGATTGCAGCCAATTGTTGGGTGATGTTTGACAAATGGCAAGGTAAGTGCCCCTGGATTAGTCTAGAATTGTGTTTGCCTACTCCCAAGCCAGGAGTCTCCTTGGTGCAGAAATGGAAACCACTCATCGTGGTGAGGTTCCGGAGAGTGTGCGCCTCCCTGGACGACGACGACATGGTGAGGTTTGTCAGCTTCGACATCTTCACCGTCACCATCTGGACCGTGAGAAACAGGTGGGTTGCAAGCCAACGACGGCGTTTCTTTTTAACTTTATTTTGTACTCAGCTCACGAATCTATACCATGTTCTATTCGCTACTAATATATGTAAAAAAAAACATGGCGTCGACATTGAAAGCAGCAGGGCCGAAGCATGTGGCTGCTCACGCCAACTAGCGGTGTAGACTTCGACGTCGCCAGTCCCCCAATGTTCTGCCCACGCCCTAACATGTTTGTTGTTTTGCTCATGTTTAAGAAATTTTAAGAAAATAAATAAAAAGGGTAGCTGTCGGCACCCTCCCACAGGTGTCCGGACAGAAGCGGTAAAATAGCTATTGGAAAGGTATTTCCGAACACACGCCATCGTCTTTGTTTGTGGCATTTGTATCAAAATGCCGCTAAACACCTAAGTCAAGTAATCAGCGACCATCCCGAATTTCTTAAAGAATTCAAGAGATGTGTGTATGAAGATAGATCAGTGGCACATTTTGAGAATAGATGGTATGAGCTATTGACTAAATACCAGGTTGTGGGGAATTCTTGGATGAACAATTTGTACAAGTTGCGTGAGAAGTGGGCTACTATTTATCGTCGAGATTCTTTTAGTGCGGACATGACGTAGACACAAAGGAGTGAAGGAATGAATAATGTGTTCAAGAAAACATTTCGGAAAAGACTATGCCTCTCAGAATTTTTACAAGCATATGATATCATTTGAAGCTCCCGAGCGAATAAAAGGTCGGATGCAAAAAAGATCAAAAGATGTGCTAGAGGGATCAAAGAAAGGCAAGAAAAAAGGTACATTTCCTATTATGTGTGAATAAGTGGCAGGGTTCGTTTTCCTAATTTCTTGTATGTACACACAATGTGCAGGAAAAGGTTCAAACCATGCAGCAAAGGAGTCAGTACTTGCTCCACCTAGAGAGGAAGCTTTTGAAGTTGATTGTGCTTATAATACAAATCCACATGGAGAGTATCAGTCAGTTTGTCTTCCACCTACAGCTGAAGCTTTAGAAGCTGATACAAATCCACACATAACCCTGCCATTTGGAGCCTTTGTTCCACCTATCCATGGAGAATTTACTTGGTTGTTATTTGAGGTTCATGAAGATGGCACAACATTGCCAGCTGCTCGCCAATTGGATTTCGGTGAAGGTGCTAGTACATCAAGGATTCAACAGTAATGTATCAGTTTGTGGTCAATGTTAGTTAGCTGGGCATGTCAGCTAAGTATTGTTATTTACTTGTCAGCTAACATAACACTGAAGCCATCTTTTGATTTTGATATACATGGTGCCTATGTACTAATGTTGCTACCTGAATATTGGTGAAAATCTGAATGAAACTCAGTTAGCAGATGATGTAATTGGCTTATTCCTGATCGCCATTGCTCAATCTGTTTGCTCCATAGTGTACATCAAATTCTTTGATACACGGGAAGTGAAACATTCTGTAGGAAAGGGGAATAAAATTCAGAAGAAAAAGAACGGAGCATCACCCACAACAGACTATTCCTAACTGAAACACGACGGCATTCCAGTCCAGGCACTATCTTGCAAGCAGTTGAGGCGGTCCGTCGGCGGCGCAGCGAGCGAAGACGTCGAGGAGGGTCGCCGTGCTAGCTGGAGCGCCGGTGGTGCCGCGAGCGACGGCGTGGGGAAGAAGTTGAGCCTTGGGCGGCGGAGAAGGCTGGTCGTCGCTAGGGGCTGGAGTGCCGGTGGTGCCGCGAGCGACGACGTCGTCGTCAAGGAGTTGCGCCGCCGGGTCGTGGCCGTGGACACCGAGGGAGAGGAGCGAGCGGCGGCGGAGAATCGCGGCAGCGCGAGAGGGATGCCGGAGAAGACAACGAGGGATTTGGTAGCAGAATTGGGGAATAAGTGGTCCGATGCTTTAAGATTCGTTTTTGCCAGGTGTCAAACGGGTGACTTGGTCCAGCCATCAGGGCTGTGCGACCATGGCCGTATAGGATTTCCTTCCATGTCTGTCGGGCTCTGGTCCATAGGATATAGGATAGGAGCGACCTGGGAGTGCGCGACAGAAGCAGCAAACGTCACCAGATACCGATGTCGGCCAATCCCTTCACAGCCAAAAAATCGCATTTCATTTTACCCTCCCCCCGCTTATGTTCCCACCTAGCCCACGCTGTTACGGAAGCATTCCGCTCGCCGCAGATTATCGCAAGTCCGTACTCTCGTGATCGCAAGCCTCATGCGAGGTTGGAGGGGATATCGGATTCAGACTCTGAGTGAGAATTCCCGAAGGAAGTGGTCACAGCCGACCGTGACGGGCGGCGCCAAGCATCCAAAGTTAAGAAGACGACAATATAGGCGCCAAACATGTTAGCCGGCTTCGTTGGAAGCACCCCCGCCATAGCCCGTTCAAGGAGTATCTCACTGTCTTGACCCATATGCCATATTTTTTCCGGTTTGCGTTGATGCTCGTGAAGTCGGCAGTGACGTTGACCTCAGCGAGTCAAACTAATATGGGCCGTTTATTTGAAGTTATCCAACGGTCTAGATGCGCCATACTACACCAAATTTTTGTGTAGTATAATTAGGCGCCATGGGCACTTTGGGCAATTCACTTAGAAGTCCCGCAGCCATGTTCTAGAAAGAAAAAAGACCAAGGTACGGTTGGAATTTCACATGGTTCAGTTCCCTCCCCCCATCTCGCCCATCTCGGCATTCTCCATTGTCGCCAACACCAGCGCACGTCGCTAGGTTTTCGGTCCCCGCTGGCTGTCGCCCCCATCCTGCCCTAGCCTAGCTCTCCCTATGCCCCCTCGTGGCACAACGCCATTGCCCTGCCCTAGCCTAGTTATGATGAATTAATAACTAAGCCTTGCAACAACACCGGCGGAGGAGGCAACACCGATGGTGCCAGAGGGGATAACTTCTTCCATTATATTATATGCATTTAATGATGCAATATGTGATGGTCGGACATATTGGTGTTTCTGGTGACCGAGCCTTTGAATTTACACCATATATCTATAAGTAAATAAAAATCTATGGGGAGAGGTCGCTGCTTGGGATAGTCGGCCCCAGTAAGACAACAACTTCTTGACGATGCTGCAAATAACGGTCAGTATGCATAATTTTTGGATCGACTATTGAGAGAGTCGGTTCGTGGTTTTCACCGTTTTACACTGAAAGTTGGTTTTATCGGATATTTTCTCGGTGGAGACTGGACATGCTATTATAGAGTGGGGCTGATGTCGATGGTGCTACTAGGCTTCCAGCCCATGCTCCTGCTCGTCGGAGGTGTTCTTGGCGCCAACGAGACGCTTGTGGAGTCCAAGTTGTTGGAGCAGTTTCAATCTGACATTGCATCTTGGCGTGGCGGCGGGGATGGGATGCTATTGCAGTGCTGCAGTGACGACTGTCGCAGGTATGCGAAAAACAGTGGGGGATCCAGCCGCCTTTGAATGGTGGGGTGGCGTTGGCACCGGATCCAACGTTAAAGAGGCTCGGAGGGTTCCTATGGACAATATTTTTTATCGGATAGATCCAACCTTACGGTGTTGGTGACTATCACTGCTCGCCTTATGTCAAGGTTTCTTTTCAGCGTTAAGATGTGGACCAAATGCTGATGTTCTTCTTTGGCAACGACGAATGACGTGGTTCTTGGTAGTTGCGGCGATGGCGCTATGCAGCCGTATAATTTTTGTATTCTCTTAGTTTTCTGTTACTTATCTTCATATTCGTCTCAACTTAATAATGGGACAAACAATCAAATTCGAGTGGGGCAGGAAAACGTTTTCCCATCCAACGCCGAGAAAAATGCCGCGTCTTCATCCACGGTCGCACCACCCAAACCCTCACTCACCTTCCTCACCCAGAGCACCCTTCGTTCCCCATTCACCAGCGCGGCGCCAGCCATCTCTCCGATGCGTCCTCCACCTTCTTGCTCGCTATCCCTTCCCACGACCGAGGCGGAGAGCAAGATACGTAAACCCAACACTCCTCATACTGCCGATGAGGACGACCCGGACCTGCCCCCAAGGCCCACCGTTGGACGATTGGAATCGGGTGGGGCCTCCTCAGCTTCGTCCGCCTTGACCACTCATCGTCCGGCGCCCCGCGCCGCGACCTCGTTGCCACGCTCATCTCCAATTACCTTCCCACTATCGAGTGGAGCTACGTCCGAGGCGCCAGCCTCCAGGTCTCCCCAGACACATTCGCCGACGCGCTCTCCCTACCGGCCCCGGGTAGGACCGTGTGCGTCTACCACGATCCCCCGGCCGGCGTGGACCCTGCGGCCGTGGCCTCCGCTGCGACAAATTTTATGAAGACGTATGTCGTGACGCCGTTAGAGGCCACCAACGAGGGGAAGCTGCCCAGAGGGTGAAGGATGGACTGGCGCATACTGTTGATTGGGCATTTTTGATTTGGCGCGCTGTGCAGGATGAGATTTTCCACCTGAGGAAGGGGATGCGAGCTGATTGGGCATGCTACTACGGTGCGTACCTTCAGAGGCTCATATGGGTGAAGAGGCCTGACCTCTTCTTGACACCACCTGTGGCACCCGTGGCTGATGCATTACCAGAGCAAGCAGCATTGCAGCGCCGTCAGCAGGCATTGAAAGGCCACCGGTCAGAAGTTGATGATGATCAAAAGATACGTTCAGAGCTGGAGTGTAAGATGCAGGAGCTTGAAGCAAGATCAAAGCTGATCGATGAGAAATCCAAGCAGAGTGACGCTAGATCGGAACAGCTTGAAACGAGGTCTATGGAGGTTGAAGCGAAATCCAAGCAGCTTGACACGAGGTCGAACCAGATTGAGGCAAGATCTAAGGAGGTCGAAGAGAAATCGAAGCAGCTTGATTTGTTAGCTGCGCAGTATGACTATGACAGGAGGAACTTTGAGCAGGACAAGGAAAAGTTGCACGATGAGATGCTTGCAGTTGAGTTGCTCAACAAGTCACTCAACCAGGAATTGGATCAGGTTCGGAACGAGCTGATAGATGTTAGCAAGCATCTAGCAAATTTACAAGCAGAGATGCATGTAGTAGAGTCATTCAACCAAGCTCTAGTTGCTCAGGAAAGGAAGTGCAGAGACGAGTTGCAGTCCGTTCAGAAAGAAATGTCAGACGTAAGCGAGGAGAGTGAAGAACTGGTGTCACTCAACCAGGTTCTAATTATGAAGGAATTAATGAGTAACAATGAGTTGCAAGTCGTCCGGAAAATGATAAAAGATGTAAGTGAGCGACTTTCGACTAGTACCTTTCTTTGTTCGTCATCCATCATTGTGTTTGGTCCATGCAAACAATCTCTGGCACAAACTGGCTATTTTTCATCACATTTTATTATTTTTTCGAGAGCATGCAGCAGAGCTGTCATCACTAATTCCCCCGATTTTTGATTTGTTCCAAAAAAAAACTGGGACGTGATCATGTGATACTTCTGTATCATATGACATAGTATCTCACTATATTCTCAATATATTTCCACGTGATTGATCTTCTGCATGCTTTCAGGGCTTGCAGAAGTTTACAAATGGACGAGCAAATATAGGTATCAAGAGGATGGGCGAACTTGACCTGAAATCATTTGCAGATGCTTGCAGACGAAATTTATTGCAAGACGATGCAGAAATAGCTCTTCTCTGTTCAAAGTGGCAAGATGAAATTACAAACTCAGAGTGGCACCCTTTTAGGGTCATCACGATTAATGGTAAAACAACGGTATGTAGTGTCCTAGCTGCTATTCCTTTACATGCAAAATTGGTTCTAATTTCCACCTCTGGTAGCTTTCTTATAACACCTCTGGTTGTGTAAACATCTCCATCTTTTGTAATACTTGCAAACGGTTAAATGATTCCATCTGACAGTGCATAAATTATCTGATGTAGGAAATTCTCTCAGAAGATGATGACAAGCTTCAGGAGTTAAAAGAGCACGGTGAAGAAATATACACCTTGGTATCAAAGGCGCTTCTTGAAATCAATGAGTGCAACGCCAGTGGCCGCTATGTTGAGTCGGAGCTTTGGAACTTTAAGGAAGTCCGTAAAGCAACACTGGAAGAAGCCATCGAGTTCATCCTGAAACAGTGGCAGTCGCATAAGAGGAAGCGCGGAGCCCTGTAGCGGCAGGCCCCATGTGATGCTTTTGCTTTCGTAAAACTAGTACTTCCACCTTAAAGTAGATATAATGTGATTTAGTGTTAGTGGATTAGTTAGACGGATCATGCAATTAGATTGACTGGGATGACATTTTGATTGCTAGGATTTAGCACTTCAGCCAGATTCTCCACGTGTACAATTTACATGGACACTAGAACTAATGTCAGACTGCGGTCTACCCCTTGTATCTTTGTGTATGTGCAGTTCCTACCCATGGAATTCTTGTATAAAGAGATACTGAACTTGAATGATAGGCGTGTAGGTGCAGTTTTCATTTGTTAACATGTTTGTTTTTATGGGGGAAAGTCACTTATCTGAGTTATAGGTTGAAAAGTGTAACCTTGTTTTAAGTTCTAACTTGCGATTTCCATTCTAGGAATCCATTTCATGTGGATCATCCTGGTATAGTTCATTTCACTGTGATATACTAAAATATTGTGTTTTAGTGACATGTTCGTTCGATATTAGACATCTAATGTTACCAGGCAAACATTGGTTCTTGACCAAGTTCTGCTACTACCTACCAGATCCTTGTCATGTCTGTTATTAGCATGCTTTTAGCCGTGTAAACTTCATCTTTTCTTGCATGTGATACTCGTTTTCCTCTGGTCAATCAATTGATAAATTCAGTTTTCAAGTTCTGCATGAATCTGTATCGCAAAGATTATTATATCCAGTATTGTATGGTGTGTATAACGAGTTTAATATTCTGCTCTTCCAGCCTCTGAACTTGATCCTAACAATGATGCTGTCTGGCAGAAGTGTGGAACAGTGAGGTATAGCCTCTGAACAATGATCCTAACAGCCCACTGGTATGGTACACATCTTTGTTCTTGTTTCAAATGTTTTGGTCTGACCAAGTGTATTTATTTTTTAGAGCAAGATCAAGTACATTTTGCAGCAAGCATTAGTTTACAGAGTAATACTGTTTTTGGTTGGAAATGGAGATTGTATGTAATATAGAAATAGTGTTTTGGACTCCATTTAGCAGCTTCCGTCGCTTCTTTAGGGCATGCCGTTTCTACCATATTGTGATCGATGCATGTGTCACTGGCTGCTCTCTGGTTGCTTTTCGTTGACGTGCCTGCTTCACAGAGATGTGAAATAACAACGCCTAACTGACAACCACATCTTCTCTTTTTTTCCAGAAAAAAAATGAAAGAATGTGGTTGCTTGTTAGGTATTGTTATTCTTGTCTTTCTAGAAAGGTGTCTAAATAAGACAATTATCCTAGAAAATTTATGTCAATGCTAGTAGTTCACTCTGAAATTCTGGTTTTGCTATCATTATACTGATATTTATGAAGATGATATCAGTGGAGATAGATTAAGGAAGGGTCTTTTATCGGAATCGAGATGGAGAGACATGTACCAAAGCGCTTTGACCTGAAGGTGATGTCAGTGGATGGCAAAAACCAAAAGCAAACTAATGGACCGATGTATTTTTCATAAGTAAAAGTAAAGTAATGGCAAAACCAAATTTTCAGAGTGAACTAATGGCAAAAAGTGCTACTGTAACTTGAAATGAATCTAGTTTTTCAATCATGTACATTTTAATGTTATGGACGATTCAGATTTGGTCGTGAAAAATATTTGCACACAATAATTTGCCACTCCAACCATCTCAATCTGTTAAATAAGATGCATGTAATCCTACTTTGTCTAGCTCCAGTATGGAAATTTATTTGCGATATTCAGATAATGCTTTGATAATCCAATCTTATCTCAGCTACAACCACCTGCTTGATATTCTTAATAGACAAGTTTTATGCTTCTGTGTAGATGGAGAGCCGACTGTTGAAAGTATTTGGTCCGAAGTTTTGCTGCTGTATAACAAATAAGTTGGCAAATCAGTCTGTTGTGTGGTCTTCGCCGGAAATAGCTTTTGGCTCCCGACCACCAGTGCTCCCGCCAGTTAAAAAAATCGGAAATCATATTTATGGGTTTAAAAAATTCTGAAAAAAATCATGCATGTTGTTAATGAAGTATACTATAAGCGTGCAAAATCTCAATGCAATTTTTTTTATATTAGGACTACAAAAAAAGACAAAAGTTGGAAATTTTAAACTATACATTATACGCTATACTCAAATCTATACATTTGTTATTTTTGTGTAGCACAAAATATAAAGTATTTTGTATTGCAACTTTCCACACTTGTAGCATATATCATTAAGAATATGCATGTTTTTTCAGAATTTTTTGAAACTTTTAAATATACTTTTTGATTTTTTGAAAATGGTGAGATCACTGGAGCTCGGGAGCACCAAATCTCTACCCGGTCTTCTCTAGGTACAGTCGTATGGTTGATACTCTCTTCACGGCCAAACAGTCTGCTTAGCTACTGGTAGGTCCAAATAATCCGGTAACTGCTGTAACATAAAACTTGTAGGTCTTCCCAAGCCATCCATATTTCCAATTTTGTTGTCTGAAGCCTTCGTACCAAACTGGAATGATTTTCTGTACTGTTCTAGGTTTTTTTTTTGTAACAAGATCAGCTAAGTTTGCACAGGTATACATTTGCTTCAAAGTACCTGTGTACTACTCAACGGAGTTGGAGCATGAGAGCATTTCTGGTAGTGGAAGGTGTTATACTATCCAGTTAGTATATTAAATAGTAAATGTCTTGATAAAATATGTTTTAGCTTCTATTATTGTGTTCGTGTAAAAGGCCTTTGTTTATCTACGGGTAACCTTGTTTCTGTTGTACTGATAAATTGAAGTAAACAAACTCGTGACCTAAGTTTCACTGAATTCTCTTCAACTGTTTGACAGGTTTTATCATTCAGGAGTTACTATTTTGAACCGAAGAAACTTACAGGGTCACCAATTAGTTTCTTGGTGTATGCAAAATAATATAAAAGTTTCCGGGGTGGGTGAGGATATCTTACTAGGCACGAGATCAAGAACGGGATCTTAGTGTTCAGTAGCATGAGCCTTGAAGCTTTCTCCGACTGATCTGTTTAAAACTCCTTTTTCGTCGGTAGAAACTTGCAACTCCTCTAATCTTGGAAATAACTGGCATCCCAACCTTTCTTTCTTGAATGCGACATTTTGTCTGAAAGATGCCAATTGCGATTATATGTTCTGTTCACGCGCAGTACTCCAAGTTTAAGTAAAAGGTTATCTGCTCGTGTATTCCGAATTTTCTGCTCTGCTCTCTCTTAAATAGGTAGATGCGGTGTCTGTAGCTTTCACACCATTTTGGTGCTCTTCTTTTTTTTTTTTTTTGAGATCTAATAGGCTGCCTTTATTAATCACTTACATCCAAATTCAACAAGTTCATCAACCAACCCGGGGGACACCCCAGCCAGGCATTACACAATTTATTCTCACAGCCTTCTTTCGCTAAACGATGCGCAACTACATTACCAGTACGTCGCACGTGATTGACCGAAAAATCATCAAAACCCTTCAGGAGGTTCTTGATTTCTTCGACCAGGGGACCATGCACTGATCGGTCCAGCCCCTCACCCGAAATCTTGCTAACAGCTCCCATGCAGTCCGTTTCCAACACCAGCTTTGACACACCGTGCTCTTTAGCGAGTTCCACAGCTCCTCGGCACGCCAACAGCTCCGTCCTCTCCGGATCAGTAGCATGGGGAAAAAAACGGCACACTCCCGCGAGGAAGTTTCCATGGTGGTCTCGTAAGACCGCACCCCCACCACCATCACCGGTTGATTGCTGGAAAGCACCGTCCGAGTTAACCTTGTGCCACCCTAGGGACGGAGGGAGCCAGTGCTCCTCCTTGTGAGTCTCTTTGCCGTCGGAGTCGATTTCAAGCTCTTCCACTCCTCCGACAGCGCCACAACTCGTCGAGCTATGGCATCAGGGTTCTCAATTTGAGGCTCATCCCTTGCGTCGTTGCGTGACTGCCAAAGCTGGTACAGCGCCAGCATACATAACCCCAGCTCTCCTGCGTCCAGCGCCGCAAACCAGTCCAGCAACCAGCTTCTTAGCGCGGGATTTGAGCGTAGATCCGACGTAGGGGAAATGAGAGGGAGGCCCGTGAGCTGCCGAAGTACTTCCCAGGCCCGGATCGAATGTGGACAACTCCAGAACCTATGGAGGAGGGATTCCTCCCGGTTGCAAGCTAAGCACCGAACTCCCTCCTTGATGTGTCTTCTACTCAATTCTTCTCCTACAGCCAGCCCATTTTTTACGATTCTCCAACAGTGTACCTTCACTTTATTTGGAACATCAGCCGCCCACAAAGCCATCCACCCTTGGTGTTCATCATAGGATGAAGAAGATCTTGCCTTGCCTAGAGCACATCTCTTCAGCAGCTGTTTTAGGTGGTATGCCGATCGGACTGTGAAACACCCGTTTTTGGTGTAATTCCATGCTAGATAGTCAGCGGTTCCAGCTCTACCCACGGGTATCTTCAAAATGTCCTCGACATCTGACTCAAACAGCGTCTCATTAAGTTTATCAACATTCCACCCCCCACCATCTGGCAGCAACAACTCAGCAACATCCTCTACCACCTTCTCCGGTTTGTGACCTAGGGGACGTTTCAGAGATGCTCTCGGGATCCAGTTTTGCTCCCAAACCTTCACCTTCTTCCCATCCCCTATCTGCCACACCACCCCTCCTTTAACAGCTCTCTCCCGTGCAAAATGTTTCGCCACATATACGAAGCTCTCTTCGGACATGTAGCCTTCATAAAATCTCCGTCTTTAAAATATCTTGCACGAAGGACCTGGGCACACGGAGAATCCAGAACAGTTGCTATCCTCCAAGCTTTCTTTGCAAGTAAGGCCTGATTAAAATCAGCATAGTTTCGGAATCCCATTCCCCCACTGCTCTTAGCCGCACTCATCTTGTCCCAGCTAATCCAGTGAACCTTTCTTTTCCCATCAGCTGCCCCCACCAGAATTGTGACAAGACAGACGTCAACTGGTTGCATTGGCCTTTAGACAGTTGGAAGCACCCCATGGCGAAGGTTGGAACAGCCTGCAGCACAGATTTCACTAACACTTATTTTCCCGCCTTCGACAGACCCTGGCCTTTGAAACCCTTCACCTTCCCTCTCGAGCGCTCGCGCAGGTATTTAAAAGAGCCCTCCTTAGACCGCCCAACCACTGTTGGCAGTCCCAAATACCGCTCGGAGAGGGCCTCACAGTGAATGCCAATCACATTACGAAGGTTAGACCGAGCTGTCTCGGTACATCCCTTGCCAAAATATATCGAGGATTTCTGTAAATTGACTCACTGCCCTGAGCACTCCTCGTACTTGCGCAGAACCTCACGCAAAGCAGTCAAATTACCTTCACTGGCTTCTAAGAAAACAATACTATCATCAGCGAAGAGGAGATGGGTCACTGTTGGCCCATCTCGCCCAAAAGAGACCCCCACAATATCCTTCTATAGTTGAGCTTGACGTAAGAGTGCCGAAAAACCCTCCACACAGAACAGAAATAAATACGGGGAGAGGGGATCTCCTTGCCGCAAACCCCTAGTAGGGGAAAACACTTCCGAAGGGCTACCATTGAGCTTAACTGAAAACCTCACTGATTGTATACACCTCATGACCATCGAGACCCAAGTCTGATTAAAACCCATCTTCAGCAGCATGCTCTGTAGGAAAGACCACTCGACGCGGTCATACGCCTTCATCATATCTAGCTTCACAGCACACAGTGGCCTCTTCCTCTTCCTAGTACGTATGGCATGTACACTTTCATAGACTATCAGCACATTATCCGTGATCAGCCTACCCGGCACAAAGGCGCTTTGCTCTTCAGAGATCAATATAGGAAGAATTTTATTAAGCCTATTCGCAACCACCTTGGAGGCAATTTTATAGAGGACGTTGCACAAGGAGATTGGCCGAAATTGGCTCATAGACTCAAGAGCATTAACCTTCAGGATTAGCACCAAAATTGTGTCATTGAAATCTGCCGGAGCATCACCTCCTGCCAAAAACTCCCGCACCGCCTTGCACACATGCGCCTTCAGAAGCGACCAGTGCCGTTGGTAGGACAAGGCCGACAGCCCATCAGGGCCAGGGGCCTTTGTACGGCCCATCTGAAACAAAGCCTGCTCAATATCTTTGTCCGTAAACACTGCTGTCAGTGCTACGTTCATCTCATCCGTCACCAAATGATCTACCAAGTCCAGCACCTGTGCACTGTTTGTCGATCCTTCCGTGGTATAGAGGTTATTGCACACATACCATTGTTTGATTTACACCAGGACCCATCATCTTTTTTCAGGCCTCGAATCGTGTTTTTCCTTCTCCTGTGAGATGCACGGTTCTGAAAGAATTTGGTGTTTTTGTCTCCCGCCTTGAGCCACTCTTGGCGAGACCTCTGTTTGTACATTACCTCCTCCTTTTCATATGCAACGTGGAGCTGTTGCTCGAGGGCACAAACCTCCTGTGACGTTCCCGAGAAACGAGCAGCCGCTCTTGTGTCATCTAGTTTCATCCGGAGCTGCTTCAACTCTGAGCGAACAGACCCAAACGATTCAAAGCTCCACTTCTTCATGTCGCTAGAGACCTGTCAGAGCTGTCTCCACAGATCGTCCAAGCCCCTTACGCCTACATCATGATTTGCCCAGGCCGATTTCACCATGTCCTCATACCCCTCATGCTTGAGCCACATCTCTTCGAATATGAAACCTTTTGCTGGGCCTCGGGCACGTAGTGGGGGCTCTGCCAACAATTTTATGAGGAGAGCCATGTGGTCCGACTCCTCCGTAACAATGTGCTCTACGTTTGTAAGAGGGAACATCTCCATGAACGGCGATGTCGCCGTGGCTCTGTCAAGCTAGACCTGGACGTTATCTGGGCCTTCTCTTCTATTATTCCATGTGAAATCGTACCCCAAGTAGCCAATATCCGACAAGTTGCAAACCGAGAGGCATTCATTGAACGCTTCCATCTGTGCATGGCTATGGGGGTTGCCTCCTTGCTGCTCGCTTTGGTGAACCACTTCATTGAAATCCCCCACACATAACCACGGCAAATCATCTTGCGCGCATAGATAACGGAGCGCTTCCCATGTGTTGCTTCTCAACTCCATTCTCGGTTCACCATAAATCTCGCTGAAACGCCACACCTTCCCCTCGTAGGTGATCTTAGTATCAATATAGTATTGAGACCAAGGCCTAACAGAGACATCCACCCCTTCCCTCCACCACAGCGCCAAGCCTCCACTCCTCCCATTACAGCCAACCGCGACGCCATGTGGAAATCCTAGGCTCCACTTTAACTTATCCATAGCTTTTGATTTTTTTCTTTGTTTCGCTCAAAAATACCACCGCTGGGTTGTATGACCTACACAGGTCCCGGAGTCCGTCCACTGCTGCGTCCAACCCCAATCCGCTGCAGTTTAGGGCTAGGAGATTCATTGCTCCCGGCGGCCCCGCTGCGCAGGGTCCGCCGATGGATTTTCTAGTTTGTCGAAGACAGATTCAGTCCTCTGCCTTTTTCCTGCCGACTCCGAGCTACCTTCACCTATAACCTGCACATTCACAGGCATCCAGACCTGTTTTGTCCCCCTTTTCTTAGACTGGGAGCCCAGTGGCCCTTTGTCCTTCTCCCCATTGTTTTCATACCTCGACCTTCTGTACTTCTTCTTATAAGTTCCCACTTTGTACTTTGTCTTCTCAAGCACATCTGGGACAGCAGCTTTCTGTTGATCACGTGCCACCACCCTGTGGCGTTTCTCCGGGCTTGTGACATCACCCCCCATCACGCCTTTGCTCAAAATCGCCAGTGCGAGATGAGCTCGAGTAAGCATGTGTGTTAGCTAAGTTTCTCCTTGGCGGCAAGTCACGAATCGAAACTCCCCATGAAACCTCTCCGAACCCGTTGATCTACTCCCCAAACTCGAAGTAGACATTGTAGGACGAGCAGATTGGGACGGTTTCTTATATTTCTTCGGCTCTGCCCTGAGCCATTCTCCCCATTGTTGCCCTTCATCTTTGTCAACATCGCACCCGTTCCTTGATGAACCAGCCTGCCACACGCAAAGCAGAAATGCGGCACCTTCTCATACTGCAAATCAAACCACTTCCCCACCTCCTCCTCCTCCGATTCCTTCAAGCTGACCCCTCAAAGGAGGGGTTGATCAACCTTTATCGCCACCCTAATCCTCAGCTCCTCCCCCCAGGCCACTCCTTCTTCATCGACATCAACTGAGATAAACCTCCCGATCCAACCACCAATGAGTTCCCCATATGCACTATTCATCATATCCATTGGCAGATCAAGAACTCTGACCCAAATATCCATTCAGTCAAAAACCATGTCAGAGGGTCGGGCTGTCCCATCATAGTCCTTCAACAGAACAGCGCTGAAGTTGAATTGCCATGGCCCATTCTTTAAAGCATGTTTCCAATCTCCCTCCGAGCCAAAGCGGACCACGAATCTGTTGTCACCTATCTCCTTGAATTGAGCCGGGTGATGGAGACCCCAGGCTCTCTCCATGGCACGATCTAGGGCACCAATGATCAGTTTCCTTGATGGACATACCTTTCCCACTGCCGCCTACTTCGGCCGAGGAATACTTGTTGGGTTTACTCATTTGATCACAAGCCCAGTGGCTTCCTTGTCTGTGAGCAGCAGATCACCTATCTTTGCCGACAAATTTGACGCCAGTTCATCCGCTCCTGTCTTCACCGGCGACCTTGATGGAACCCTAGCCGATGCGCCGCCACGCACCGCACCACGAGCAGGGGACGCCATAAGGCCAAAAACCACCACTCCCACAAGCGCCGCGCTCGAGAAGCGACCGCCCCGCCCAGCCAACGGAGAGAAACTCGCCGCCGAGATCCCACCGCCGCCGGAGATAACCACCCTCAAGCGAGAAACCCTAGCCCTAACGCGATCGCCTCCCGATCGCCCCTAGAGGAACTTCCGTTGTATTTGGTGGACCCGCTCTTCTGACCAAGCCAGGAGCCTCCTTGGTGCAGAAACGGAAACCACCGGGTTCTGACCAGCTGAAAGTAAATATCGATGCGCAGAATAGCACAAGCAAACGAGTTTATGAGTTTGACCTTTCTCCGAATGGTGAAGCAAAGTTTACAAATGAACAAGCAAATTCTGTGCGGAAAACACTTTATGCTCCCGAGCACCAGTGCTCCTGCCACTTTAAAAAATTCGAAAAATATATTTAAAAGTTTCAAAAAAAATCTGAAAAAAATCGTGCATGTTTTCAATGATGCATACTAGAAGCGTGCAAAATTTCAATGTAAAAATCTTTATACTATAGTCTACACCAAAATGACAAAATTTGTAGATTTGAAACTATGCATTGTTAACTTTAATCAAATCTACGAATTTGTCATTTTTGTGTAGGTCAAAATACAAAGTATTTCGAAATGTAATTTTGCACGGCTATAGGATACATCAAGAACATGCATGATTTTTTAAATATTTTTTGAAACTTTTAAATATTTATTTTAATTTTTTTTAAATGGCAGGAGCACTAGAGCTCGGGTGCATGAAATCTCCACTCAATTCTTTGTCGCTTTTGTATTTGCCCCAGGTGCTTGCAACAAAGTTGGGGACGATCTCGCGACTCACGGAAAAGTACTCATTTGTCAACAGAAGAGTACTACACGACATTAGCTTTTCTGTGCGCGCAGACGTGGAGAACCACGAAAAGAAGGGAAATTCGACTGAATAACTAGACCTTCTTTGACTTGACTCTTTGGACAATTAGGGCCTACAGCAGGAGCAAACGCTCTAGAAGCCACCTGATTCTAACGCACACGTGCCTTTATATGTTAGGGTTTGCTTCATCTGCCAAAAAAAGCCATTTTGCCACCATAGTGATTTTTAAAAAAAAATATATAAACTATATTTACAATTTTTTGAAAAAATCTAAAAAAATGTGGCTGTATTCGATAATGCATCGTACAAGCACGCAAAATTTGTAAGCAAAATTCTTTATATTATAGGCTACACAATAACGATAAAGTCTTGTATGTTTTGGAGATTTGAAGTTGTGTATACTGATATTCACACATTTGTCATTTTTGTGTAGTTCAGAATATACAGTATTTTGAATTAAGATTTTGCATGTTTATGAAATACAACATTCATACTTGTAAAACTTGTAAATATGGTTTTAGATTTTAGATAAATGGATCACGGACTTGGGGAGTTAGAAATCTCCAAATCTACTACTCCAGCGATGTGAGCTGGACGACCCGGTCATAGAAGAAATTTCTAGGCATCGCCACCGCCACGGGCGCGTGCTTTAAAGGTCTGTTCGTTTTTGGAATCGGAAGGAACGGAATGGAACCATTCCATTCTCCTGTCACGGAACCATTTTATCCCTGTGTTCGGTTTGGACAAAAAATTGTCACGGAACCGTTCCATTCTTGTGTTTTTTTTTATGGTGGAATGGAATGAGAATGGAATAGAATCAGAACGGCATCAAACTCGATTAATTATTGCTAAACTTGATTAATTATTCCTAAACTTGATTAATTATTGCTAAACTTGATTAATTATTGTTAAACTTTATTAAATTAGAGTTAATCACTCAGCATTATTGTGCCGTTCCACCCGTCCGGCCGAATCGGCCGGACCGGTCGGTTCCGAATATTGAGGGAATATTCCCTTTTCTGTAACCACTCCATTCCACTCCATCTCAGAAAAGAACACAGGAACGAGCTCCCGGAATGGAATCCGTTCCACCCGGTTCCAAAAACGAACACATCCTAAAGTTGCAGCCACCGAGACACGGATCCTGGCAGTTTCATTATGGGGCAGCTCATGATCTTCATATCGATCTATTATCCACCCTCATTTCATAGGGAAGCCTAAAAAAAGTGGCTCTATTTCACTTCCTAGCACTTCCTATCATTTAATATCCATCCTTTCCCTTGTCTGATCAGCTTCGCCACACAACAATGGAGATGGATAGCTTCAGATTCTACTATGTCGCCGCCGTCACCTTCCTCGCCGTCTTCTTGCTCCACTCCTTCCTCACCAAGAACCGTCGGCGTCGGCGGCTGCCGCCTGGCCCGGCGCTGGCGCTCCCGTTCCTCGGCCACCTCCCTTTCCTCGAGAAGCCGCTCCACGCCACGTTCGCGCGCCTCGCCGCGAGCCACGGCCCGGTCTTCTCCATCCGCCTCGGCTCGCGCCCCGCCGTCGTCGTCGCCTCCGCGGAGGTCGCCAGGGAGTGCTTCTCCTCCGAGCTTGACGCCACGCTCGCCAACCGCCCGCACTTCCCGTCCGTGCGGGAGGCCTCCTTCGACTACAAGGTGCTCACCATCGCCAGCTATGGTCCACACTGGCGCGCCGCGCGCCGCGTGGCCGCCGTGCACCTCCTCTCCGCGCGCCGCGTCGACCTCATGTCCGACGCCGTCGTCGCCCGCGAGCTGCGCGCCCTGGTGCGCCGCCTCGCGCGCGCGGCCGCCGGTGGCGGTGGTCCGGCGAGGGTCGAGCTGAAGCGGCGGCTGTTCGACCTCTCCCACAGCGTGCTCATGGAGGCCATCGCGCGAACCAGGAACACCTACTCCGACGACGGAGCGGACATGTCCGAGGAGGCAAGGGAGATGAAAGACGTCGTCGACGCCATCGTGCCGCTCGTCGGCGTCGCCAACCTCTGGGACTACCTTCCCGTGCTGCGCTGGCTCGACTGGCGAGGCGTGAAGCGGCAGCTGGCGGACGCGGTGAGCCGGAGGAACGCCTTCATCTTCAAGCTCATCGACGCAGAACGGCAGAAACTGCAGCTGGACGGTGCCGCGGAGGAGGAGCAGAGCATGCTCGGCGTCATGCTCACGTTGCAGAAAACAGAGCCGGAGCTGTACACGGACACTTTTATCGCCGCCCTCGTCGCCGTGAGTCTCGCACGCGTGCATTCAAACTCGACTACCGCTCATGCTCTACTTAATTACTTGCTAGTACTAATTTTCTCGTGTTTGGATCAAGAATCTTCTTGGTGCCGGAACAGAGACGACGTCGACGACGACGGAATGGGCGATGGCCTTCCTGCTGAATCACCCGGCGGTGCTAAAGAAGGCGCAGGACGAAATCGACGCGCACCTCGGCGGCGAGCCCAGCCGCCTCCTCGACAGGACAGACCTGCCACACCTCCCCTACCTCCACTGCGTCATCAACGAGACGCTCAGGCTGCGGTCCGCGGCACCACTGCTGCTGCCGCACGAGGCCACTGCCGACTGCAAGCTCCACGGGTACGACATCGCGGCGGGCACCATCGTGCTTGTCAACGCGTACGCCATCCACCGCGACCCAGTGGCGTGGGGCCCGGCGCCAGAGGAGTTCAGGCCGGAGAGGTTCGAGCACGGCGGCGCCGAGGGGAAGCTGATGATACCGTTCGGGATGGGGCGGCGCAAATGCCCCCGGGAGAGCCTGGCCATGAGGACCATGGGCATGGTTCTTGGAACGCTGATCCAGTGCTTCGACTGGAAAAGGGTCGGGGATGAAGAGGTCGACATGTCCGCCAGCTCCGGCACCATCTTGTTCAAAGCTGTTCCTCTGGAAGCTCTCTGCACACCGCGACCCGGCATGCATGCTCTTCTTCAGAAGATCTAAACTGGAAATGGTAAAATGAAGCAGAAAATCATGAAGAGAAAAGATGCATACACTAGAATGCATATGGTAGTTCTACAACAGTGTAATTAAGTCTTTGTTAGACACATTTTATTTTTACATCCACAATATATACACAGTGCATTGCTGTACCTTTCAGCGGTGCAGGTATTTCCATGTCGTCTCGGAACATTTAGTTCTCAGTAAGACATTTGAGGATTCAAGTATCAGACAAACATTTCAAATCACATCAAATACAGAACTGTAATAGAGCGTAAGGTAAAAGCACCAAGTATATGAAGCGTGGAGACAGGGGCTTCACGGACCCGCCTGGGTCCGGTCGGGCCTTTTGGAGCTGAACTAGAGGATGGCGGCGACATTGGCCTAAGTGCAGCAACGTGGCAGCGGAGACTTCATGGGCTCATCCAGGGCCCGGCCGGGCCTGTCCGGCCTGGTGTGTCTCTGCTGCCGCGTCCGGTCGGCACCCGCCGATGGCGGTGGAGGATGTCCTCCAGATGACTGTGTTGCTGCCGCCCTCCGGCTCCAATGGTGGCCTGGTGTGTTCCTGTCTGCTGCATCCGATCGGCTACCGTCTACGACGGTGGAGGTTGATCTCTCTCGCGTGGATGTGGTACCGCCGCCCTGTCTACAGCGGGTCTTCTCAGTTCGGCCGGCCGTGTAGTGCTTGCCATGGTGATACGACGATGGCGACTTCAATTCCGTGGTGGCGTTTGTTGGTGGGTGGCAAGTTGGGTGGAGCGCTTCGGATTGTCGAGAGATGTGGTTTTTGCGGGGTCGGGAGAAATCCCTGTCATCTTGACACCGACGCGGTGACGCTTCTGAGTGTCGCCCTTCCTTCTTGAAGGATGTCGGGTGTACCCCTTCCCCGCTTCCTGTCGCGTACCGGGGGAAACCCTAGGACCAGTCCGGGCAGCAGCAGCGTCGTCGTTGTTTTCCTTCTTGCAGGTGTTGTTTGGTACGCGGCGATTCAAAGTGCTAGGATAGTGGTGGGACTTTGCTGGAGAGGACGCAGCGGTTGCGAGTTGCTTTTGTTTTCGTTGATCCGCCAATGTCGGCATTGTTTTCTTCTCTTTTTCCTCTTTCTTTTCTTTTAGGCGTGCTTGTGTTGTTTTGCCCCAGCAGTGGTCTCAAACTTGTTTCGGGTGGTTGCTATATTTATATAGCGGGGCGAAATCCTATTTCTTCAAAAAGGGCAATTTACATTCTGAAAGTAGTACTATTAGGCTCTAATGTGCAACTCACCACCTAAGACTGCACACTAACCTTTTTGTGAAACCCTGGATTCAGCATGTTTATTCCGGTTACTCAAAAAAAAATGTTGAGTTCTGGCCATAGCTTCTCACTACAAGGAAACAACTAATAGCCGGCTTCTAATTACGAGCAGGCAACCCAAAACCCACGTCAGTAATCTGCTGGGACCAAATTCCGCAGCTAATCACCAGCGTGGAAATTTTCCCACGCCGGTGATTCCGTGTAATCACCGGCATGGACATCTTAGAGCCACGCCGGGATTTGTGGGCCCAAAAATCAAAGCACGGAGGAAAATGTCACCGGCGTGGGACTACATATCCACGCCAGTCATTACGGTGGTGCTTACTGGCGTGGTTTCCATTGGACACGCCGGTGATTACTTTGTCCTGAATTGCCGTGGTGGCCTCGATAGAATGACTGGCGTGTGATAGCGTCCCACGCCGGTGATTACTTTAACGTTACCGGCTTGCACTGGTCTCCCACGCCAGTAATTACATTAAAACAATAAATCTCAATACTTGGCGGTATTGCATTTCTATTGAAAGTTCATCAGAAAATTGGCGTCCCAAAAAGTCAAGAGGAAGTGATATGTGACTTTGAGATTTATTTCTGAGATCGAAGAAGAAACATGTGTCAATAATGATCTGATAGAATTACCGGTGTGCCTGCCCTCGCCAGTGATCCGATAGAATTACCTACGTGGCCTCGCACTCGCTGGTGATCTCAAATAATCACCGGTGTGGCCTCACACTCGCCGGTGATCTGAAATAGCACTGGCGTGAGGTTACCGGCGTGGCCATGTCTCGCCGGTGATGTCAAAATTGCCACGCCGGTGATTAGCTGTTTCCTTGTAGTGTCTGGATGATATACGAACTTGCAGGTGTAGATTTCAAATACACTTGCATAATTATACGAGCTATCACCAAACTACATATTTAATCTTCTAAACAATCGGTGTGGGTTGTTTGATTCATAGAACTGGAGCCCAGTGATTTTGTGCCAAAACTTTCATTGCACTCTATTTCAAATATTAATTTCCATTGATTGAAACCTCCCAGAAAGAATCTTTTTTTTTGTGTGGTGCAATTAACTAAATGTTGGTACAAATTCATCCCCATGGAATTGCAATATTACATGTTGTCCATTCCTACTATTTTAGAATTATACGAACCAGCGCTCTAGAATTGGCATGATTTCGGATAAACAACTTCATGATTGTGATTCTAGTGCTGAGAGTATCTTGAAAATTTTCTCATGTAGCATTATTCCTTTCATCGCGAATGGTGAGTACCAATGGAAGCTGAAAAGAGTACATTTGATATGACATACTGGGTTTACATAGTGCTTTAACTTAAGCATGCTAACATCATAGTCAAGACACTTAAACACACCATTTCACTGTAAACTAAAACAAGGTTCAACATTATAGCCTCTAATTCAGATAAACATGACTTTTTCCAGTAAAAGTAATCTAGTATCAGCAACTGCATGCAGCCCAAGGACTTCATCATCCCTTATAAAATGGGCACATCACATAGCATCTATCATAGTTGCATCAAAATCAACTGCAAGTATTCCTTATGTAAAGCAAAATGAAAAATTCCTCGTAGTCATAGCGAAATAAGCAGCGCATCCAAATCAAGCTATATGCTACGTTGTAGTTAAGGTCAATTTCAGTTAATATCAGGCAGTCTTCATACATATATGTAGGCAACAGCCCTAGAAGTAGCATTTCATGTTATGTGAAAGTTGTCAAAGCACATGCCGAGAGTATCATAACACAACCACATGCAAATAAAATCGATACCTGCAATCAGTCCCCCATTGCTTTGACAACTACACAAGCGAGCACCTTGAAAGCTTACACTTAGTAGTTGTCCAAAATTAATCAGCATAACTTCTTGCAGAACAGTTAAAAATTCAGCAAGCACTGAATATTAAGCAAGAACGGAAGGCTTGAGAGCTGCGTTCTATCTATCTGATGCTGCTTTTGATGATCAATTGCAGGTCCATGTGGCAAGTTTACCGATCTCTCAATAAAACAACAACCTAGGTGTTTTAATTTAACAAGCATACAAGCTAAATATACTAGGCTCACATACGTGCACCAGCAACTTATGCTAAGCAAGACAAGCAACAAGGTGATAGCAAGATAAAGGACTTCAAGCACGAAGGCTATCACAATGTGAAGTGCATAAGTAAAAAAGCACGTGTATAGAAATAACCGAGGCACCCGGAGACAAAGATGTATTCCCGAGTTCCTCCTTTTGAGATGAGTACGTCTCGTTGGAGGGGTGTGAGTTTCAATACTCAACGCCATAAATGGCCTCACCCTATTCTCCGATGAACTTCACCCAATGGCTCGGTTCACCTTCCATTATCGGTAACCTTCAAGGCGGAAACCGGCGCCTTCACAGCAATCCCGAGGCATGCATCCACAACTGGATTGGAGCCTCCCGAGTCACCAACTTGGGGCACGCATCCACAACTGGATTGGAGGCTCCCAAGATCATCACACACCGTCTAGGGTCCAACGACCCAAGAGTAACAATCTCACGAACTTTCACTTCCATGAATCCTCGTGGAGAGCACAAACCGATGCACAAAATCAAAGGCAAGAACACAAGAATTGCTCAAGTCCTTCACTCCCAAATCCCACCAAAAGCAACTAATGCTTGTGGGGGGAGAAGAGAGGAAGAACAAAGAAGAGAACCACACAATAACTCCAAGATCAAGATCTTGTAGGTTCCCCTCACTTAGAGAAGAGAGATGGATTGGTGGAAATATAGATCTAGATCTCCTCTCTCTTTTCGCTAAAAAAGGAGCAAGAATTATTGGAGGGATTGAGAGAACTCAAAACTTTGAAGGTCAACAATGGAGGAGGAAAGAGAGCATCAAAACTTGGAGACCATTGGGGAACAAGACCCCTTAAATAGGTCCCCACCAAATCCAACCGTTGGGGGCAGTTTTTCCTGTACGGACCGGAAGTTCCGGTACTTACCCCAGAACTTCCGAACATGAAAAATGGCTAAGTCCCCTAACTTTTCGGTACTGCCTTAAGCCAAACTTTGGCCGGAACTTTGACCGGAACTTCTGGGAGCCGGAATTTCCGGCCACAAAGCCGGAACTTCCGCCTCTCTGAAAACTACAGAAACACCAACATGAAAACATCAATATCTAGAGTATCCGAACTCCGTTTTCGATGATCTTGGGCTCGTTGGAATCACAATGACGAGCTCTACAAGATCATGCAGACAAACATCATAGTACAAAAAGGAAGATAAAACCAAAGGAAGAGAGTGTTACCTCTCTTAGAAAAGACAGACCGGTAAAAACTCCATCATCAAAAACGCAATAAGATATTTATATGAAATCCGTTTTTGATGAACTAGAGCTTGGCATGGAGATGAACCAAGCTCTAAATCTTCACGTGGATAAAATCCAAATATGAACCAAGAAAGATGATATGCCAAGTATGCAAAGGTTTGAGCTCTCCACAAGGTAGAAGAGATCCGAAGGATTAAAGAAGGCAGAAATTATGAGTTCACTTTGAAACTTGAAGATGAATCCTTATGGTATCATGGTAGAATCTGTGTACCAGATATTCAAGAAATCAAAGATGTAATTTGGAAAGAAGCTCATGAGACACCTTATTCTATACATCCTGGTAGTACTAAGATGTATATGGATTTAAAGAAGGTATTTTGGTGGAATAATATGAAGAGAGAAATTGCTAGGTATATTGCAGAATGTCATACCTGTAGACAAGTAAAGGCTGAACATCAGAGTCCATCAGGGTTACTACAACCATTACCAATTTCCAAATGGAAATGGGAAGAAATCAGTATGGACTTTATCACGGGATTACCCAAGACCAGGAAAAATAAGGATGCAATATGGGTAATCGTAGACCGGTTAACAAAGAGTGCTCATTTCATTGCAGTTAATCAGAAAGATAATGCAGCACAATTGGTAGATCTGTACGTGAAGGAAATAGTTAGTAAACATGGATTTCCACAAAGTATTATGTCGGATCGTGGATCCATATTTACTGCAGCATTTTGGAGGCAACTTCACAAGCTATTAGGTTCAAACTTAAAGTATAGTAACGCATATCATCCGCAAATAGGTGGTCAAACAGAGAGGACAAATCAGATCTTAGAGGATATGTTAAGAGCTTGTGTTCTTGATTTTGGAGGGTCATGGGATGAACATTTAGCACTAGCAGAATTTTCCAACAACAACAGTTATCAGAGTGGTATTCAGATGGCACCATTTGAAGCTCTATATGGAAGGAAGTGTAGGTCACCCATTTGTTGGTTTGAAATAGGGAAAAATAAGGAATTTGCACCCCGAGTATATTAAAGAACAACAAGCCATTGTTGATATTATTAGGGATCGATTAAAAATAGCTCAGAGCAGACATAAAAGTTATGCTGATATTTCAAGAAGACAGTGGGAACCTGAGATACAAGATATGGTGTATCTACGAGTTAGTCCTACAAAAGGGGTGAAGAGATTTGGAGTAAAAGGAAAGCTAAGCCCCAGATATATTGGACCATTCCGAATTCTGAGTAGAAAGGGAGAAGTAGCCTATGAATTGGAACTACCTGCTATACTGTCCCAAGTACACAATGTATTCCATGTGTCTCAACTCAAAAAGTGTTTAAAACCACTTGAAGAACCTATTGAGTTTGAGAAATTGAATTTACAGCCAGACTTGTCATATGAGGAACAACTCGAGAAAATATTGAAGGATAATTGGAAAAGGTTAAGGAACCGAGCAATTAAGTACTGTCTAATTCAATGGAAAAATCATTCTGAAAGAGAAGCAACTTGGGAGAAAGAAGATGATTTGTGACGAGACTACCCACAGTTGTTCAGGTACCTCAGAAAAGAAACTTCAGGACGAAGTTTAGTTTAAGGGGGAGAGGATGTAATACCCCGTAGTTATAGGACTCGAGAGGGTAGAACATAGGAATTGCATTTGTGCATTCATGCATCTTTTGGTGAAATCTGGAAAAAATTCGCGCTTTTGTGTTAAAAGGATCTAGGGTTGATATCAGACGAGTGTCGATGCTCTGGAAGTCAGACATTGACAGTTAGTTGAGAGGTGTCAACAAACCCTAAGTCATATTTCAAAACAATAATTATTTTTCTAAAAACGAATATATGGACTCGAAAAGGAGTTCTACTAGAATCTCAAATCAATTCTATAACTTCTCTATCTAATGTTTCACATACAAATGAGTCAACAGTGGAATATAAAAACTTAACATAGATTTGTGATCAACTCATCCAAATCATTATTGAATCTCAATGTCAAATCTTTGCAACAAGTAATATTTAAAAACAAACATAATACAAGTGTTTCTCAAAATTCTTACACATATCTCATTTGAAGTATTTACAACTCAAAAGAAATATCTTCTCTTTATTTGGGATACAAAATCTTAATTGTAATGTTTACAATTAATTCTTACAACATTTG
The DNA here is from genome assembly GCA_947311845.1 of Poa pratensis. Taxonomy (NCBI): domain Eukaryota; kingdom Viridiplantae; phylum Streptophyta; class Magnoliopsida; order Poales; family Poaceae; genus Poa; species Poa pratensis. The sequence continues at coordinate 59,447,215 of CAMZMU010000128.1, forward strand.
GAAATTTACAAAAGGGAATAATAAAAATCTCCTAAACTAGTTTTTCATGAATTACTTGGAGATCTTTAAACCTGCAAAATAAACAACAAAAAGAGAAGAGGGTTGTAGCGGACCTGCACTTAAAAATTGGCAAGATCCCTGTGTATAGTGCAAACCCCTGGATCGATTCATTTGCACACACAGTTTATGATGAAATATCACAACAAAGTATCAACTATTACATGTGGATCCAGTACTTAGGAAAATATCCATTACAAATTGCATAGCACGAAGCTAGCTTTGAAAGAGTAAAGCAGCAGAAATAAAAGTAGCAGCGAGTCTCCATCATCTTCATGTGCCACAAGCGAAACATGTTGGTTGTAGACTCGAAACCCTTAAACGAAACCTCACTCATCGTCGGAACAACCTGCAACAGGAAAAATGTTGCAACAAGGTGGGTCAGAACCATATAAAATGGAACTGACAAGTGACACTTTGTGGACACTTAGTGGAATAACTCTAATAACCTATATGCATATTTGTCTGGTGGAGTTCAAAGCTATTTTGCATAAAGCCATCTTTTTCCTAACTCTTTGGAAAACTTTTCATCTAATCGAGACAAGAATGGCATGAAAACCATTGTCTCATCTACCCTTGTTCACCCTTCAAAGTTTTACTTGAGAAGTTGGAATGTAGGGATCCTCCGTTGACGTCCTTGATCAGCTACTCAGAATTGTCCGTAACCGGGGACATGGCTAAGTACTTAGTTTTGACACTCTCGAGAGATTGTGCACGTTCACCACAAGACTCAATCAACCCATTCTGTCCTTGACCCTCATGTAGTGAAAAGGAAAGGAAAACATTGAGACGAGACCTTTTGGAAACAGTCCCATGTTCCTCTGGGTAGACCCATACAAGACATTCATCCGCTGAGAACTGCCGGAATCAGGTTCCTAGAACTTACTTAATCAAGGCAGAGCCATAATACCAAGTGGCTGCACTGGAAGCAATCTTCACTTGGAGTAACTTCAAATCCCTTTGTCCCTGGGTGGCCATCCACAAGTGCACATACTCAGGTAAAACCCCTGAGTAGCCACTCAACTCCAACCTCCATCCACATGCCACATCCACCCAGGTGTTTCATTAACTTAGTATAATTTTCATCTCTTTACTTTTATAAAACATTTTCAGCGTAGCAACGCTAATATCTACTAAGTTATTATATAGGTTCCTAGACACGTAGGAATAAGGGTGCTATTCTAAACATGTCTTGCATAGCATTAGTAAAAACACCTAACATGCATACTACTCAAAATAGCTACTCATGCATAGACAAAATACTTAGGAAATTTATGAATGAGCCACTTGCTTTTGGAAGTTGTCGTTGCTCACACGCTCTTTTCAACAAGGAACAACGTTGCACTCCGTTCAATCTATACATAGAAATAACACAACAATAAACAAACAATTCTACAACACAAGGCATACAAAAGCAAACATGCATAACAAGGTCTTCACACAAATAATGGTCAAGGATTATCACATAATTCAATATGCAAAAGGAATTAATGTGAATTGGGTTTAGTATTTCCATTGTGGTTAAAGGTTGGTCTTGCTCAAAAATACTACACATTAATTTGGTCAAAGATATTTATCACATTTTAAATTTAATGGTTTGCAAAGCAACATTTTTATAAAGGTTTTTAATACAAACTTAATTATTAAGTTGAAAATTAAATTAACAAAAATGGGTTTTGGTTTCTCTAGCCAGGGCAATTATTTGTGACATTTTTCAAGAAGAAACATATTAAAAGGATTTTTTGAATTTAAACTATACCAAAAATACTCAAATTAAGCCTCTGATTTTTAAATCAGTGTAAAAGTATCCAAAAATTATTTCTAATAGTGGCTAACTAATTCTACAGATCCTAAGGTTTCCAAAATATTTTATTGGCAATTTTTGGACTTATAGATTTAAAGATATGCCAACATTACTCAAATCACACATTTGAAATTTGAATAATTTAAACTAAGGCAAAATAGAAAACTAACATTGCCAAAACATTCTACAAGTCTAGAGCTTTTCAAAAATATAAAGTTTGTAAAATTTGGCCAAACCAATCAAAAGATATAATAGATCTAAGATCCAGGGGCTTTTCTGCAAAACTACCATTTAATTCTAATTCGGAAAATTCACAGAAAAGGTTGGGCGACGTGGCGGCTTCTGATTGGTTGATACCGGTTCGGTAAGTGATCTTTCCTAGGCCACATGATCTAGATCGGACGGCTAGGGAGCGTTGACCACTACCTGGTGGCGCGACTTCGCCGGAGAATGGTGTGGCGGCGGTGCTGATGCTCGGGAGTGGACGATGCGGACGTTGTGGTGGTGCCTGGGCTCGGCGAAGACCTCCACGGGGTGCGGCGCGTCACGGCGGAGGCGATGGGGTGGACGGCGCGCTCGATCCCGTCCTGGAACGGCAGCGCGGCGTGGACGCGGTGGTGCGGGCGCCGGCGACCTTCGGGTGAGCTCGGGCTCGTTGCTCCGCTGCGTATAAAAATTGAACAAGACGTCAGGAGGATGCGCACTATAAAAGGAAAGAGAAAGAGCTAGGTGGGAGGGCTCGGCGTCGTGTGTAGTTGCCGGAATTGATGAAACGTGGTGGCGGCCGTGGCCAACTCCGGCGAGCTATTCTAGCGGCCTGGGGGCACGATTTGCACGGGTAGGAGAGGGGAAACTTAGAGGAGAGGCAGGGGTTTAAAATGAGCGTGTAGGTGCGTTGAATTGCGGAGTAATTAGCACGAATTGAAGACGGAATCAATCGGCGTTTATTTTGGCAACGGACGCATGATTTCGGGCGAGAGGTGGAAGACGACCTCGGGCTGACCAGTGGGTCCCGCACGTCAGCGAGAGAGGAGAGAGGGAGGCCGAGGTGGGCTGATGCTGGGCTGGGCTGCGGCTGGCTTGGCTTGGCTCGGCAGGTGGCCCTGAAAGAGCATAATTTTCTCTTACTCATATTTTGGTGATGTTGACAATACAACATGTTCTCCTAACTCCTTGCCTAAGTGTGATCAGGTTTTATAAGCATCTCCATTGTCCCCGCATCGGAGAAAGGAAGAGAAGGAGTGGTTTTTGTATTCGGGCGGTAGTACCGCCCCGTTGGGCGGTAGTACCGCTGAGTACTTTTTTCCAAAAGGCAGGCGGCAGTACCGCTCGCGGTACCGCCCAAAGGAGGTTCTGGCGACAATGTGCGGAAGTAACAGCGGTACTACGGGCGGTAGTACCGCTGGCTCTTGTTGGTCAGTGCTGGTGGTTGACCAGCTCCGCGGCAGTACCGCTCGCGGTACCGCCGAAAGGAGGTTCTGAAGGCCATGTGCGGTACTACCGGCCCTTCGGGCGGTAGTACCGCTCATGAGGTTTTGCGGCGCAGTCAGCGCACACTGTTTGACCGAGGCGCAGAAGGCGCCAGCGGTAGTACCGCCCGGCGCAGCGATACTACCGCTGGCTCGGGAAAAAGGTCTCAACAGCCAGATTTTTGTGAGGCCTATTTAAGGCCCTCCACCTACCTCCTGCTTGGTAGCTTGCCCAAAAGGAAGAACACCATTGTTACAAGCTCAAGAATCACTAGATCTCCCAATCCCTCCACCCAAACTTGTTGATACTTGGAGGATTGAAGGAGAAGGCCCGGATCTACATCTTCACCAAGCCGTTCTTCATTTCCCCCTCATTTACTTGAGGGCCCCTTGGCTAGGATTTCCATTAGGAAAACCTAGCTTCTTGTTGACTCACTTGTTGTCTTTGTGACAGATTTGTAGCTGTTCGGGAGCCCCCAATCCTCTTGTGGGTTGTGCCCCGGATCGTTGTTGTAAGGGCTCCGGATTCCGCCTTGAAGGATTCCGATAGTGGAAGGTGAACCAAACCTTTGTGGTGCGGTTCATCGGAGAAGAAGGTGACGCCTTTGTGGCGGTTGAGTTTTGACCTTTGTGGTAGCTCACACCTCTCCAACGAGACGTACTCCCCTAAAAAGGAGGAACTCGGGATTACATCCGTGTCTCCGCGTGCTTTCACTTCGGTTACTTCTATCCTTGTTTATAGTCTTTACTTCGTGTATCTTGTTTAGTTGCTAGCTTGTCATATAGGTAAATTCACCTTAGTTGCATATCTAGAGAATTTACCTTTTGTGTCAAGCCTAATTTGAAAAAGTACTAAAATTGAAGTAGCACCTATTCACCCCCCCCTCTAGGTGTCATACGATCCTTTCAATTGGTATCAGAGCCTCGGCTCTCTTGTTGGGCTTAACCGCCTAAGAGAAGTATGACACGAAGTGATGGTGATCCCTGGAGGACCAAGCCACTACGGCATCCATGGCCGATCTCAAATCGATGGAGACATCTTTGATATCGTCCATGGATACCAAATTTGCCGAGATGCGTGAGTTGATCACACAACTCGCAAGTGGCAAGGTTCCTAAGGAGACCACCCCACTAGGACTCCGCTACCTCCCATGACGGTGATACCGAGGAGGGAAAAGAGGAAAAGAAAGGGGTTGAAGATAAAGAAACCGACCCTAAGAAATCTTCCACTCTACCACCACTCCCGAAGGTGGGAAGCCGGAGTACCATGGGGTTCCCTTTGCGTACTCTCCCGACCCACCTATCCATCATACTCGCATAAACCCTTTGGGTCCACTTAATGCATTGGCTTTTGCTACTTGGCAACACTTAATGAAATCTCATATCAACAGTTCCTCTATCGAGCTTTGGAGGATCATTCAAGAGGGATACAAGGCCGTGAATCCTAACAACTTGACAAGAAGAGAGGTGGCCGAGAAACAACTCAATGCTTCCGCTCTCCACATGATTGAACTTGCCGTTGGAGAAAGTGGTCTTCATCACATTCAAAATGTCTCCACCGCCAAAGAAGCTTGGAGTGCCTTGAGGTGGCATTTCTTGGAAATGAAAGCATGAAGAGGAATAGATTGATGCTTGAGCAATGAGCCGAAGGTTTCTACATGCTTGATAGAAACTCATGAGAGATGTATGAAGACTCAATTCTTGCCAAGCCTTTCATAATGTTGGGGCAACCTATGTGGATGATGCTTGGATCAAGAGGAAGTATGTGAATGCTCTCATGCCCTTCGAGCCCGTTGACTTGAAGGCCATCAAGGAAAATTCAACTACCTTGAGATGACATCCAATGAAGTTATGCAAGAGATGCAAGCCTCCAAGGTTGCCACCAAGAATGCTCTAGACAACCGTGCTAGGGCCATGGGAATGAAGCAAGGTCCCTCTCTTGCTTTGAAGGCCAAGGTTGTGTGCCTTGATGAACATGATGAAGTTGAAGCATGCCCGAACAACCTTCCTCCCGATGAACTTGAACCAGCCCTCCATGGTCACATAGCTCTTGCAACAAGGACATTTTGGTGACCCGGCCAAGGCAAAGGCTCAACTTGATCGAACAACAATCCAAGTGGGAAGAAGGAGTTTGCTAATAGGATAAAGACTTGCTACAATTGTCATAACAAGCATCACTTCATCAAAGATTGTCCTTATGAGAATAGAGAGCAAAACGGTGGAAGGCTTGTCCTCAAGGGCAATCAAACATGATACAAAAGAAGCCTTTTGTCAAGAGGAAGCCATTCTTCAAGAAAGCACCAAGAATTGTGTTGTTGACTCAAGAAGAGTATCCTTCCGAGGATTCCGAAGAAGAAGAAGAACCCACTCGTGAGGTGGCCGCTTTGGCCATTGTATCAACTCCACCTCCTTCTCTCTTCGAATCCCCCAATGAGAACCTCTCCATCAACACCGCTCGTTGCCTCATGGCTCACGTCACCGAGGTATCATCTTCTACTCCCAAGACTATGCATGAAATAGATGATAAAACTAGTCTTGTGATTAAGAAAGAACTTGTTGCTTCCGATACTATTGTGGCTAACTTGCAAGGTGAAGCTAAGGCATATGTTGAGTCTCTCTTGAGACAACTTGATGCGGCCGAAGAAATCCTTGATGACAAGGGAAAAATTGAGAGAGAGGATTCTCTCACCATAGCATCCTTGAATGCTTCCATAGAATCCTTGAATGCTTCTCTTGAAGAAGAGAGTGAATATAGAACCTCTCTTGAGGAAAGAATTGAGTCTCTTGATGATAAAAATGATGAAATAATTGCTAAAATCATTAAGGATAGAGATCATGTCTTTGCTAAATATAAAGTGATTAAAAAGGAGAAAGCCGAGTTTGTGGTTGCTAATGCTAGACTCCTTGAGGATGTGGAGAAACTTAACAAGGCTCACAAGGCCTTGGAAAGTACCCACTCTCTTCTAGTCAAGTCTCATGAGCAACTTCAAACTCAACTTTCAAATCTAACTCACCTAGCACCTCTACTCCCTCTTGTGATCATGCAAATGTTATTGAGGAAAATGCTAGGTTGAAGGTTGAGCTTGCCAAGGCCACTAGTGCCAAGACCTCTATTCCTAAAGGTAAAGAAAAGGTTGTTGCTCAAATTTTTGAGCAAAAGCCACACAAAGGGAAGGAGGGCCTTGGTTATGTGGCCAAGGCAAAGAAGAAGAAGAGCAACACCAATGCCAAGCCCGCACAAGCCAAGACTCCATTGCGGGTGGTAATGCCACTAGGGGCAAGACCACTCGTAGTGACTTTGCGGGGCATAACAATCCCAACTACATTCTTTATGTTGATTATTATGGGGATGTTTATGCAAAATATGTTGGTCCTTATGATGGTTACATTGCTTACTCTATTTGGGTTCCTAAGACCCTTGTTGCTAACAAAAGAGGACCCATTGAGAAATGGGTACCTAAAACCAAGCAATGATTTCTTGTAGGACTATGCTTCCGGTGGGTCTAAATGGGTGGTTGATAGTGGATGCACTAGTCATATGACCGGAAGCAAGAGATCATGACGGAGTTGGGACCAAATATAAATCAAGCATCCGTCTCCTATGGTGATAAATCAAAAGCGGAGGTAACGGGTCTCGGCAAGGTGGTAGTTGCAAAGGATATCACCCTTGTAAATGTCATGCTTGTCGAGTCCCTCGGTTACAATCTTATGTCCGTTCGTGCACTTAATAAGATGAATTTTGATGTCCATTTTACTATTGATATGGTGGTACTCTTGAGGAGCAAGACTCTAAAGGTCATGTTCGTTGGGTATGTTGAAAATGAGTTGTTCGTGGTGGACTTTTCGGGGTCTACCAACACTCAAGCAATATGCCTATTCGGAAAGGCCGACGTGGGATGGTTGTGGCATCGCCGCTTGTCCCATGTCAACATGAGAACTTTGCAAAGTCTTCACAAGGGTGGCCACATTCTTGGACTAAAAGACAATGTTTCTTTTTCTAGAGATCGTCTTTGTAGGGCTTGTGTTGAAGGAAAGATGCATGATTCTCCCCATCCAAGCAAGACCATCATTTCATCAAAGAGGATATTGGAACTTCTTCATGTTGATCTCTTTGGTGCCGTGCCTCAACCTAGTCTTGGTGGGAAGAAATATTGTTTGGTGATTGTTGATGACTATTCAAGATTTACTTGGGTTTATTTCTTCAAGACGAAGGATGAGACCCAACAAGCCGTCATCGACTTTTCCAATAAGTTCAACGCCAATACAATGTCCCTATTTGGTCATTAGGAGTGATAATGGCTCCGAGTTCAAGAACTACACCTTAAATGAGTTTCTTAGTGAAGAGGGGATTCGTCATCAATATTCCGCTGCATATACCCCTCAACAAAATGGTGTAGCCGAAAGGAAGAACCGGACTCTCATGGATATGGCAAGGTCTATGTTGGCGGAGTTTAAGTCTCCGCTATTCTTATGGGCCGAGGCTATCTCCACGGCGTGTCACTCATCTAACCGGCTATTCTTTCGAGTTGGCAAGAAGTTTACATCTTATGAGATGCTCACCGGCAACAAGCCCAATGTCTCCTACTACCGAGTATTTGGTTGTAAGTGTTTCTATAAGAACAAAAGTGTTCGTTTGTCTAAATTTGAATCTAAAGCTTTAGAGGGTGTTTTTGTTGGGTACGGTGCCGAATCTCACACCTATAGAGTCTATGACAAACCGTTGGGAAAGTCATAGAATCTTGTGATGTGAGGTTCGATGAGAATGACGGCTCCCAAGTGGCGCAATTTCATGTTTGTGATGTAGATAATGAAGAGCCTCAAGATGCTATAAGAAGAATGGGCATTGGTTTCCATCGTCCCGTTGAGATTCATTACGAGTCTCCTCAAGCAAGTCCAAGCTCCATTCAAGTGGAGGCCTCTTCATCACAAGTTGAAACGGCGCCTATCATGGAAGCAAATGATGCACCACCCCAAGAACAAGTTCAAGACCCTCCTCATGTTGACCAAGTTGCTATGCAAGAACCAAGTTCTCCTATTGTTGATGCTAGCCAAGGTCATGACCAAGATCAACCCTCTCCTTCCTTTGTTGAAGATGTGCTTCAAGATGATCAAGGTCAACATTCCGGTCAAGACGGGGACTCAAATGATCAAGATGATCAAGAGATACCTCCAAGATGCAATAGAGATATCGAAGCCCGTCGTAAAGCAAGAATTGAAAGAGACTTTGAATAAAGAGTCACCATCTAGAAACATCATTGGTGACCACAAGAAGGGTGTTACCACAAGAAGGCAATTGGCAAACTTTAGTGAACATCAAGCTCATATTTCCATGGTGGAACCAAAGAAAGTGTTTGAAGCTCTTGAAGATCCGGATTGGTTAGAAGCTATGCATGATGAACTCAATAACTTCAAGCGCAACAAAGTGTGGAATCTAGTTGAGAAGCCAAAAGATTGCCGCAATGTTATAGGCACAAAGTGGATATTCAAGAACAAGCAAGATGAGCATGGAATGGTTGTGAGGAACAAGGCAAGATTGGTTGCACAAGGGTACTCTCAAGTTGAAGGCATTGATTTTGGAGAGACTTATGCACCCGTGGCTCGCCTTGAGTCCATCCGTATCCTTCTTGCATATGCATCACATCATAACTTTAAATTGCAACAAATGGATGTGAAAAGTGCCTTTCTTAATGGTCCTTTAAAGGAGTTGGTATATGTTAAGCAACCACCGGGTTTCGAGGACCCTAAATTCCCTAACCATGTCTACAAGCTTGATAAGGCGCTCTATGGTCTCAAACAAGCACCTCGTGCTTGGTATGAGCACCTAAGAGAGCTATTGCTAGACCGTGGATTTGAATTGGGGCAAATCGATCCCACTCTCTTTACAAGAGGGTTAAAGGGGAGCTTTTCATATGCCAACTTTATGTTGATGATATTATATTTGGCTCATCTAACAAAGCTTTCAATGATGAATTTTCAAAGCTTATGACCGATAGGTTCGAGATGTCTATGATGGGCGAATTGAAGTTCTTTCTCGGTTTTGAGATCAAGCAATTGAATGAAGGGACTTTCATCTCTCAAACCAAATATACCCAAGACATGCTCAAGAGGTTCAAATGCACAATGCTAAGGGCAAGCGGTTTCCCATGGACACCAAATGCCATCTTGAACTTAACCCGACGGTATCGATGTTTGCCAAAAACTTTATCGCTCTATGATTGGTTCTTTGCTTTATCTTTGTGCATCTAGACCCGATATTGTGTTGAGTGTAGGGGTGTGTGCAAGGTATCAAGCCTCCTAAAGAAAGCCACATGGTGGCGGTCACTAGAATCTTTCGATATTTGGTTTATACCCCAAGGTTTGGGTTGTGGTACCCTGCTAGCGCTAAGTTGATGAGGGAATATCTCCCCTGCAACGGTGCCAGAAACTATGCTTGATGCGTGCAACGTCACACGTCAGTTGGGAACCCCAAGAGGAAGGTATGATGAGTGCAGCAACAAGTTTTCCCTCAGTATGAAACCAAGGTTTATCGAACTAGTAGGAAAACGAGGTTGCTTCGAAGGTGTTGGTGAAGGAGTGTAGTGCGGCGCAACACCAAGGATTCCGGTGCCAACGTGGAACCTGCACAACACAATCAAATTACTTTGCCCCAACTTAACAGTGAGGTTGTCAATCTCACCGGCTTGCTGAAAACAAAAGGTTAAACGTATCGTATGGAAGATGATGTTTGTTTGCATAAAACAGTAGAGAACAATGATTGCAGTAGATTGTATTTCAGATGTAAAAGAATGGACCGGGGTCCACAGTTCACTAGTGGTGTCTCTCCAATGAGATAACTAACATGCTGGGTAAACAAATTACAGCTGGGCAATTGACAATTGATAAGTGCATATAACATGCATGTGCGAGTTGTGGTGTCTACTATGAGATTCATTTGGGCATTACGACAAAGTACATAGACCGCTATCCAGCATGCATCTATGCCTAAATAGTCCACCTTCTGGTTAACATCCGTACCCCTTCCAGTATTAAGTTGCAAGCAACAGACAATTGCATTAAGTAATGTGCGTAATGTAAATAATACATTCATCCTTGAATAAAGCATTGCTATTTTACCCCTAGTGGCAACAACACATATACAACCTTAGAACTTGCTGTCACTATCCCAGGTTAAATAGAGGTTGAACCCAACTATCATGCATAAATACCCTCTCTTGGAGTCACAAGTATTCACTTGGACAAGGCTTCAACAAGTAACGGAGATCATGCAAGATCACAAATGACATAGACATGATAATATAATATTCAGCTCCACATAGGTATCAATATAAGTCAGATCCCAGCAAACACAACATGTAGCATTACAATAAGATGATCTTGATCATGATAGGCAGCTCACAAGATCTAAACATGATGGCACAAGTGGAGAAGACAACCATCTAGCTACTGCTATGGACCCATAGTCCAAGGATGAAGTACTCACGCATCACTCCGGAGGCGGGCATGGCGATGTAGAGCCCTCCGGTGATGATTCCCCTCTCCGGCAGGGTGCCGGGAAGAGCTTCAGAACCCCCGAGTTAGGGTTGACGACGGCGGCGGCAGCGAATATGTTCTGGATGAAAGGCTCGGTGTTTTAGGGTTTTCACGTCTCGGGGAATAAATAGGCGAAGGGGCGATGTCGGCGGACCCCCGAGGGGCCCAAACCACAGGCTGGCGCGGCAGAAGGTGGGCCGCGCCGCCATGTGGTTTGGCCACCTCGTGGCGAGTCTTCGTCTCTCCTTCGGACTCCGTGTACGTGCTGGAAAAATAGGGACTTGGCCTTTTGTTTCGTGCAATTCTGAGAATATTTCCAGAAGTAACTTTCTGAAACAAAAAACAGCAGAAAACAGGGAACTGGCACTGTGGCATCTTGTTAATAGGTTAGTCCCAGAAAATGCATAAAAGTGATATGAAGTGTATATAAAACATGTAGCAAATGGTATAATATAAGCATGGAACAACAGAAATTATGGATACGCTGGATACGTATCATACCCAAAGGGCACTAATTTCTCTCTTGCCTGGTACACGGATTTGGATTGGGCCGGTTGCAAGGATGATAGGAAATCAACTTCCGGGGCATGCCAATTTCTTGGTAGGGCCTTGGTGAGTTGATCTTCTAAGAAGTAAAATTGTATATCTCTATCTTCCTCCGAAGCCGAGTATGTGGCGGCCACAAGTGCATGCACTCAATTGTTATGGATGAGGCAAATTTTAAAGGAATATGGTGTCAATTGTGACAAAGTGCCTCTTTTATGTGACAATGAAAGTACTATCAAGATTGGCCACAATCCGGTGCAACACTCAAGAACGAAGCATATTGACATTCGTCATCATTTCATTCGGGATCATATTGCTCGTGGTGATATTGAGCTTGGCTATATTCCAACCAAAGATCAACTTGCCGACATTTTCACGAAGCCACTTGATGAAGCAAGATTCACCTTCTTGAGGCATGAGCTAAATATCATGGATTCTAGGAGCTTGACTTGACCATCTTGCATACACACCTATATTTCTTGACTATCTATTTGGTTTAGGTGTAGGCATGGACATAGGGGGAGTGCAGTCCTAATCCATTGGACTATCCCTCCCCCCATTATGCCGATAGTAAGAACTCATTTGCATCTCTATATTCGTTCTATGAATTGTGAGCTTAAATGACGAGTAGTGGCGGTGAACCCAAGATATATCTTCGCGGTGTCACACCACATATACTCATACATGGTGGCCTAGGCCACCGCCCTCCTCGTTGTGAGGAGTTGGATCTTATTTGACTCTTTTTTGGGTATTTTAGACCTTTCGCTTTGGGAGAGTGCTCAAATTTGGCCTTTCGTGTCGATTCTTGCATTTTTGGGCAAACTCTCTCTCTCCAGTTTCGAGTTCTATCCTAAGCCTTAACCCAATCCTAAGCCACTCCGTCTCAAATACCTTTTATTTCATGCTCTCGGCAAAGTTGTTGGTCGGAACCAGTGACAAATCCTTTTTACGGCTTCGATTTGAGCCATAAAAAGTTTTTGCCCCTGGTACCGGTACTACCGGCCCCTGGAGCGGTACTACCGCTGGCTCAGGTGCCTCAGCCCCTTGCCAGCGCGTGGGACCGCTACCCGGGCCGCGCAGGAATCGAGGACGGTACTACCGCTGGATCAAGCGGTAGTACCGCTCGTGCGATTTTTCACAGGATAAGGCTCGGACGGACGGGGTGAAAGTCAAACCTTTCATTTTCCCCATCCGCCCCTCTCTCTCCTCTCGTAAAACCTTTGCCGCCGACCACCCTCACCGCCGGGACCGAGCTCCCCGGCCGTGGATCTTGCACCCCCGGCTCCGGGACCTCTCGGGCATATCTCCCTCCCTCGATCCTCTGCCATGAGCACCGGTAAGCTCTCTCCCTCTCTCTCATCTAGTTGATGGATGGAGATGAATAGATTGCTTCCCTCTTGGTGTTCTTGACAAATTGGTGCGGTAGAGATGCAATCTAGGATGCCTAGAACCTTGTGTATGAATCTTGTGAAGAATCTTTGGCTAGTTTTGTAGTTCTCCATCTAGATTTGTTGGATATGATTGTGGATGTTTTTCATGTTCATCTTTGAATGTACCACCATCTTGTGTCAAATCCAACCTTCCTAGATGTTGTACTCTCACCTAGCACGTGTTTCCTCCAAGTTGTGTTCACTCGTGTTCCTGGTTTCCTATTCGTGAAATATTTGTGTGTTACTCATCTCCATGCTTTCAGCCCTATGCTATTCACAGGTGGTTCGAGTGGTTCTAAGTCTCGGGGCAAGAAACCTAGGGTTGACGAGTTGGACGAGGAGTTTGATCCCACAATGGAAGAGGCGTATGGTCCCCGGTCACCAAGAGCAAGAAGGCTGCTCCGAAGAAGAAAGTTGTGGGCAACAAGAGCAAGAACTTGAAAGCTAGTGAGATGTCTGACAAAGATTACACTTCCTTGAGGAAAAGAGATTCATATGCAGTTGATCGAGAGAATTTGACATCTCAGTTTCGGGGCAACAATCATTTCTTCTATACCCGCTTCCAAGAGGAGTGCTACAATGAGATACTACATCGCAAGCCCAATGACAATGTGCTAGAGCTGAGGTACATTGATATCCATCACATGGAGAGAAAACCAGAATACTTTGGAGAAGCTTTGTCTATGTGCCATGAGTTTGGGATTGTTCCTTTCATCACCCTCCTACAGAATTATGATGAAGTTCTCGTTTGTCAATTCCTTGCCACAGTCTATTTTGGCACCGAGGAGCCACGCTACATCACTTGGATGACTAAAGATAGGAAGCTCACCGCTCTTTGGAGTGATATTGGCTCCATGCTTGGGTATGAAGATTTTGGTCCTCATTGGACCGATGCCCTCGACGCCAAGTACTTTCGGGCTCATGTTGATCCAAGGCCCAAGCCCAAGGATGACCTTGCTCCTCTTTACTTTTGGAAGAAGTACACCGTCGGCAACTCGTAGGGTCTTTACCCTCCATATGAGATCATGCATCGCATTTACCGGGAAACCATCAACCCCAAGGTTGGAAATTTGGATCAAATTCACAGCTACCTAGTTACCTTGATGGTCATAACTCATCAATGGAAATCCAAAGGGAAGAAATTGGATGTTATGGATTACCTTTGGAATGAGATATGGAACGTCACCATTTTCAAGAAGAATGCTTGTTTCGGCCCCCTCATCATGAAGATTATTCTTTGGAAGTGGGAAAATGAGCATCCCGCTGTGGGGCTTAGTGATCCCAACACTTGGATCATCCACAAGCCCAAGCAACTCCGTGTCAAAGATCATAGCGAGAAGGACAAGGGTACCAAATCTGCTAAAGGCAAGGACAAGGGAGTTGTAGGTGATGAAGGCCCCTCTCGGGCTGCCAAGGAGAGTGGCTTCACTTGGATGGCTCGTCAAATGAAGAAAGTGTTTGGTATGTCTAAGGCTCTTGAGAAGCGCTCGTGGGAACGTGAAGAGAAAGAGAAGTGTGCTCGTCAACTCGACATTCGACGTCGCCGTGACCAAGGTGAACAAGTTGCTTCCGGCTCGGAGAAGAACATTCCAACTTATGAAGAGTGGCAAGCGAAGAACTCCCAAGGAGAAATCTTCACTTGGTCGGACTATGAAGATGTTGAAGAGGAAGTGTCCTCTCGTCGTCGCCCTCGCCCTTCAAGCACCGAGTGAACCCGGGACGTTAGCATCAGTTTCTCTCCTTTTTGGTGTCTTGATGCCAAAGGGGGAGAAACATCTATTAGGCTTTCGAAGGGTTTTGCATGGGAAGTTACAAGCTTTGCGTTTTCTTGGTTGTTTTTATGAGCTTGTGAACTTGGTTTGTCGTTTTATGTTGTGAACCTCGTTTGTTATGCATGGTGTAAGACATGTTGAACTCTAAACAGTTATTCCCATGCTCTTGTTGTAATATGCTCTATATTTTTTCTTGCACGGTTTGTAAAATCTAGGGGGAGTGTTGATCCTATTTGTTGTGCATTTGAGCATTCAAAAGCTATCCTTGAATATGCACACATATAGGGGGAGCTCTGTCTAAATTTTACAAATTGTCTGTGGCAAATTGTTGTATTGTCATCATCCACCAAAAAGGGGGAGATTGAAAGAGCATAATTTGCTCTTACTCATATTTTGGTGATGTTGACAATACAACATGTTCTCCTAACTCCTTGCCTAAGTGTGATCAGGTTTTATAAGCATCTCCGTTGTCCCCGCATCGGAGAAAGGAAGAGAAGGAGTGGTTTTTGTATTCGGGCGGTAGTACCGCCCCGTCGGGCGGTAGTACCGTTGAGTACTTTTTGCCAAAAGGCAGGCGGCAGTACCGTTCGCGGTACCGCCCAAAGGAGGTTCTGGCGACCATGTGCGGAAGTACCAGCGGTACTACGGGCGGTAGTACCGCTGGCTCTTGTTGGTCAGCGCTGGTGGTTGACCAGCTCCGCGGCAGTACCGCTCGCGGTACCGCCGAAAGGAGGTTCTGAAGGCCATGTGCGGTACTACTGGCCCTTCGGGCGGTAGTACCGCTCATGAGGTTTTGCGGCGCAGTCAGCGCGCATTGTTTGACCGAGGAGCAGAAGGCGCCAACGGTAGTACCGCCCGGCGCAGCGGTACTACCGCTGGCTCGGGAAAAAGGTCTCAACGGCCAGATTTTTGTGAGGCCTATTTAAGGCCCTCCACCTACCTCCTGCTTGGTAGCTTGCCCAAAAGGAAGAACACCATTGTTACAAGCTCAAGAATCACTAGATCTCCCAATCCCTCCACCCAAACTTATTGATACTTGGAGGATTGAAGGAGAAGGCCCGGATCTACATCTTCACCAAGCCGTTCTTCATTTCCCCCTCATTTACTTGAGGGCCCCTTGGCTAGGGTTTCCATAAGGAAAACCTAGCTTCTTGTTGATCTCACTTGTTGTCTTTGTGACAGATTTATAGCTGTTCGGGAGCCCCCAATCCTCTTGTGGGTTGTGCCTCGAATCGTTGTTGTAAGGGCTCTGGATTCCGCCTTGAAGGATTCCGATAGTGGAAGGTGAACCAAACCTTTGTGGTGCGGTTCATCGGAGAATAAGGTGACGCCTTTGTGGCGGTTGAGTTTTGACCTTTGTGGTAGCTCACACCTCTCCAACGAGACGTACTCCCCTAAAAAGGAGGAACTCGGGATTACATCCGTGTCTCCGCGTGCTTTCACTTCGGTTAATTCTATCCTTGTTTATAGTCTTTACTTCGTGTACCTTGTTTAGTTGCTAGCTTGTCATATAGGTAAATTCACCTTAGTTGCATATCTAGAGAATTTACCTTTTGTGTCAAGCCTAATTTGAAAAAGTACTAAAATTGAAGTAGCACCTATTCACCCCCCCCCTCTAGGTGTCATACCGATCCTTTCAGTCCCTTTCAATTTTTTTGTTGTTCTTTTTTCCTTTTCTGTTTTCTGAAACATTTGAACTTTTGAAATATGAATCCAAATGGATTTAAAACAACTTTGTAAATATTTGTAAAAACAATATCTATCATTTAAAATATTCAAACACCCTTTCCAACACATTTCAAAATTTGAAAATTTCAAATTATGCATAAAGGTTTATTTGACACCTTTATGTCATTTTGTAAAATAGGGTTTTATAAATTCTTTTGAACTTAAATAAAATACAGAAAAATTTGTATGAGTAATATCATTCAATATGATAAACCCAATAAAATAATTTGGTACTAAACATTTTATTTAAATAGAGCTTGGTAAATCATTTAAATACAAATACCCATTTATATCATGAGCTTTATAAATATTGTTTTATGGTTTTGTAAACTCCAAATTTTAAATCATATAGTTTAACCAAAACTATTTTATAAATAGGTACACTTTAAAAGATTTTAGCACTTTTGCAAATAAGATTTTACGGTTTAATAAATAGCCAAAAGTTAAATGTTTAAAATCAAATATTTAGAATAAAACATTTTATGAAATGAAGGTTTCTTAGAAATACCTTGGATAAAAGAATTTAAACTAAACTCAAATTTTGAAATTAAAGATTACTGGGATATTTAAAACTATTAAAGTTTTTGAAGATGCCAAATGTCTTCTATTATTTGGTTTCTATTGAAATTTTAATGTTTTCTTTTAATAAAAACAAAAGTTTCAAATTTTAGTGATTTTTTAAACATTCCAAAATATTGGGATGTTACAGTGAGGATCAAAATGTTGCCAACACCATTTGGTGCTGGCATATTAATATATTGAATCTGGTATTAGCCTAATCAAAACCAAGGTTCAATTAGGCTAATCAAGTGGAGAATGCAAATAGCTCAAAGGCAACATTGGGACTGATCATTTCTTAATCATTGTTCATAATCCGAAGGCAACATTAGGGGAAAAGGCATTCAATCAGCTAGGGAAAGCTTCCATCCGAGGCAACACAATAAGTAGAGCAACAAGTGCTATTTGATCAATTGATCTAATGATCTTTGAAAGCAAGGCAACCAAATAAATTTGCACTCTCCAAATTTATACCAGAAAATAAATTAAAAAGAAAGCCACATATAGGAATCACATTTGACACTTGTGAGTCAAATGGACCCAAATCTTTAAGCCCACAAGTAATTTCATTTTACAAGCCCAAGCCAAACCAAGCCCAATAAGAAATCAAGTATGAGTCCAACACCAGCAGTAGATCTTTTGCTTAGCCGCAGCCATGGATAGGAAAGGGTGACTCAGTGTTCATATCCTAGAAGGAGGAGCTGTGCATAAAGCAGCAGCCGCAACAGGAGTTCATCCACAAGGGGTGATGCTCTGCGTGGAGTTGCAGGTGCTCATCCGCAAGGGGTGGAGCACTGCACAAAAGCAGTAAAGAATAGCAACTCGAGGTAGAAATAGGGCCACTGCAAGTAGGTGAATCACCACAGCCCAGTTATCTGGGTGTCACAAGCACAAGGCAGACCAAAATTGTATAAATACATGGCCAGACCACAGCCAACTTCATCACACACATCTCGCAGCCACTACACACCCACACACACATCTGTTCTTCACCAAGAACAAGCACAACCCAAGCACCAACCATGTTTACTCCTTAATCCATACACCACAAGTCTTTTTAGCTAGAGAAATACACCCTAGGATCATTGAAGCAGCGAGGAGGAGCAGGCTTACCACAAGACGCAAGTTATCATCATATTACAGAAGACCAAGCTGCTCAACAACATCAGGTTGATTCTGAGTGGTAGAGAGAGCTGTAGCAGGTTCTGTAAATGACAGAACCATGCTAAGAGTGAAAAGACAGCCTCTGTTCTTAACAGAACCTTGTTTATCAAGGCATAGGCTGTGAGAGAGCAAGAAAGGGAGTGTAGTTGCTGTGTTTTAGCAATTGTTTGTTAAGAAAAGGGCAAGGCAAGCTAAGAAGCAGTGTAGTATCTGTTCTTAATTATTTATCAAGCTTTACACAAGACAGTGAACCAACAGAGATGGATTAGCTGTGCTATGCACATCTGTACACTGGAAGAAGCACAGGAAAACATAAAAAGCATAACTAAACCAGCTAGCTACTGTGTAACTCCAAATGGAGGCATCACAGCAAGCAAAACTAGTCTAAAACATGCCTAAACAATTTCTACATCATCACTAGATCATGCTCTAGTTCAGTTTTGGACAGATCATCACAAGATTCAGTCTAGAATTATTTTTCCCCATCGGTGAGCAAGAAATGCTCCCAACATAAATTCCAGAGGTAATGGAATGATCTATATCTGTTAGATCTACACCATTCATCTCGATTCCTTGTGCATAGAAGGTAGACAGTGCACATAAAGTAGTAGTTCATCTAGAAATCAGCTCCAGTTCATCAAGAACCTAACAATGATAATAAATCGAGTTTACCCTAAGTTACAGTAGCATCTTGCGATCGTTTGGAGCAAGTAGAAAGAAGAGGAGAAGGAAATTTACCGTGCGTCCATGGCCGTAGCTCCAAGGCGGCGAGGCAGTGCTCGTGCTACCGTTGTAGGGGGCACACGGAGGAAGAAGACCAAGCAGCACCACACCGCACCACGGCGGCACAGAGGGCGAAGCTCTGCACCTGCCATGGTGAGAACGAGAGCGTGGAGGCCAGCAGAGGACGGCGGGCAGGGCCGGCACCGAAAGCCTAACCCTAGGGTCGGGTTGCGCATGGCCGCTCGAGGAAGAGAGGATCGAATCGAAGTGGATAGCGAGCAAGAGTGGAACCGGGGGAGTGTTTTGCTCCAGACCACGGCGGCGGAGGTGGCCGGAGTTGGCCGGAGCAAGGCGGCGACGGCGCAGGCGACTCGGTCACCAGAGCGAGCTCGATCTCGTGTGAGAAGAGAGAGCAAGGAGAGTGGCTCGGTCGGTTGACCGGACCCGAGCCCACTCCTTGACCTGGTTCAACCAGGTGTTTACCAGGGGCCTTTTTGGTAATTTGACCAATATATGAAATTCTTCAAATCTTCAAAACTCGCCATAAATTCAAATAAAATCCTAAAAATACTTTAAAAATATCCACACGCATCAGAAGAAAATAAGTTATCTGAATAAAATATCAAATGATAGTTTCGAAAATTATTTCTTATATGAAAAATTCAAAGATCCTTAAGTGGAATATTCTTTGAAATATTTCAAAAACTATTTTCTCAAGAAGGTAATCTGGGAAAATTAAATACTAAGTTCAAACTATATTTGAACTATATCATGAATGTCATGTCACTCATCCTACATAACTGATTAAATAAAAGACCATTTAAATCACTACCAAATCTTTAAGGAAATTTTGGGGAAAAGCATTTCATCTTATGCATAATGGCATACATTTGAATTTTTAAACATTGTCTCATATAGACAATGATGTTGATTTTCAGAACACGAGAATCCCAATTCGTCGGAAGCTTTAGACTGCACTACCTATCAGTCTCAAGGCAAGTTCCAACTTGCATGTCCTTGATTGATTATTTTTACCAAAGTAATTACAAAGTACTATGGTTTATCATTGCATAAAAAAACTTATTTTCGAATGATGTGAATTGCTATATATATTGTTGGCTGGCAATGGAACCACGATTTGATGTTGTGGTGGAGGTTCCATTGTACGGGAAAGTATATACCTTGGGTTAATAACCCATGTCCCAGTGATCCTTGCGCCGTATTGAAGCATCAGCCAACAGATTCACTATGGATGGGCTCGTCAGAGGTTTCTTCCCTCGTTCACATATCCTCGGCAGACTATTGCCTGGTTGGACTCCGTTGCGACGGGTCAACAGCGTGGAAGCGCGACGGGGTGATTGGAATAGGAGCTCGGGAGGGGTGGCGAGCGACTGTGTTTTGTACCGGCTCGGTCCACAAGGGGCGGATATGTGTTATGCGGGGAAGCGACTCCACATGACTTGTTGCCCTGAGTTCTGGCTATAGCACACATGGTGTGCTGAGAGAGCATAAAGAGCCAGGCTGCTGTTGGTTAAAGTGGTGTAGCTCTGCAAAGTTAAACAAAGAAATTGTGACTGTCACATCCTTGTTCCAGGAGGGAACTACAGAACGCTGTGGGAAAGGCATCCCAAGTGATGACTAAAAACCCGTGGAGGCTGGGGGCATAGTTTTCTAAAGTAAAATGGACCTTTTCCTAAAAATGTTTTACAAAACTTGCATATTCATCTATGACTTTTTAGTCTAGATGGTAGTTAGTGCATTCCACTTATCTAAGTGTTTAGCTGAATTTGCTGAGTAATGTTGTTACTCATTCTTTCCCGTTTCACCCCATGCTTAGACTCTGAGGAGGCCATTGGAGAAGGATTTGGAGCATACTACGCTGACGAGTTGTACTTTGAAGAGCCAGACTTATCCGGAGGAGTTGAGGGTGTCGACTACATGATTGCCTATGGAGCCGACGACACTGGAGAGGAGGAGGTTGAAGCATAAAAGTTTCCTAGTAGAGACAAGGCCGAGCAAGACTAGACTAGTACTACTTAGTTTGCTGAGCCATATGGTTCTTAGTTTGCTATTTTCTATCGCTAGTAGGTTGACTCCTGTCAACATCGCAATAATAGACATTCCTCCCATGTCGGAGGAAGACGTTGATGCTTTTATGCATTCCTGACTTGTAATATTTAGCAGTGTGTAATAAAGTGGACCTGCAATATTTTTGTTGTACTACTATGAGGGATGTAATATTTACGGATTAGTCCTTCCATGGGTGTTATGTCAACGACTTGTACACTATAATATGTAGTGGTGTATCGGGTCACCGCACACATATCATGGGTTAGTTCATAAAGCTATATGGAAAATTGCTTACCATACCATTGGACCAAAGATCCCACATGGCAAATCAACTAGTTTTGTGTGTTGATCAAGTTGAATCCACTCTTTACACTTAGGCTTGATCAACTTGTATATTTCATTCTCTCTTCACAAAGATGATGTCTTGAATCCTTCAAGACATACTTGTGATATGCTCAGCTTAATATATGATCATTCTTCATATAAACCCATGAATAGAACATTAGTCATCATGTAAGTTTCTAGAGTCCAACACATGAACTCCAATATTTTCCTATGGACAAGATCTATAAGAATATCTCAATGCAAACATTAGTCCATAAGGATTGTCATTAATTATCAAAACCACACATGGGGGCAACATGCACTTTCAACCCTCCCTCGCTACTTCGTCTTCCCCTCTCAATTTATTTATGTGATGATATTTTTCTTTTCTCCTGACCCTCCCTCGCTACTTCATCTTCCCCTCTCAATTTATTTATATGATTTCTTTCCTTTCTCTCCATGGCAAAGCTATGAAAATGCTTCGTATTACTATCATCCTGAGACATCCAACTTTTTTTGAAGCCAAAACAGTGGGGAAGGCCCCCACTGCCACATTTTCCATTTTCTATTTCACCACATATATACAAACCGAGAGTTCAAAGTTTAGAAAATTACAACAAATCTAACCAGTCTTGCATCCCTTGCTCAAGACTAGGTTTAACTCTATGTCTTATTAAAGCAACTGAATCCTTAAAGAAACTAAAGCAAGCGTCCAAGTTTCTCTGATCATTATCGAAGATGATCTTATTTCTGTGGTTCCAAAGGCTCCAACAACCTGCCATCATGGCCAATTTGAAAAAAGGATTATTTGATCTTTGATTAGCGTCGATGAGCATATCAATGAACTGCATGTCAGTATTCCAAGTGTGTCCAAACTTTATCCAGAAATCTTGGCTGAAGGTGCATTTAAAAAAGAGATGCAGCCTGCTTTCCACCACATGTTCATCACAAAGAACACAATTTGTAGATTCAACATAGAAATGTTTCCTGGTCATCAAGTCTTTGGTGTTAATTTTGTCCTGTATCATAAGCCAGAAGAAGAATTTATGCTTCGGGAGACAAGGAGATTTCCAGATCCATTTAAAAGGAGTAGGTGCAGGCTGATGATTTCTACATGCTAGATAAACTTTTTGGTCGAGTATCTTTCATTCCCCCAAGGAAATTTCCATGTATCATGATCATTACTGGATGTGGCGTCAATCAGTATATCTCTAAGTTGACTGCATTGCTCATCAGCAATTAGAGACAGAGGGAGATGAAACAAATCATACACATCATCATCATCTCTGAAGTCTGCTGCAC
This sequence comes from Poa pratensis, assembly GCA_947311845.1. Taxonomy (NCBI): domain Eukaryota; kingdom Viridiplantae; phylum Streptophyta; class Magnoliopsida; order Poales; family Poaceae; genus Poa; species Poa pratensis. The sequence goes on from CAMZMU010000128.1 coordinate 59,469,692, forward strand.
TTGCAACGGTGATAGCAGTATTTTTGGCAAAAGAGTGCTGTTCTGGGAATTGATTCATAAGAGGTGCTCCCTGCCATTTATCTTGCCACAACATAGTGCTTTTACCATTATTTACCGAACATGTAGTAAGATCTTTGAAAGTGTCTAGGAAAGATAGACAACTTCTCCACCAGCATGACCCTTTACTACCACGCTGTTCAGGGACGCTACCATTTGCATAATATGCTCTCCAAATAAGTTGAACCCATGGGATGTTATGTCCATTGTAAAACTTGTGCAGGTTCTTAATCAAGAGAGCTTTGTTTTGATCTCTCAAGTTTAGAACACCTAGTCCTCCATCAGATTTTGGGCGACATACCTTATCCCACTTAACCAGGCATTTACCATGTTTGTCGATGTCCTTTCCGTGCCATAGAAAGGCTCTCATGGATTTCTCCATGTGATCAGTATGTGTAAAATGAACTTTCAGTGCACACATGATATAATTAGGCATTGCCGAAATGACAGACCTGATGACTTCCAATCTGGAGCAGTGAGATAAAAGGTTAGCTATACCTGATACTCTCTTATCGATTTTATAGATCATAGGCATCAAGTCATCAAGTCTCGGTCTGGTTGAACCCATCGGTAGCCCCAGGTATGTAAAAGGCATACTTTCTACCTTGCAACCAAAAGCATTTGCAAGGGCATTGCATCTGTCCTGCGAGGTGTTTATTGGGACCATAGATGATTTATGAAAATTAATTCTCAAGCCCGTAGCTTTAGTGAAATCATGCAATACTCCTTTCAGGTTCAGAATTTGGCCTTCTTTCGATGGCATAATCAATAAGGTATCATCCGCATACTGAAGAATAGGATATCTTTGACCAAAAGACTCCCCAAGAGGCAGATCAATCAGACCATTTGACCATGCATTTACAACAACTTGAACAAGCTCAGCAGTTGCAATGAAAAGAAGAGGTGATAAAGGACCCCCTGCCTTACACCTCTTTTACACTGAATTTTCTTGCTCGGCACACCATTTAAGATAATCTCTGTAGTGGCACTATAGAGTATGCTTTTAATCCAAGCCATGAATTTCTCTCCAAACCCAAGATGTTTCAGCATGTCCAAAATCGCACTATACTCCACCATATCAAATGCCTTTTCAAAATCAAGCTTAATAATCGCAATCTCCTTCTTAGATTTATGGCAGATGTGTAGATATTCAAAAGCCCAAGCTATGCAATCATGTATGGATTTGGACTTGATAAAACCGTACTGGTTGGCATGTAGCAGGGGAATTATTTCTCTTTGCACTCTGTTGGCTAGTTGCTTTGTAATAATTTTCATGGCCATACTAACCAGAGAAATTGGTCTAAAATCCGAGGTTGTTTCAGGATTATTTACCTGAGGAATCAGGGTAATATAAGCAGTGTTGATGTTGTTTAAATCTAATGTGCCATTGTGAAAACTAGTACACAGATTATAAAACTGGTGCTTGATAACTTTCCAGAATTTCTTCATGAATAAACCATTAAATCCATCTGGTCCGGGAGACTTGTGAGGAGCCATATGTTTAATAATGTCATCAATCTCCTCATTAGAAAAAGGAGTTTCCACACTGCTTAGATCATGAGGAATAATAAGATTCTCCAGATCAAAAGAGTTTTCTGTTTGGACAGATTCACCAAGTCTGCTTTTAAAAGAGCTCCATAGCATTGCTGCTTTCTGTTCATGGATAACCACATCTCTTCCATCATCTGCTTTAAGGCTAGAGATATGGTTGTGCCTGTAATTTCTTGTCGCAATTGCATGGAAAAACTTGGTGTTTTCATCACCCAGTCTTGCCCATCTTATATTAGCTCTTTTCCTCCAATATATCCTTTTAGCTTCCAATAATTTTTCCTGATGAGATTTTACAGCAACTCTGAAGTTTCTCTCAATATTCGTGAGCTACCTCTGCTCCTCTATACCATCAAGCATAGCTAAAACAAAGCTGCAGTTATCAATTATAACAGAAAGTTGCGAGAGGTTCTTACTCCATTTTTTCATGGCCCGTCTCAAAGATTTAAATCTAGCAGTAATATCTTGTGCAGGAATCCTGTAGACCCCTCTGTTATCCCAAGAATTTTCAACAACTTCTTGTAAACCATCGAATTCAAGCCAGTATTCCTCAAATCTAAAATTTGTGATTTTGGGATATCAGTGCCAATTTGAATCAATATGGGGACATGATCTGAGCCTAGTCTGGCCATTGGAGTAGCAAGAGTATTAGGAAATTGAGTAGTCCAGTTGTGAGATGTAAATATCCAGTCCAGCTTCTCAGGTAGAGGACTGTTCTGCATATTGCTCCATGTATAGGCTCTCCCTTTAAAGGTATTTCTTCCAGATCATGTGACTAAATAATGGAGTTAAATAACAGCATATTACTAGTGTTTCCACCCGGTCTGTTCCTGTCTGCACTGCTCCTAATCATGTTAAAATCACCCACAATCATCCAGAGATCATAATTTGTGGAATCAAGTTGTAAAAACCAGTCAGCAAATTCAGCTCTGCCTTCATTCGAACACGGTGCATAAACATTGGTAATGAAGAACACCTGATTAAAGAAATTGCATTTTAACTCCACAGTAATCTGAAAAAATGATTGACTGACCACAGTACCAGTAAAGGCATTTCCGTTCCATATGGTTATCAAACCACCAGAATTCCCCACAGATGGCTGAAAGACAAATTGATTTAGCCTCCTAGGGCAGAACTTCCTGAGATAGGCACTGTCAAAGTTTTCCCTCTTAGTTACCTGTATACATAATATGTTGCAATTGCTTTCAGAAATTTTGTTGCCAAGATCATCCCATCTGACCTGAGCGTTTATTCCCCGAATATTCCAATCCAAAATATTCCAATTTATGTTTCTATTCATTGGGAAATATCGTTGGTACTGTCATACTCCAGGACAGATGAAGATACCGCCATAGGTGGCATTTTGCAGTGCTTTGTACCGATGGCTTGCAGGGTTTCTAGGGGCAGGTGTGGTGGAGGGGCTTCATTTTCATCAACAACAGCCGCATCAAACTGAGGGGTGAGGTTGACACCAGCTAGTCTATCCTTAGCTGCTTGGGCACTCTCCTGATCTTTGAAACCATCGTTGAGAGCAGCAAGCCTGCTGCTACAACACACCACCTTGGTAGTCCGAGCTGTTTCTTTCTTCTGTCTTTTGGCACGTGGGGCCACCACAAGAGGGAGTTTAACAACAGGCTGCTCAACCACAGGCTGCTAAGTAACATGTGCTCTTTGGCAATGCATGTATGTGATCTTTTAACCTAGACAATTTGAAACGGAGCACCTCCTCCTTTCTGATTTAGTTAGGAAAGGCATGTTCATCTCGGGCACAATAATTTGGTTTCGACGAAGATTATTGTATTGACCGATTGAGATTCTCAGACTTGGGAAGTTCTGAATTTGAGTCACTAGCGTGTGGACCCTACAAGTGGTAGGCCCCACCTATCAGTGACTGAAAGTCATTTGACTTTGATCGGCCCGACATAATGAGAGAGTTTGTGCCCTGTATCGACTGATCGTTCGAAGATGCCGAATACTCTCGTCTCGTTCGGTTGCTGCAACCTCTCCAAACTGTATCGCTCGATATCCACATCCACAGAAAATAAAAGAAAGAAGATTAAGCATGAAAAAAAAATCAGAGCAACAGCAAGCCGGAGCGGCTAAACCTGACGAATGAATCAAACGAGTCCCAAACGCACGCGGTAGAAACAATGTATGTATGCACTTAGCTTCTATCTCTCTCTCTCCTAGTGTTACTTGTCTAGTTGAGGGTGTTGGATGTGTGCAAAAAAAAAAAAAGTAGCTGCTACTTTAAAACGACCAAGGTAGTGTTACTTCAGTATTTCACTTCAATATATGCGACCTCAGTCTGCAGAGATAAATCAAATCCTAAACGTCAACAACTTGCAGCTGTTTGTTTTTCTTCGTTTGTGACTCGATGAATGACGATGGAAGCCACGTGGGCTGCACCATGCGCGCAACGGGGCCACGGCCGGAGAGGGGAGGTGATATACGGCGCCTGTTGGCGCCCCTTAAGCTTCGTGGCGCCTGAACGAATCCATAGATGGGCCGGCCCATTTTACTCTTCGCGCGCTGACTGCTTCTTCCCTCCGCGAACAGCCAGAGTTCGACTCCCCGCTTCCGCAGTTTACTGTTTTTAGCAAAACCGTGTTCGACTGCAAAATATTTCCGCTCAGTGGAAGCGTCGACGCGCGAGAAAAAATTAATTGCGCGGGTTAGGATTCGAACTCGCAACCTCGTATCTATACCTAATAATAAAAGCATTAAGCTTTCTTGTGGTACGATCATTTTTTTTGCCGATTTTACCCTCCCACCAAACCACATATTTACCCACCATTGCCACTCATAAATTAAAAAACGGTTCGGTATTTTCCCTTTGTTTCCTACGTCGGTCACCCTTTTCCTGTGTGGAGTTTCCGTGGTTTTCGTTTCGTATGGCAAGAGAGATCGTGACCCTATCAGGTACGAGTCTACGAGTATCCTGATCAGACCCGAGTATGGCGGTTGTTCCTCTGATCCTTTAAATACGGGAGCGATCTGTTGCGCCTCATCAAATCGATCGATCAGGCCTTAGTATCCACATCGAGCGCTCCAACTCGATCAAGCGAGAACAATGGCGATGATCACTTCGGACAGAGTGGCCACCGCCCCACCCTCATCCACATCGCGCCCTGCCCTCATCCCAAGGTTCCTCCGGTTTGCCGTCGCCGGCTGCAATCTCCATGGCCATGCCGTCCGTCATGGTAAATCCTCCGGGGTGCCCCTGCTGAATCCGTTGCGGCACGCCTCGCACCGCCACCCGTGGTTACTCCGACGCACGGCGCGCCGGCGCTGCTGAGTCCGTCGCGGAGCCCCTGCTGCTGAGTTCGTCCTGGACCCCTGCTGAATCCGTCGCGCCGGCGCCTGAATCCGTCGCTCCGCCGGCCGCTGAATCAGTCGGGTTGCCGGCTGTTCGTCCTGGAGCCCCTGCTTGCTGAGTTCATCCTGGATCCCCTGCTTGCTGAGGTACGCACGGCGCGCCGGCGCTGCTGAGTCCGTCGCGGAGCCCCTGCTGCTGAGTTCGTCCTGGACCCCTGCTGAATCCGTCGCGCCGGCGCCTGAATCCGTCGCTCCGCCGGCCGCTGAATCAGTCGGGTTGCCGGCTGTTCGTCCTGGAGCCCCTGCTTGCTGAGTTCATCCTGGATCCCCTGCTTGCTGAGGTACGTCACTGTAGAATACTGAAACTCGAGAGATCAGCAGCCTACCTTAGTTTTCCCTTGGGCAGGTTATTGGCCCTTTCATCACCATCGTTTAGCTCATTCATATCGCCAAGTGCAACCTGACAAACCTCAAATAAGTTCGACATACAACTCCATATGATATCATCAATTAATGAACACTCAAACCAAGACTAATCATGCAAAGGTAAGTGATGATCCATCTAATCGTTTGTGGGTGACTATAGCAAACAGACCTCACACAGAAGCAGCACTCCAGATCTAGATGCCTCTGAAGGATTACAGTAGTTTGCGCTCTTCGAGAACATATCAGCAAAATAAACTCCTTTCCCAAACATGTAGCCATTATTAGGCGCTTCAGGAGGAGCGACTCGCAAACCTTGGAGAAAGATTAGTGTTAATTAAAACTATCTTTCATACTGACAGAGGTAATATTTATACTCCTGAGAATTAAGAATTCCAAGAAGACCAAATGGTAGGCAGTAACTTATTAATAATATGAAGAAGGCTGGATGAATTTATCTTTTATGCAAGTAAACACAAGGTTATAACAAAAAAGTAGATAGCATGAATTACCCTTCAAAAATATCCCGGTCCAGTTGGTCAACCGAGAGCCATGCCATAAAAGCATCCTATTTCCTGCACCGATAAACTGCGTGGACAATTTTTCAGAATTAGTCTGACAGTTCATTGCGGCATTGCAGTTTTTCTTGGGGGTGCTTATACATAGCTGATTAGGAAGACCCACTCACCTTCTGAAACCGCTTTGTTTCACCCTGTCTCGCCACCTTAAATATTTGCACTATGTCGACAGTATAACCCGAATGGTTTTTGCCATGTGTGTTCGTCAAATATGTTTTTATCTGGACAAGCAGAAATTTTCAGACATGGTTGAAGTCTCTAGGCTCTAGCAATGGGCAAGGAATAGAAAATCATTAACATAGCTAGCCATGTGCAACTCCGTTTGGACTTCGCCGCCACTCGTTCTCTGTTGGAGGAGATAATAGAAGGAGGCCGAACTCGGGGTAGGATTACACAGGTCGATAGACCTTGCAGCAATATTTTGATCACACAAATGTTATCATCTTGATCTTGATATTTTTTCTTCTCCCGTTGCAACGCACGGGCATGTTTCCTATAGAATATAATGCATGCACGAGCAAAAGAACTGGGCAACTAGTACATTCAATGTTCGTGTCAGTACTAACGTAATATTATTGATATTAGGGAATGCACCTTCCAAATAATTTATACACGAAATATGTGTACGTTCACGATTAGGTTCCATTCCCGTGATCGGTTTCGAGTTTCGTGAAATGTAGCTTCTTAATTTTGGACCAAAGTTTTAAATATTTTTAGATGAATTTTGTTAAATTTGTTACACTCAGTCGACAGTTTGAAAAATCGTTTCACAGGTAGATGAAACTCGCAGTTTTACACAACTTTCGTGTTATAACTTTTTTGTTTCAACAGAGATATGTGTACGTTCAAAATGGAACCATTTTCAAAATGAAAAAAATTCAAATTTGGAACCATTTTTCAATTTGAAACATTTTTTAATTTGGAACCATTTTCAAAAAGGAACCATTTTCGAAAAATCGGAACCATTTTTTCAGTTTGGAACCATTTTAAAAAATCGAAACCATTTTTTTTTTGTTCGGAACCATTTTAAAAAAGGAACCATTTTTTCGGTTTGAAACCATTTTTTTCGGTTCGGAACCATTTTCAAAAAGAAACCATTTTCGAAAAATCGGAACCATTTTTTAATTCGGGAACCATTTTCAAAAATCGGAACCATTTTTTTTTGGTTCAGAACCATTTTAAAAAAGGAACCATTTTTTGGTTTGGAAACATTTTCAAAAAGGAACAATTTTAAAAAAGGAACCATTTTTTGGTTTGTAACCATTTTCTAAAATCGGAACCATTTTTTTGGTTTGGAACCATTTTCAAAAATCAGAACCATTTTCGAAAATCGGAACCATTTTTTTCGGTTCGGAACCATTTTAAAAAAGGAACCATTTTCAAAAAATCGGAACCATTTTTTCGGTTTGGAACCATTTTTTCGGTTCGGAACCATTTTCAAAAATCGGAACCATTTTTTGGTTCGGAACCATTTTCAAAAATCGGAACCATTTTTTCAGTTCGGAACCATTTTAAAAAAGGAACCATTTTTTCGGTTTAGAACCATTTTAAAAAAGGAACCATTTTCGAAAAATCGAAACCATTTTTTCGGTTTGGAACCATTTTTAAAAATCAGAACCATTTTCAAAACACGGAACCATTTTCAAAAATCGGAACCATTTTAAAAAAGGAACCATTTTCAAAAAATCGGAACCATTTTTTCGGTTTGGAACCATTTGAAAAAATCGGAACCATTTTTTCGGTTTGGAACCATTTTCAAAAATTGGAACCATTTTCAAAAAGGAACCATTTTAAAAAAATGAACAATTTTCAAATTTGGAACCATTTTTTATTTTGGAACCAATTTAAATTCGGTACCATTTTGAGTTGGAACCATTTTCTAAATTGGAACCATTTTTAAAAATGAAAAAAATTCAAATTTGGAACCATTTTAATTTGGAACAATTTTGAAATTTAGAACCATTTTCAAAATGGAACCATTTTAAAAATTAGACAATTGTCAAAAACCATAAGAAAATAAAAAATAAAATAAAGAAACAAAAAACATAAACATAAAAGAGAAACATAAAAGAAAACAAAAACTAAAAACAAAAAAAGAAAAACAGAAAACTAAACGAAAAACAAAAAGAAAAAAGAAAACGAAAATGATAAAACAAAAACTTAAAATGAAAAACAAAAATAAAATGAAAAAAATAAAACGAACATGATAAAACAAAAACTGAAAACGAACATATTTTCCAAAAATATGAAGCATTAACAGAATTATAAAAACATAAAAACGAAAGACAAAAAAGAAAAAAAGTGAAAAAGGAAAAAAAGAAAAAGAAAACTATAGAAGGGAGAAAAATGAATTACTAACACGAACGCGAGCCTACCGTAGTGGTCATCCCTTCGAAGCTCCTCAGGTGACGCACGCAGTTCGAATCCCTGTAGCCTCCGTTTCACGTACTTCGCTTACATTTTTCCTTCTTTGGAGATGGTAATGGGCCGGCCCGCTAAGAAACCATACGCGGGCGCTTCGCGGAGTAATTCCTTCAGCCTTCAGGCGGCGCTAGCGCTCAGCGGCGCCAACGGGCGGCAAATAGGATTCGCGGCCGGAGAGCGCTACAAAGAAGGAAACTAGCTGGCCTCACTGGTGAGTTGGGCCGCATCGGAAGATACAGCCAGCCCATGTGAAGCCTGCCGCGATGCTGGTGCTCGGGCACGGGCGAGGAGCAACGGAACACGGTTTAGTCCCACATCGGCAACTGAGTAGAGTTCGCACGGGTTTATAAACGCGCTTGCTGCAGGTAGGTGGTCCCATCCAATAAAATTCGAATGATACAGAGAAGATTAGCATGGCCCCTGCGCAAGGATGACACGCACAAATCGAGAAATGAGACTCTTTTCGACTTGCATGTGCTTAATATAATTTATCCATGCCATTCATATGCTGTTCAGCCAGTAAGTTTGTTAACCACTACAGCAAGATCTATATTTCGACACAAATGGCTTGTGATTCTACCGGCCAAGCTAATTAATTGCCCTTCAACTTCTCCCCGAGGATTTTGTTCAATAAAACAGGACTTGCCTTGCCCTTCGACGCTTTCATCACCTGGAAACAATTTTAAGAATGTGATCAGCTCTCGTGACTGCAGGGGCAAAACAAACAATGGTGAGGGGAACACAGCTCCACATTCGAAAAACCACAAACCTGGCCAGCGAAATATCCCTGCAACTTGGTTTTCCCAGCCCGATACTGCTCAAGTTGCTTCGGATTGTCGGCTAGAACTTGATCTACCATGGCCCCAATTGCTGCTGGATCTGCTATCTGCTATCGGAAAGAGCACATCATTTTTCTTTTTTGGCTCAGTTTTCAGCTTGAGCACGATAATTGTTGTTTAGCTGTTCCTCAATAGAAGGCATGGCCAAAAGAGGAGTTGACGCCGGTGGCAGGAGCAGCGATCATATATTATTTTGAGACATCAAACAATTGAGGTTCCAAATGGTACCAGTATGACCACATTACCTGAATCAAATCTTTCTCCTCTATCACAGACTTAACAGTTCCGCCTTTGGCAATCAGCTCAACCAGAATCTGCAAGGACAGAATCGGAAAATGGTATTGTAAGATTGCAAGTTAATAGTAGAACGTGTCAGGATGGCACAATATTTCAGAATAACTGAAGTACTGAAGTTCATTCTCTAGTAGGCAGCGATGGAGAAAGGAGAAATTGTTTCCTTTCCTATTTAAACAATTACTTTTACCATAGCCACCCAATTATGAAAATCATTTCTTGAACTGAAAAACCATGCAAATCTTCAGACCAAAATGGTAGAAAAGAAACTGTCAAATTCAAGATTTGACCATCATAACCAGTGCAGCAGCAGCGCAGCACCGTCAAATGGAAGCAGCTGCATATAGCCCAGAAGTGTAGTACACAACAAGCTTTAACTAGGTCCAAAAGGCGTAACACACAACAAAAAAAACTAGTTAAACTTTACCTCTTTGCCAATCTTCCCGCTGATAGTTCCATTCTTTATGGATGCAATCATTTCAGATAGCTCCAGAGGTGTTAATTTACTTTCATCAATAGAGAGTTTTTCATCCTTCAGATAAGCCGTCATATCACCCATGATCCAATTGGCAGCAAGCTTTGCATCAGCACCATGCTCAAGTGTAGAATCGAAGAAATGAGCAACCTGGGAGGAACATACACAGGTCACACTCAAAATATACTTCGATAACATCCACATCCATGAAGAATTGAAATGAAAGAAATGCCAAAGATGATCACATTATCATCATTAGCCAGGAAAATAACATCTTGCATGCTGAGACCCATATTCTCATAACGCCTACGCTTTGCCTCTGGAAGCTCCGGCATTGAATTGTGAATTTCTTCGACATACTCGCTAGTGAGAACCACTTCAGGAAGATCAGGCTCAGGAAAATATCTGTAGTCAGCAAGTCCCTCCTTTTTTCGCATTGTAAAAGTTTTCTGAGGAGGCGGACAGTGAAATGAATTTAAAAGATGATAGAAAAAAGCTAATAGGTGAAAGTACAAGTTAGCCAACAAGGTGAGACAACCTGCGAAGATTCATCCCACAGACGGGTTTCTTGTACAATTTCATCAGCTTGGCTTTCTTTGTGAAGAAGAATCTGCCGGGATATCTCATAATCTATTGCCCTACTTATTTCATTGAATGAGTTCATATTCTTTATTTCAACCTGCCAGAAATTAAAATTGAAAGGAGCATGTGACGCCAAATTGTCATCTTACAATAGCAGTGAACAGACAAAACTCGGAACTGATCACTTCTTAATATAATGGTACCGCTGTAATGTCCATGGTTGCTAAGATTTCATGGCCAGTGCCAATCGTCTTCACAGAAAAAAAAAATCCATGACGCCAACCATTTTAAGAGAACATGTTTTTTCTCTTGAACACGCATCTGAACGTGTGTTGTGTTGCAATAGAGGAACGCCAAAATAGCAGTAAATGCAACACAAAAAGAATCAGAGATATAACGGAAAATATCTACAATTCTCACAAAAGCAGAATTAACACGCATACATGAAGATTTTCGTTCAAACCTTTATACAAAGAAGCAAACTTCTGAGGAGTCTTTGGTTCGCAGTTTTTTTTTTAAATGCAGGAATACAGAATACTTGGTAGTTGGATGTCATGCATGTTGAATCCAACAGGAATTCAAAACATAGGAATGTGTAATAGATGTTGTTTGGTTGTGACACAGGAGAAACGCAGAATTGTTTTTCTGAAGGATTAAGTTTTGACACTGTGGTTACTGAAATAAAAGGAAATTTCCATGTGGTTGGAAAATTACCTTTGGAAGTGCATGCAAACTAGCTCATATGAAAATATTCTATTGTTTCTAATCCTATAAGCCAAATAAGATCCATAGAAAGAATTTCCATGAGAATCATCCAATGTCTGATTAAAAAAATCCTTTAACTAAAGAGGCCTTAAGTTTGAGATATTTCTTGCATTCACCAAATGGCTAAGCAAATAACTTCCTTATGTGTGCTTCCTTTATAACATGTAGTGTCATGTTTATATGCAGTACTGAAAATATAAAATAAAATAAATCATATTCCTATGGATACAGGGAATTATTGTTTAAACTGATAAATTTGTAAAACCGTCAGGCTTTAGTGGTCTAATATGTGACTTCTGACATAAGTTTATGTACTGATGAATCATAGCACTGTGATGCAAATGTTGTCGAGATCTAAGATATTAATATAGAATACAAATCAGCTGGAAAAGTACTAAAGTCTTGATAATTACCTTTGTACCAAATTCTGATTGTCCAATAGGTCGAACAGATACATTCACATCACAGCGAAGGGAACCTTCCTGCATGTTACCGTTGCCCACTCCCAGGTATCTAACAAGCCTTTGTATCTCCGCACCATACTCAGAAGCCTCTACCCTGTCCTCATATCTGGCTCTGAGACAATCTCTAGCAAAGGAACACCGGCTCTATTTAGGTCAACCTAGCCATCCAGAATAGCAACCACTGATTAATAACTTTAAATTTGTAGCTATTAATGAGCCAATACATAATTGTGAGATGTTTAATTAGCTCTATTTTATTTCTTCTGTCTATCTTTGATTTTCTGTCAAGATTGGAGGTGTAAGTACACAAGCACATGGTTTTCACATAACCACACATGTATTGACACCTTGTTGCAGACTGCAATAACCTCATCTTCGTGTATCAGATCTGAGAAGGCCTCTTAACTTTGACGAAAGGCAAAGACATAAACATACTGATCTGGGATTAAGTGCAGTAAGCTTGAACATGAGACTGGTAATCGTATTTTGTATGACAGAAAAAGTCTAAACCAGGGACCGCATATATAGAGGTGAGTACAGCTTCATCTTATCATATGCCTCTTTTTTCGAAAAGGAGATACAGCCTCATTATATGCCCGTCTTATTATATCCCCGGCCTCTACAGTAGATAACCACAGCCTCATTATATCCCCATCTAGCAACAAATGTATTGAAACCCAACCCCTGTACTACTTGATATGTTGAGTTATAGTCACATGTTTCGAAAGTTTTATCTCTTTAAGTAAATTAGTGACTCACGATCTATAGCATTTATGAATGTATTGGTTTAGAAAATATGCTGTTGCACCGTGGTGAATGTCAACTTTCCATGATTCCAGAGCCATATCATGTAACATATAGCAGAATAACATGAAAACATAGAAAACAGATACTTAGGTAGGAACAAGAAGGAAAACCTGAGAGTAACTCCCGGATTCAGAGTGAAGCAGCTTGCCAGAATCTTCTTCCATATGAACCCTCGTGATCCCAAATCGCCTGTGACCACCACCAAACTCCACTGGAATATCCAAATCAAGGTAACCCTTCTCGGCAATCGGAATGTCAAACTGTGAAATCTGGTACCCCTTGGGCAGGTCTGGGTAGAAGTATTGCTTACGATCAAACTTAGATGTCATGGAAATCTCGCAGTTGAGAGCGAGGGCTACCTTGACTGCACATTCAACAACCTTTGCATTCAGAACCGGCAATGTCCCTGGGTGGCCCATACAGGTGGGGCAAACATTGCTGTTCGGCTGGGAGCCATAGTCATGGGCAGGAGCAAAATGCCTTCGTGATAGTCGATAGCTGGACATGGGTCTCGATGCCGATAACCGCTTCAAAACCTTGCATCTTCTTCTCCGCTGCCTCCTTGGTAGCCTGTTGAATTGATTTGGGCACTGTTTTGGGCTCAGTAGTCTGGACACTCTCCACCCTAGTTGTGAAGCGGGCTAGTGGAGGACATCGAGTGGCACAGAACAGGCCTACATTCGCTCTAAGTAAGCTTTGTGTTCTGATCCCTCTGAGAAGCGTTAGAGCCATTGTGGCTGATGCATTCGTTTACTGCAATTCACAATCTACTGGGTGAAACACAGCCTGCAAGAGAAAGAGAACAAAATCTTCAAAACACTAGATTTCAGGATAACAGGACAAACCTGTAACTGCATAAATAGAAGCAAAATTCTGTTTCACTAGAGAGAAGAACGAGATCTCAAAATAACTTACAGTGTAGCTAGCATACTTTGATTAGTTTAGTGGTTAGACAAATATATATCCATCCAGTTCTTTCAAAGTAATTCTTTTTGTTGCTAAAGAAAATAGTGATTTCTCTAAAGATGGATCAAGCCATATGCTTCTTTCCGGATGATGCAACAATCAGAATAACCAGTCCTACTATTTTCTACCATACTTGATTACTAGTAACTCAAAAACAAATATAGGAAGCTTACAAACGAGTACTAGTATGCTTGTTTCTTAAATACTACTTCATCTGTTCCACAATATAAGACGTTTGGCTGGCTAAAACAGCTAGCCAAAACGTCTTATATTGTGGAACAGAAGGAGTAGAAACTATGAGTGTAACGAACTAGCCATTACAAAGTTGGCAGAATGAGTGACTCCTTTGTTACTAGGGGAGGGGAAGGGGGAGCGGGAGTGGCGGATATGGACGATGCACCTCCACAGAGGCGAGCCGGTCGACAGAGATTGATGTCGAGGAGGCGTGCTAGCGGAAGGGAGAGGGAGAGGCAGGGGAGATCAGGGCAGGGTGAATCTATGGGGTTGCTGATGAAGCCTACCCTCAAATTTTACCAAATCAGCTAGAAAAGGAAAACTCTACCACACGTAAGTCATTTTGTCAAACACCTTCCCTTCATAATCTAAAGTAGGAATGCTACAGCTATGGCTTACCACTCACGGCCACCGGCCACGGCAGCAGCAGCGCAAGGATGGGAGGAGCACAAGAGATAGCCGTGGAATCACTGATGATAGTGCAGTGGGCAGCAGAATCGTGGATGGTAGTGCAGTGGGCAGCAGAATCGCGGATTTACCGCACATGCACAACACAGGCAGTACCGAATCGTGGATGGTACATGCCTACATGGTAGTACCCGCCGTCCTCCTTGCCGGCCACAGGCGATGGCGACCCCCGCGCCCTCTTCACCTCCTCGGCCAGCGTCCACCGTTACAGTTTCTCCTTCGCGTCCTTGGGGAACTGGAGCGAACAGGGGGTTGTACGATTTCTCCATCGCCGACGTGAGGAACGGCGTCTCCGAGCAATGCAGCAGGTGGGTGCAGGAGGAACCTGGCCGAGGCGGACCGCCGCGGGGGAGGTGAGGGGCGAGCCGGACCGCCGCTGAGAGGGAGAGAGCCGGGAGATGGCCAGAGAGATGGGAGAAGGAGGAGAGGCCACTGACCTGCGCCGCCGCCGCTCGTCTCGTCTCGTCGCCTCCCTCTAGCTAGCGAAGTGGTCAGGCGCAGGCTGAAAACTCAGGGCTGCGCTTCCGAATAGGTACTTGGGCGAACCGTTCGGGAGAATTCAGTAGTAGTACTCCTTCCGAGTTCCTTCCGAACATCAGCATAGTCACGCCTGGAATCCCAACTGAACCGTTCGGGAGTACTACCTGTTTATCCAATTCTGGCCATGAATGTCTAATCCAAAAACGTCCGGCAACGAGTTTTGATCATTCCTCTGCACACATACGAACTGCTTCTGAAGCTGAAACAACGCACACCAGCATCGATGGTGGACAACTCGTTGCGGTGTCGACCCAGCGACGATGTTTAAGTTCTAGAGCTGGTTCATTCTTCCGTCTTTTTAGTAGAAATAAAAAGGCGCAAAATGGGGGCAATTTCACTCTCGCCTCAAACCACCATCTTCAATCTGTTCTCATTCAAATCCCACTTGCAGCCATTCATGCTGAACATTGGCAAAACAAATTTTCTCCCCATTCCAACCTCAGAAAGAACATGTTCTAGGGTACGCGCACAGACCCTAAAAAAATGTGGTGCGTGCATTTTGAAAGATATACTAAAATAAAATATCAAGACGTTCGAGAATCACCGAGTACAGATACGTTAAGAACTCGTCTCCCAAAATGACTTCAAGGAAATTGCTCAGGGTGTGAGGGTGCTTCTCAATCTCATGGGTCAAACACGAATATGCTTTGACAGGAGTCGGTAGCAAGTAAACATGATAAATTCGGGCTAAGTTCAGCAACATCACTTTATTTTCATTCATGTTGTTCATTTTTAGGTAAACGCCTCAAAGAGGGGCAAGGGGTTCCTGCAATTCATTTAAGAAGAGAGAATTGTCCTCGTTTATAAGGGAAACTGGGCCTAAAAACCGAACAAGCACGATTATTAGGGGAAAATCGTGCAAAACCCTGACAGCGGGGAAGAACACCTAGCTAAACTAGGCCTAAGACTCCCCCGAAGTCACAACGACGACACCACCAAACACACCACCAAACCTTGCACCAAGACCTCCCTGCCCAGCACCCAGCCAGGAGGCGAGGGTGCCAAACACCGAGCTTCGATGACCGCGTCACCGGCGAAGAGGAACCTGAGGCACACCATTGACACAGGACCGCTCTGACGAGGTCGCACCGTATACGCCTTGGAGAGAAGGCAGGCCAAGAGAGGCCTAGCCCCGGCAAGTGGGAGGCGCCGGACCGGAACTGAGTGAAGGTTGCCTCCGCGAAACCACGACGCAAGTCCATTGCGCCCTCCGAAGCTCCACGCCCAGGACGGAGATCGGCATGTACCCATCGCCGCGTGGAACCGGGGATATTGTGTGCCAAAACAGCACCTTCAAGAAGGAATGCGACGCCACGCGCCGCTGCTGTCCGGGCCGACGGACCGGTCCTAGGGTTTCTCCTTGGCACACAATTGGGATTGGAGAGTGGGGATAATCCCCGACGCCCTCCAGGAGGAGTGGCGACGCCCACAGGCGCCACCGCGTCGGTGCTGGACTAGCCGGCAGAGATTTCTCCCGAAACCCACCTCCGCACCACGAAAACCCGAGCCAAGGAGATGGGTTGGATTACCAAAGCCGGGAGCAGTCTCCGTCGAGGAAGGAGCGCGCAGGGGCCGACGATGGGCGCAGGAGGGGCACGGGAGCTGGCGCCACGCACCACCGCGCTCAACACCTCGGTCTGCCTGGAGCCCAGACCGGGCCCAGATCGGGCCCGCCCCGGCCCAGACCTAGCGCACAAGGGCGCTGCCGCCCCCACCTCGCCGCCGCATCACCACCCCTGCCCCGCCACCATGCCAGGCCACAGCCCCGTCGCCCTCCGCCCAAGCCAGCCCGTGGCGCTCGCCCCATTTGTGGAGGTTGGGGCAGCCGCCACCGCGGAGAAGGCCGCCGGCGGCGGCGGGGAGGGGGGCCGGAGAAGGGTTCTGAGGCGGCGGCGGGCTAGGGTTCCCTCGAGTCGCCCGCGTGGGGGCGACGCGAGGGACGGGCACCTGTTCGGGAGAGTGAACCAGCGATCTGACCCTATAGTTCATTCATGTTGTTCAGATAAAAGCTCTATGGCCTAATACCTATTCTTTAATTAAATGAAGTATCCCAAGAATAATCCCATAGTCCATTATCCTCTTCTATTTAACACCACATCTCAACCCAACAAATAGATTAACTTCAGGACACCCCGCACAGACCAATAAATGCAATAAGCTATTTTCCTGTATCTTTTGGTGATTAAAGAAGCATCTAGATATAATCCGGTAATACAGAACTATAGTTCAGAAGGAATCACACTGAACAACTAAATAGTGTCGAGGAACATAGATGATAAAATGACATGATCCTTTTGTCAGATTAATTTGCACAACCACGAGATATAGTGAAACATCATGTAGCTAAATGGACATAATACTACAGAAACCATTGCAGACTAACTTTCTCCAAGTGAATGCGACCACACAATAATTGGAGAAACAAAGGCAATCCCCCAAGAACTAATTGACATTACAAATTGATGCAAGGACAATGCCGTACTTGAAGTATTCTTTGAAAGTTAGCCTTGTTTTGAGAAAACAACTAGGTTTCCGAAAATAACTAGCTTGCGGTGACACCAGCAAGTACAAAATCCAACTAAGAGACACAACACACACACATTCAGCAGAAAAAACAAGGCCTCCAAAAACAAAAACATTACGCTTACTCATATTTAAAACACAAGATCATCCGGTGAGGGTAAGCACAATGGCTAGGTCTGCACATGGACTGGGCGTTACAAAAATACAAATGAATGTTCTAACCTAACGAGCAGATCCTGCTCGATAGCACAAGCGGCATGTTCATGAACCAAGTACAAGCAAAAAGTTACACCATCCTACTATCAGGCTATCACTTTATCTTGTGTTGGGTGGAAAGTGAGAGAATATCAACAAAGCACCTTACATGTGACTAGGGCAGCAATTTCTCAGAATACGGAGCAGATGTGTAAACACGTGATTTTTAATACAGCCGTTCCCTCAGAACTACTTACAGAAGTACCTTATTGCTAAAGGACCATCACAGATGATGTTCTGGAATAGCATTACACAGCTTGCGCTCTAAATTGGTATCCATCACAAGTCTGGAACTGCAAGTATGTTCTGATTGGCTCAGTCCATGGTACAATGCAGTGATTTACTGGACCAGCTATAGCTTCACATACTTGTCAACATAGCCCTGAAGAAATGAAATAAATCGATTCATAGGTATCCAAACTTCAACCAACTAGTAGATTCACTACAAAGAATTTATGCTGAACATGAGTAAAGAGCGCATGTGAAACATTACGTATACGTAAAAGTTCCGAATGTATGGCACCCTTGCATAGTTATTCTTCCAATCTTTACCTTTTTCAAGGAAGACAGTAGGGGAGTTCCCTGATAAAATAAAAAAATTTACAGGCTCCACAGCCACAGGATGCCTAAACAATCTGGAAACTAAAGTAACGAAAACCTAAAACTGAAACCTGCAACCAAAATAAGAAAACTAGAAGAGCAAATAGTATGGAAGAATGCCTTTGATCATCCTAAATCAACTCAACATCTCAACCAGTGACACAAAGAATTAGCGAACTGTTGAAAAACTCTAGCCTTCCAACTGTTCTTCTTGTCCAAATATTCCAACAACCCAATATGGGCAGCTCAATACAGATTTTTGATCTTATCTCCCGGTTGTGATTTAGCTAATTCAAGCTACTTCAAAATTGAGGATAAATCCCAGCCTCCCAAAATAAAAAGTGTACAATGATATGGTGCTCAATTAATAACCAATTACCAAAGATTGCATGGCACCTCCAATTACAAAGTCAGAGTTTAAGAACTGAATAGCATGAAGTTGACAAGAACACACGTTGTGTTTCACACTATCAATGGCATGGCATACTTTCCATGATGGTGTTGAGATATTTAACAAATCATGTGACTTACCATAGACTACAACATCATGAATAAACTTAATGGAAACTGTAAAAAATGGGCAGAAAGAGTATTGGCTGATTCTGTAAACATACCATTACTAGTTTAGTCACTTTCCTTTGAGACGACTGGACATACTGTCTAATCTTTGCTGGTGTTTTCGGTATATGATTGCTAGGGACCGCACTAGAAACTTTATCAACTGTTTTCTTGACAATCATTTTGAAAGCCTCTCTGCTCATGTTTCCCTGCCTCCATGATGGCTTAAGAACTTCCTTAACAAATCTGCAATAGCAACCTTAAAAAGCTTCATTGATCTGGAATCCTTACTCTTCTTACTTACATCCAATGACTGATCATTGTCGATATCACCAGGGATATCTGAGCTCCAGTCTTTAGCACCTAACGGCTCAGGACTTACATTCTCCACCACACCTGTTTCAGTATCTGCTGCTACCTCTCCAATTTCTTCAACTTCTGATTCGGCAACAAGCCCGAGTCCGTGCATATTTTTACTCTCCACTTCTATGTTCACAAGTTTCGATGCGTTGCGACTACCCGTGGCACTCAGATTTGCCTCTTGACCAAGATCCATCTTGTTGATTGAATTGCTTGAGGGTTCAATACTATCGAGCAGCGGATCATAGGGACCCCTAGAGCAAAACCAGGATAAGATTGTTTCTGCCTGGGAACAACTTCTGCAGAACTTTCATTGAAACGAGTTCCAGATCCAGGAACAGACTGACCAAAAGGACTAAGTGTATTAATGTGCTCTACTGGTTTTGCTGAAGCAGACTCAACCGCATTTGGGCTTAGAACAGGACCAATATCTAGAGTTGGATCTGTTTCAAAGGTAGATGCAAATGGGTTGTAGTGTGGCTTGATAGATGATTTAGGCAGAACAGCATCAGATACAGATACAGGACCTAAGTCACTACTTCCTGGCAGATTTGATGGAAATATCTGGAAAGATTGGTAAACCATGTTAGCACCCAAAGCCAAATTGCCAGGAGGAGGCTGTTGCTGGCCATATGAAGACTGATGACTTGAATAAGGCAGACCAACACCACCAGAAAACTCTGGCGTCCATCTGGAAGAGGAACTGGGGCACTGTCAAGAGGAAAAGGCCTATTAAACTCATCAGGGTGAAAGGCAGCAGGCTGCTGTTGAGAAGGAATAACTGGCTGGAGGGTATGAGGATGGAAATCCAACGGCCTAGGATGAGAAGGATCTTGTGCAGGATAGCTTCCTATCTGATTCTGCAGGAAATCATTTGCTGGTGCCATAGCATTTGGCTGAAACTGCATCTGGGGGAATTCTGAACTTGCAAGTAATGGTTGTCCTGGTACCAAACTCTCTCGGTGTGGTGATTTGCTCTGCTGCAGATTAGCCGCTTAGCAAGTGGCGACCTGCTTTGCCTTCCAGGTGATGAACTGAAAAGAAAAAAACATTCTTAACATCTGCGTTAACATAAACTAAATGACATTAAAATAAAAGATATGCGTGTATGAATGGAGATAAATGATGCATTCTTTAGGGAATGATGAAAGGTCCAGTACCTTGGGGATGACTGTGCTTGTTTTCCCCAGAAGGGCTAGAGCTCCTCCTGGCCTGCGGTGACTGGCTACGGATTCGTTTCGCCTGGATCCTCCCTGCCTTTCACTCTGTTGCACTCCAACAGACTCACTGCCACTTAAGCTTTCTTCGACTGGATGCCCAAGCTCATCTGAACTGTGTATTGGGTTTCTATCATCCTTGAGATCATTATTTTGCGCTGCATTCACATTTACCTCTGCATCGGTAACCTGCTGATGACCAATTTCAGTATTTCTATCACTTAGTTGACTCGGCTCATTATCTTCAGGCAATAGCACAGGTTTGCTGGAAGCACCAGTGTGCTCCTCGTCCTCGCTGTCATCTGAGGCATAGCCTTGTTGTATTAACTGC
Organism: Poa pratensis; assembly: GCA_947311845.1. Taxonomy (NCBI): domain Eukaryota; kingdom Viridiplantae; phylum Streptophyta; class Magnoliopsida; order Poales; family Poaceae; genus Poa; species Poa pratensis. The sequence continues at coordinate 59,490,318 of CAMZMU010000128.1, forward strand.
AATTGGCTCCCAGCTTCCAGTCACATTTCCAGTTTTAGACTTCCCAGTGCTGCCAGGTGGCAAATCACTGCCAAGGGCGTACATGTCATTAACAGCCTTTGGCACATTAACAGCATTAGTATCTCCAGAACATTCAGCAGTAGCGACAGGCGAAGAATTGGCTATGCTCAGATGTACCCTTGATGGTGAGTCCTCATCCCCTGAAATGTAAGTTCACTGAGTAAATGCACAGAAATAAACTAGTTCAAGAATGAAGCTGAATGCAGTATCATATCAGTTGAGAGGTCTAACTAGAGGTACATTGGCTTCTAAGGGACATAAACATATTGATCGTTTGGTATCATATAGACTGACATGCAGATGAGCTAGGCTGGTGATCATAGAATTCTACCGCAGAAAAATGGACAGGATATCCCATAAACCCACAATGTAAATCAGAACTTGCACCATAAGAAGCACCAAGCTTGGCGCTGTGATATACAGCACGGCATCAGAAGCAAATGCAGGACTTTTAGAAATCTAACAAACTGTAGCATAGAAATAGGGAGCTCCACTCACCATCCATATCCATATCCGAGTCATCAGACACGATTAAGTCGGTTGCTGCTTCCTCGTTTTGCCTTCAAGACCACCATCTGGGGCACCGTCTTTTCCTTCCGGCTCAGTTGCAGGAGCAGCTGGTGGCGAGGGGGGCATAAGAGGGGGAGAAGATGGTGGTGGTGGTGGCAGCGGAGGGGGAGGCGGCAGATTTTCTGGAGCAATGCTTGGTGGGCGCGGCGGCGGTGGAGGGAGAGACCCTGGCATGGGATACTGCTGAGGGGTCTGCTGATACATAGCTTGCGGCGGCGGCGGCAGGCATTGGCATATGCCCAAACCCCTCTGCTGTGGCTGCATTGGCATGTGGTGCATCTGGCCAGGATGGGCATAGGGGTAGGCCTGATTCTGATGTGGCTGCACGCCGTGCTGGTACGGCCCCGGCGGTGGCCACATTGCTGGGGGCTGCTGGTACTGCGCCAGCGGCGGCGGTGGTGGTAACGGCTGCTGGTGGAAGCCACCCGTCACTCCAGCTTGCGGTTGTGGTGGTGGCGGCGGGGGCGGGGGCAGTGGTTCCTGCGACGGCGGCGGCGGTGGCGGTGGGCGGCATGACGGAAGTTGGGGTTAAAGCCCCCTCCCTGCCCGTACATCCCCGGCTCCGAGTCCAAACCCTGTCCGGAATCTCCTGCAAAATAGTAGAGCGCTGCTGGTTATTACTCCCAAATCGAACAGGAGACCGGAATCGAATCAGACGCCTGACCTAACAACGCGATTAAGCACCCCCATTCCGCGAAGAACCCCAAACCCTATATCGAATCGTGCAAGGATCGAGACAGTCGTAGCAACCGGACCACGAACCGGGTGCGGATGAACGCGCGATAGAGGGTGTCTCGGAATTTACCTCCCGCGAGTTGGGTTCGAACTGGGACCGAAGCAAAATCTCCGGGGGCTACTCGAGGGTTGGCGACGGGCGGAGCTCCCCGGTGGTTTGGCTTCGGGAGCTCGGACGAACGGGGGAAGACTGGCGCGGGACCCGGCGGCGCGCGGCGGATGCGACCGGCGAGGTTGGGAGGATGGATTGGGAGAACGAACCGGCTCGGGCTGGGTTGGGTTGGGTGGATGGGCTCGGGTCGGGTCGCCCTCGCGTTCGGACGGGTGCCCGACTGCCCGCGTGGTATGTCCGTATTGGTTTCCAAAGGCATTTGTGGTCTGTTTGAATTTTTTGCGTTTGTGCTGCAAATCCGAATTATAGCTCCACAAGTGTTTAGAATTCGCGACCTTTACAAGCGATTTGTCAGTGAAAAATGTGCCATGATAATAAACGAACACAAAAACAAAAAACGGAACATCCATGACGAAACTAGTGAAGATTCTTTGGAATCGTCATCTCTAGCTTCACCTTTCGCATCTGGTCATTCCAAATGCATATGCACTGGTAGAAAAACAAATCTCCACAAGCTACTGTAGGAAAATTCCAAGGTAAGAACCCAGTATTGCGGATGTATTGTTGACTGGAACAATCACTTGCAGACATATTGGTGAACTGTTGCGTCGTCAAAACACCATCATTAAAAGAGGAATTATGTTTAATACCATCATCGCATGCATCATCATCAAGAAAGGCTAGATCATGAAAATATATGGCATCAAGGCGTGTATGTGTGTGTGACTATGGTCAAAACCCTGCTTCGATTCATAAGGATTGATTTGTTTTAGCGGATGATTCAACTTTATTGATCAACAAACCAAAGAAGATCGGATCGAACTTGCAAACAGAAAAAACCCAAAAAAGGATGTCCATGATAAAAACTAGTGTAGGTTAATTGAAATTGTCATTTCTAACTTCACATTTTTGCATCTTCGCTAATTTCAGCCTAGCCCCTTTCCATCAGTTCGGACTTTTGGTCTAGATGGCTAGTGCAGCAATTCTATATGGTATCAGAGCCAAGATGTCTCGAGTTCGAGACCCCGCTCACGCGGATTAAAAAAACAAAGAAAAAAGATCCTGCGGCATGCACCGATCCCACGCTAAGGACTAAAATAGCCTAGACGTGATGGGAGTGTTGAATATAAATATACAGCCTAGCCCCTTTCCATCAGTTCGGACTTTTGGTTTAAATGGCTAGTGCAGCAATTCTATAAATATGCCGGCCCGACGTGCCTCGTCGGGTAGGGATCTTCTCATTATATAGCAAGGTTTTGGTACAGGATACAAGTTCTAGTCCTATACGGATACAACTACGTACGTAATCTAACACCCTCCCTCAATCTCAACTGGTAGAAGATTGAGATTGTGCTTACAATGCTCATACAACGGTAAAGGGAGGACTTAGTGAAAATATCGGCAACTTGATCCTTGTACGAGATGAAGCGGATCTGCAGTTGCTTCTGAGAGACACGCTCACGAACAAAGTGAAAGTCTACTTTAATGTGCTTTGTTCTTGCGTGGAAGACTGGGTTCGACGACAGATATGTTGCACCAATGTTGTCACACCATAACACTGGAGGCTGGTTCTGAACAACCCCAAGCTCTTGCAACAGTGACTGTACCCAGACAAGCTCTGCTGTAGCATTAGCAAGAGCTTTATATTTCGACTCGGTGCTGGACCTCGAGACAGTAGACTGTTTCCGAGCACTCCAGGCGATTAAATTACCTCCATAAAATATAGCATATCCCCCGTTGATCGCCGATCATCCATATTGCCAGCCCAGTCCGCATCAGAGAACACTGAGAGCAATGAAGAAGAGGAGGACCGAAACTGTAGGCCACAGTCAATAGTATACCGCACATACCGGCACATACCGAAGAATGCGCTTAACTGCTGACCAATGAGGAGTACGTGGTTCATGGAGGTACTGACACACCTTGTTGACGACAAAAGACAAATCAGGTCGTGTCACTGTGAGATACTGAAGACCACCAACAATACTGCGATACTGAGTCGCCTCCTCAGATGAGAGAACATCACCATCAGTGCTGCAAAGGCGCTCAGACGAGGACATGGGAGTAGTAGTGGGACTACACTTCAACATACCAGCACGTGCAAGGAGCTCAAGGGCATACTTGCGCTGTCGAAGAACAAGACTGCCTGACGAGGGTGAATGTACCTCAATGCCTAGAAAATAATGAAGAACACCAAGATCCTTGACAGATAATTCAGACCGGAGTTCAGCAATTAACTTGGGAATAGCAGGAGCAGTCGAACTAATGACAATGATATCATCAACATATACCAGCAGGTACATAGTCACATCAGATCGCTGGAGTATAAACAGAGATGTATCAGCGACGGACGGTGAAAACCCCAACGAACCAAGAACCGAACTGAGGCGAGCATGCCATGCACGGGGAGCCTGCTTCAGACCATAAAGAGACTTGACAAGCTGACAGTAGTGACCAGGTTTATCAGGATCAGCAAAACCAGGAGGTTGTCTCATATATACCTGTTCATCAAGGAAACCATTGAGAAAATTAGCATTTTGAATATCAAGTTGTCGAAGATGCCACCTATTGGAGAGAGCCATAGAGAGCAACAAACGAACTGTCGCTGGCTTCACCACAGGACTGAACGTCTCATCATAATCAAGACCATAACGCTGCTTAAATCCTTTAGCAACTAGACGAGCCTTATATCTCTCAATGGAACCGTCAGCATGAAGTTTTACTTTAAAAATCCAGCGGGAATCAATCAAATTAACACCAGGAACACGAGGTACCAGTTTCCAGGTGCCATTGGTCTGAAGAGCAGAAAACTCGGCCTCCATAGCATCACGCCAGTGAGGAATACAGAGTGCCTCATGATAATCACGTGGTTCGGCGGTGCGTTTAGACGCTGTATATGCCGCCAAAATACTGCTCCAGGCAACTGTACCATCCGTCCATTGGAGGGGCTCCCTTCCCGCCCCGCGCGTTCAAGCGGCTGGTTCTGGTGGCGGGGATTCGCTCCTGCCCCGCCTCGCTGCTACCGGATTCGCCGTCTGCTCTGGCGGTGGCGGGTTGAGCCCTCCTCGTGGGCGCCGCGATGCCGGAGGCCGGCTACTACGGCCACAAGAAGAACGACGGCATCTGCAACGGCGTGTGCGGCGAGGTGAGCCATTCCCCTCCGCCTCATACCCTGCCCCGCCTCGCCCCTCCCATATCTGCCCTGTTTGCTCCCGTGCGTCCGATTCCTAGGCCCCCGAGACGCGTGCTGGGATGCGGAGATCATCAGTTTCGTGCTTCTTCTGCCTCGATCTAGTCTTCGTGCGGCCTGTCCGGAACGCGTGGAATGCTCCGCGTGCTGGTTTATTTCTTTTTTCTCCAAGCTCCGATTTTCGATTGGGATGCTGGTCGGAATTTGGGAGCGGATGACCTCGTGTGGCTCCTCCATGCCTTCCGCGTAGGCCTTGATCTGCCCTGTTTCGGATGATGGGGGAATTTGGGAGGTAGGTGGAGCTACGGAGTTCCGATCCTTCACGCCTTTTTGCTGCTAGAATCTGACGACGTGTCGAAATTGCGCCATTCCCAACTGTCGAATATTTCTTTCGATGGGTATGGGGCTATCTTGCTTCGATCAAGCACTTGCGATGTGAAAGCTTTGTTCCTTTGCAAGAATTGCAGATATGCGGCCTAATGTTCCATGCTGTTTGGTTAGGAAAAGATGCAGCCTTTTGTTAGTTATCATTGCTGGTATCTTTAGGGAGGGGTCTCGTGTGATCATAGCTAGCCCATTTTGATTTCCTAGGAGCTGTAGGTTCTGCCTTTGCCATCTTGCATAATTTGATAACCTTGCGCTTCAGAATTCCTGAGCGATCTTGTCTTTAGCCTTTAGGGTTCATGCTTGTAGCTGTGGCATTAGCTCTTCATTGGTTTGTTGCTAGTTTTAGGCGATGGTGGGCAGTTTCTGATGAACTTTTTCATGCGACCTTTTTGACAGTAGACATTAGCTCTTCGTTGGCTTGTTACTACAGTGGAAGTCTTGATATGTCTCCAGGACTGGCTTAAGGCTGCTGGTAATTAATGTTTTCCTTATTCAAGTTTTCCATTATCTTCTAAGTCATCTTCTGACCAAGAAAACTTTCTCTTACTCTTTCAGATGATCCAAACCAGAAGTAGCATGTTGATCCTTGCATCTCTACAGGTAATTTCAAGATGTCTGGAAATGATTCTCAGGCTGCAGCTGACAGAATAAAGGCACATGCCTTATCAAATGCCAAGGGAATGAGCAGGGCTCAAGCTGAACGTCACGACAATGTGATACATGTTGATACTTCTGTAGCATATTGATCGTTACAATGTGGCATACATGTAATACTTTGTTCTAATGAACCTGTGTTGTATTTGCATCTACTTGTCTAGACTGTGCCTTCATGGTGTTGCCTACTTCTGTAGCATTTTGAAATCCTGTAGTTCATGCTGAAAATGCCGTCAAACTGATATGTAGTGTTGTTTACTGATATGCGGGCTTCGTGGGCTTTGTGGGCACCCACATATGGTTCGTGGGCTACCGCGGGACGCCCATTTATCATCTGTGGGACTGTGTGGGTATTAAGCGGGAGCCCACGAGCAGTCCCACCTGCACCCTGATGTCTTGTAGACGTGTGATCGCTCCAGATGGAACATCAGGTTGTGCAACCTCTTGTGACGCAGCTGGCGTGACAGAATCAGGTGACGGGGGAGCAGACGGCGATCCGATATCATCAGTAGGCGGCCGAGATGGAGACGGTGCGTCCCGTCTGTGGCCACTCGTCTGCACATGGGTGCCAGGCGACGGTAACTCATCTGCATGCAGGTGCGGCGCGGGAGCCGAGCGAAGCGCCTGGTCGGGAAATTCTGGCGGGGCAGTAGCTGGAGCTGGAGCGAAGCTAGCTGGTGGCAAGTTGGTTAGCTCAGCGTTGCTAGCTGGTGGCGAGCACGAGGCCCAGCCATGCACGGGCACCAAACCCGAGGTGGAGGCAGGCGAAAGGCCATGCAAGCCATGCACATGATCTACATACTCCTCCGTATCAGATTCTGGAATAATTTCCAAGCAAGCACCACGTCCGTACCTGCACCATGGTTAGCGAGCAAAGACGGTGCATATGCAGTATCCATGAAGTGGTCAGCTGAAAGTAAAGAGGACTCCGTAGGTGGCGGTAAAGTGTGAGAGGTGGGCATGTTGGCAAACGGAAAAACGTTCTCGTCAAAGACAATGTCCCTAGAAATATGGACACGATTGGAGGGAACGTGGAGACAGTTATATCCTTTGTGTAAGGCACTATACCCCAGAAAAACACACTTCTTGGAGCGAAACTCAAGTTTACGATTATTGTAGGCTCGAAGATGAGGCCAACAAGCACAACCAAAGACCTTAAAAAATGTATAATCTGGGGTTTCATGAAGTAATCTCTCAAGAGGCGTTTTCATCTCAATGGTTCGACTAGGCAGCCTATTTATCAGAAAACAGGCGGTAGAGAAAGCATCATTCCAATAATATAGAGGTACAGAAGAATGAGCAAGCAACGTGAGACCAGTCTCAACAATGTGACGGTGTTTACGTTCAGCAGTGCCATTTTGTTGGTGAGTGTGCGGACAAGACACACGATGAGAGATGCCTAGGTTGTGAAAGAAGGGACGAAGTTTCTCATACTCTCCACCCCAATCTGTTTGAACATGAACAATCATTTTATTAAGGAGGCGTTCAACATGTTTTTGAAATTGGAGAAACACATCATAGACATCAGATTTGTGCTTAAGTAAATAAAGCCAAGTGAAACGACTATATCCATCAATAAAACTGACATAAAAATGATGTCCACTAACTGAAGTTTGGGCAGGACCCCACACATCCGAATAAATGATCTCTAGGGGAGACTTAATTACACGAGTAGACAAGGAGAAAGGCAATTGATGACTTTTCCCTTGTTGACAAGCATCACAAACTGATGTATTTTTATTGGACTCTATGATAGATGGTAACTCATGACTACGAAGAACATGTTGAACAACTTGCAAGGCTGGATGACCTAGACGACTGTGCCACACATCACGTGACACCTTGACACTGCTGAGTGCTTGCTTGATGACAGGTGCTTTAATCTCGTAGAGACCTCCACGGCAACGACCTCTACGTATGGGTGCTCTCGTGTCCCGATCCTTTACAAAAAGATCATTAGGGTGAAGTTCAATGAAAACATTATTATCACGGGAAAGTTTACTCATGGATAAAAGATTGCAAGTGGCATTGGGAACATGGAGAACACGATTAAGAGCTAACGATCTAGACGATGGAGTAGGAAGAGTAGCATGACCAACATTATGAATATGCATACCTGCTCCGTTTGCCGTGTGAACCTGCTCGGTACCATGGTAGGGCTCGCGTGTCGTGAGCTTCTCTAGCTCGTGGGTGATGTGATGTGTCGCCCCCGAATCAGCGTACCACGCCGGGTCGACGGACAGCTGGCCACCCTGACCGGCGGCAGACATTGCCATAGCAATTTGGCGCTCGGTGTTGCTCCCATCGTTGCCTATGCCCAGATAATCGCGGTTGAACCGCTTGTAGCATTTGGATGCCGTGTGACGCGGAACACCACAAAGCTGACACACTACACCCGAGCCACGCCCGGTGTTGGACTTGGGCGCGGAGGAAGTGTTGGACTTGGGCTGCGGCATGTACTGGGACTGGGATGCCCGCGCGTCAGGGCGATAGGCGGGCCGAGGGCCGCCACGACCAGCGCCATATGCTGCAACAGAAGGACCTTCAGGGGCAGCGACATGGGCTGCAGGATAGTGGACCGTGGTAGGGGCCGCGCGGCGTGCGAGTATACGCTGCTCCGTCGCGACGAGTTGCGCAAACAGGTCCTGGACTGGCATGGCCGTGTCGCGGGCGGTGACGACTCCATAAAGCGCGTCATAGTCGCCGTCTAGACCGGTGAGGACATAGGAGATGAACTCCTCAGGGCGGAGAGGTTGCCCGATGCTCGTAAGGGAGTCCGAGAGTGTTTTCATCTGGTGGAAGTAGACTGTGGCGGTCATGTTCGCCTTCTTGAGCTCCGCCATCTGTTGGCGAATACCCGTAGATCGTGCGATGGAGGTGGAGGCGAAGGCACCACTCAGCGTATCCTACGCCTCCCGCGCGGTAGCAGCAAACATGACCATGCCGACGACCTCGGGCATCATTGAAGTGACAAACGCCGAGAGGATGGCCTGGTCTTGCTGAACCCAATGTTGATAGGCAGAATTCGGCTGCTGGACCATGGAACCACCATGGTTGACGACGACATGAGGAGCCGGGCACGGGGTTGATCCGTCAACGTACCCCATAAGGCACTGGCTCCGAAGAAGAGGACCAACTTGGGCCCTCCAAACCAGGTAATTTTCGCTGGTTAGCCTGATGGTGATCGAGGACGCAATGGTGACGATGCCTCCAGGGATCATGTGACCACCAGGGAGCATATGATTGTAGAACGAGCCTCCCTGGTTGTAGACCGGACCAAACATGGCTGGACTAGGAAGCTGCTCGGTGGGGTAGCTCATTGCGGGCGCCGCGGGCGTCGATGCACCAGGCAGCGCAGAGTACGCCATCATGTGTAGAGGCAGCGAGCCATACAGAGACATGGTGGAGTAGAGGGGCGCCGAGGAGGTGGCGACCAAGGACGGTGTGAAGATGACACTGCTCAGCATCGAGAGGCTTGGCGATGTCGCCGAGTTGGTCATCGATGCGATCTGGAACGCAGAGGTCGGAAGGGACGGTGCGCTCGCGCTCGCGCTGGACGTGACGGTCGGATGGGAGGCAGCAGCAGACGACGACGCGTCCGTGGCCATCGCGGCGGAAGAAGCCATCGCGGCAGAGGAGGCCATCGCGGCACAAGAGCGGGCGGCGGCGGAAGCGAGGCTAGGTCAGGAGCGTTGCTCTGATACCATAAAAGACACGAAATAATATGCCGGCCCGACGTGCCTCGTCGGGTAGGGATCTTCTCATTATATAGCAAGGTTTTGGTACAGGATACAAGTTCTAGTCCTATACGGATACAACTACGTACATAATCTAACAGGAAAAATCTATGCTGTGCTCTAGTCTGGGTCTTCGTGAATAAGTCCGCCAACTGTAACTCGGAAGACACATACTGGAGCTGAATAATCTGATCCTGCACACTAGCACGGACAAAAGAAGCATCAACGCCAATATGCTTAGTAAGCTCATGCTTCACCGGATCACGTGCAATGCTAATAGCACCTGTAGTGTCTGACAATAGAGTCGTGGGTGTCGTAACAGAGACACCAAAATCTGCAAGTAACCACCGTAACCAAGTCACCTCAGCAGTCAAAAGAGCCATAGCTCGCAACTCAGCTTCTGCACTCGAACGAGAAACTGCGGTATGTTTCTTCGTCTTCCAGGCAATGAGAGAACCACCAAAAAAGACACAGTAAGCAAAAAAGTGAACGGCGATCCAAAGGATCACTAGCCCAAGTGGCATCGGAGTAGGACTGAAGCTGTAACGAGCTGGAACGAGGAAAGAAGAGACAAAGAGAGATCGTTCCACGAAGATAGCGTAGAACACGAAGAAGGTGACTATAGTGAACCGAAGTGGGAGCAGAAACAAACTGACTCAGAATATGGACAGGATAAGAAATATCAGGGCGAGTAACAGCCAGATAGACGAGATTTCCGACAAGATGTCGATAACGAGTCGGATCAGAGAGAGGATCGCCATTAGAAGCACGAAGAGAAATATTGAGCTCCATGGGAGTCTCAGCAGTACGGTCATCAGTAATAGCGGCACGAGAAAGAAGATCATGAATATACCGTTCTTGGGATATAAAGAAACCATCAGAGGTGGACGAAACCTCAATCCCAAGAAAGTAACGAAGCGGATCAAGATCCGACATGAGAAACTGCTCACTCAGACGTGCCTTGACAAAGGCAATATACTCCGGTCGTCACCAGTGATGATCATGTCATCAACATACAGAAGAAGAGTGCGACCACGAGGAGAAGAGTGAACAAACAATGCAGGGTCATGAGCACTGGAAGAGAAACCAGCAGCTGTGACCACAGAAGCAAATCGCTCAAACCATGCACGAGGGGCTTGCTTAAGGCCATAAAGAGAGCGACGAAGACGGCAGACCATGCCATCTGTAACAGAATACCCCGGTGGTGGTTGCATATAAACCTCCTCACGCAACTCACCATTAAGAAAGGCATTCTTAACATCAAGCTGAGACACAGACCAATGGCGAACAGATGCCACGGTAAGAAGAGTCCGAACAGTGATCATGTGAGCCACCGGAGCAAAAGTCTCATCATAATCACGGCCATGCTCCTGCTGAAAGCCACGAGCGACCAGACGAGCTTTGTAACGCTCAAGAGTCCCATTAGAGCGGGTCTTAACCTTATAGACCCACTTACAGGTGATAGGACGAACACGAGGAGGAAGAGGAACGATCTCCCACGTACCAGTGCGCTCAAGCGCAGCAATCTCCTCGGCCATGGCAAGCTGCCATTCAGGATGAACAACAGCCTCACGATACGTAGTCGGCTCTGGGACAGCCGAAACACTATAGGTAGCGGGATCAAAGAAATCAGGTGAAGGACAAGGCCGAGTACGGAGAGAATAAGTCGGCTGAGACGGTGCACCAGAAGTAAACTTACGGTTATGATGACATTGTTAGAGAAGGAACCAGAAGGGGACGGCGATGATGACAAGGTGGAGGAGGCGACGGACGCACATGACTCTTCAGTCGCAACCGTCCGCTTCACTCCCGCTACGACTGAGGGGGGATGTTAGAGTATATGTACGATTATGATTGATTAGGGTTAGATCATCTTGTACTCCAAGTCTCCTACCCCCTTGTACTCCTATATAAACCCCCCACCAGGGTCCAGATCAATACAACAGAAATTAGGGATTCAATACTTTTTCAGACATTCCACGTGTGCAACTACAGAAAACCAAATCCCGTGCAAGCTAACAAACCCCGGTAGGTGAGAACCCCGTATCCCGGAATGTATCATTGACTCGGACACACGTGCCTTACAAGGAAAATTATTAAACCACTGCTTCGTCGACACATTGCCGAAAAATAAAACCGAGAGCACTTGAAATATGAAATGTAGGACACTTGACCAAACCACATTTGATACAATCATCGCATGCAACATGGTCGAGAAAAGGCCAAGTCACCAAATGACAATCTGCAGCATCAGGAGCCATCGATGGTGGGACGGTGGGACCAAAAATCCAAAACCTATTTGGGTTAGGTAAAAGGTCGCACCTGGACGAGTCATGGAACTATTATGCCATCGAAATTCTCTCTGTCGGTCAAGAGGTCACCCCCTAGGACGCATGCTTCCAATGTTGATATGTGTCCACGCCTTATGATGTCGAAGAGACAGTAGAGGACGAGAGGAAGCGATGGAAACACTAGGCACAACAGGAAGTTAATTATCGCGGGTAGACACACTAGCATGACTAGGGATGTAAACTGCATGGATAATTTCCTCGTAGGATCCATGTCCACATCCATTTTTGAGATATGGTATGCAATTATAGAAATCCGCCAGAATATTGTAGCTGATGGTATTGCTATTATCCATCGAATGTGACTTATTCGGTCCTCGATTAGTATTATCAATTAAATTGGTGTAGTCAACCAGTCCAAATACCAGACTCAATGACCCAAGCAAACTAGTCTAATACTTCATGTGTTACTCGTAAAATGATATAACCCTGGTAATATCATGATCACGATCACGATGCACATCAAGTGAGGCCGGCCAGCATACGTATCTTGCTGGCTGTCGCCCATGGCACCCTTTTGCCGCATGCCTCACCTCTCAGGCAGCCGGCTGTCCAACGTGATGGACAAAGATGCCGGTGTCCAACTGACCACTCACGAGGTGAGCAGTCTGCTCAACTCTATACATTCATTAATCACATACTAGATGCAAGTACTCCTACTGCAAGTTTAGAGCATGCAAGGCAAATTAGTGCTGCAAATTATACTAAATCAGCAACAACTAATATGGAATGGAGCGAGTTGTGACATAGTCAGTTCATGACATCCTTGTTCCTTCATCGCATTCACTTGTTATTGTTAAATTGTTATCGTAAATAAATCTATGAAACAAATATGAGTTTGAATAAATTGTCCGCTTGGAGGCTGACTTGCTTTTTAGAACGGTCTATTAATTTGTAGTAGTAGACTAGTAGGCTTCACTGTGATAGACCTGAGGAACAACTATTATGGCTTTTCACTCTCATGTCTTGTTTGCTAAATCTTAACAACGACCTTCGTCTCCATATCTATTTTCTACTGTTACTGCTAACTGTTACCGCTTTGGTATGAGTTGTGACTTTGCACGCTTAGCCACATTCTTGTGTTGTGCGTTTGGTAATGTTGTTTGCATGGTCAAAATAAATTATGTATCTTTATCCGCTCCGGATCCGTTTACACCCTTATGCATGGCAGACTCATATGATGTTTCTTGACAGATGCATGGCTTTGGTAAGCTTGCTGATGCGGCTTAATCGTTACCGCCATGGAGTTACATACATCATTATGCCAGCACACTCACCACACTGGCCATGCGGGCACCATGGGAGGCAAGCACATGAGCCACCAAATTACAAATACGATTACAACAACAAACTTCGAAATGTCGATACTCAAAGCTGATTTGTACTGCGGCGGACACCTAGCTATCATGTCCCGCTTTGCTACAACACATGGGTACTGACCGGCCTACGGTTCTCCAATACTGGAACACTCCATCACTCCATGCAACTCCCCCAAGGGATTAAAAACGGCCATCATCTTCATCACATGGGAAATTTGAAAGGAGTGAAATGGGGGCTTTTAACAACACATCCACAATGCCTGCGTGCTCATGCGGAAGATAAAAGAAGAGGCAACATGTTGGACTCTTGCTGGTGCAAAGAAGCTAATGGAAATTACAGGATCCTAGACTTCTTTTTTGGTTTGTTTGGTCTAGGCCGTCATGTTTGCTTCTCCTATATCAATATAAACAACAAATATTTTGCCGAGTTTCAAACAAAAAACTTTGAAATCGAAAAAGTAATGATAAGCTGATATTTTGCTTCCTTGAAAAGCACACAATGGCGAGCCAAATCATGATCAAGAGTAGATGCATTTATCCATGCCCTATTCGGGCATCAGCTCAGTGGCAGAACTCGACGGCCTTGACGCAAGCTACAGTTTCAGGCTTTCATCATGAAAGGCAGCTAACAGGTTCAGAAGATGACCCATCCCAGCTCTTAGCACGTCACCCTGGCAGTACCTAATGCATAAGCCCCATCCTCCACTAGTCCACTCCTTCTGGAATCGTCAAAGTCTCCCAGCAATATTTCATCTTTAGGTAATCCATAAGGTTAGCTCGAGATTGCCACCACTCCAAGTGCAGCGCGAGTCTCAACAGAAACTTCACCATTTCGAGCGGACAACGTTACTCTTTCTAGGTTGATGTCGAAGAGGACAGGTTGTCAAGCAATCATGCACTGAGCTAACTTAAGAAGCAAGTTTTGGCCGTGCTGGATGTTTTTCCTGAGGTATAGAACATATGACCATTATGAACAGATTACCACCGTCTTCAACAGGGTGATGGCATACATTAACATTATGTTTTTCCTGAGGTATAGACTAGTGACCAAGACCCAAATAAAGGCGAGCAAGTCCAGGTTTTTCAGTAGTTATTCAAGGCAATGGTAGCGCGGTTAGAGAAGTTTATTCAAAGCGGTAGTGCTGTTAAAGATGGTAATGCTGAAATTGGTTATGTACTGGGTCCTGCATGGACTAATATAGAGGATGCCCGTGGCAGCCACCAAACATCCATCACGACCAAGAGACAACACCAAAATTTCGATTCAACCATCGTTTAAGAAAAATACGCAGCGACACATCATTCCGCATCTGCTCCAGATTTACGCCCAAGGGACCAACTACTATTCTCAGCAAAGAAACCACCAAAATAAGCCATAACGACCAAGAGACAACACCAAAATTTCGATTCAACCATCGTTTAAGAAAAAATACGCAGCTGACACATCATTCTGCATCTGCTCCAGATTTACGCCCAAGGGACCAACTACTATTCTCAGCAAAGAAACCACCAAATAAGCCAGGCAATGCATCAGCACTTATTAATAAACCCAGACCAATTCATAGATAGATAGATAGCACGGGTGAGTAAAACAGATTACAAGATCTGACAACCACTCTAGTTCCAATATCAAAAGGGTATAATAGAGATATAGATAGATAGATGACAAAGTACTAGCAGCACCTCAAGCATTCGGTGTAAAGAACACACAAATCCAACAGATATCTTGAAGCCTATATGTGTATCTCAAACACCCAGAAGCACTAGATATCGCAGGTAGGCAACTGCTAAGAGCTGCTTACTTGCCACCACCAACCTCCTTCACGGCGCAGATCTGTTCTTCACCCATGGCACACATCACAGACAGGATCAGGTCCTTGCCCTCCTCAAATCCACCCCTGACCTGCAATTCAGAGAGCAAAACATTAAGATAATGGAACGGACAGTAGAGCAGAAAGGATATGCTTGTCAACAGAGCACAGACCTGGGAAAGTAGAGTGTCATCAGTGGGAAGCTTCAGGTCATCCTTAGTAGTGCCATTCTCTTGTAAGAGGCTGAGCTGTAAAAAGCAATTGTGAAGTTAGAAACAAGAATTGGTCTGCCAAAAAATAGGAAAAAATGCCAGATAGGAAACAAACATACAAATCCATCTTCAGAAATGTCAATCAGCTGATAATCTTGGCGGTCAACATGGGGGACCTAGATGACAATGCAATAGATAGAGTTAGACAAGCTGCGTGGAATAACAAAAGAAGGAAAGAAAATGAAGCATGATCTCCATGTAGCTTACATCACAATTGTGGGATGAAGGAACAATATCCTCAAGCTTCTTTGAGGTGAAGATGTCAATGGCAACAAAGTGACACTTTGCGTGACCATGCTTCCCAGTCTTGGAAGTGGAGACCTCAACAACCTAGCAAAAAGATCAAACCAAAGTAAAACATGTGTTGAACTACAAATACTTGAGTTATGGAAGACAAGCAAATAATTATAAAGTTAAAAGAAGCAATTGGACATTGATGTGGGCAGAGTAAAAATGAAAGCAACAATAAACCCACAGGTAAAACTTGAATTATCAAGTGAATGATATCAGCACAGCTTTGAGATAAAACACAAATAACATCTATTGCTTGGAGGTAGCTACATACTCCAACTAAAGAGGAAAGCAACGGAAGGTACGGGGTGGATACTCCAACTAAAGAGGAAAGCAACGGAAGGTACGGGGTGGATACTGGCCATAGTTGTACATTAGTAAGAGTTTTATAACTGATTAAATATGCCAACTGGTGATTAAATACCATATATTAGTGAACTATAACAAATATAAGTATGCCAAGTACAGATTAATAAACAAAGCAAAATTCCCTTACAACTAGCATTGCTAAATCCTGCCACGTAAAGATTTACTGAAACATAGAGATGGAGACGTATCGTAATCTATAACCGTACGAAATCCTGCAAACATGGAGATTGAGACTCATCCTAATCCACAACCGTGCCAAATCCAGCCCCGTTAAGATTTACGGAAACATGGATATTGATACCCAGATCCTAATCTACAACAGTGGAACAGAATAAAACAAGGTAAAACCACTTTGACTTGTAGATCTACAAACTTCTGAAAGCGAATAATCATCGCAGCAGATTCCCAGACGAATCAATCAAACAGAATATAATACAATCAACCGCAAGATTTCCTATCGGACGAAGAGATCCAAAAAGAAGTCGCAGACCTTGCAGGGACGGCCCTTGATGACGATGTGTCCGCCCTTGCGGATAGCGCCGGCCTGCTGCGGGTAGGTCTTGGAGGCGCCGGAGTCGGAGGACTCGAAGTGGTGTTCCTCGCTGTCCGACATCTCCGACGATCCTCCTGAGTCCTGCCACGAGACAAAAAGCAAACAACCGATTAACGGAAAGTCGGCGATGAGAAGAAGAAGAAACTCGAAATCGATTGGATTCTCGTCAGATCTGTATCGGTGAAGGGAGAGGATGTGCTCACCGGCGGTCGGCGGAGCGGGGGTGGAGAGGAGACGAGAGGCAGCGGCAGCGAGGGGTGGATGGATGGATCCGGAAGCTAGGGTTCTTGGGACGGCACTCCTCCCAGCTTTTTATGCGATGAGGATAGCCGCCGCCGGATAGGGGTTGCTATATTGGGCCGTACGTCACATCAGTTCTTCTGGGCTTGCCCAAGGGTTTTTGACTTTAGGCCCACGTGCAAGAAATACACCTACGTGTATGCGGCCTGAGGGCCGTGCTTTCCTGCAATATTTGGCCGTGATGTTTTAAAAATACTAGCAAAATACCCGTGCGTTGCAACGGGGAGGAAAACCAACTTTCGCAAGAAAATGTCAGCACAACCCAAATTTTGCCCAAAAATCTGCATAACCAGCTTGGCAAGTTAAGTTAGAAAGACATAATCCTCAAAGATGATCTTCCATTGAAAGACAGAGCTGGGCTCTACCCAATATATTTGATGTTTTGTATCACCGGGGAGACGACTGATGTTTCATTCGGGACAACAATCTCCACAAAGAAAGACAATTCAGAGTATATGAGGCAAAAAAAATTAGGAAACATACTTGATATACCCCACAAATAAGCTCAAGATGTCCAAATTAAGCTGGCAGAAAAATCATTCATAGAACCGGCTGAAGTAGTTCTAGCTCATGGGAGGTTAACAGAATCCATGGAACATGCTGAAGTAGTTCTAGGGAAATTAACAGAATCCATGGGAATATGCTGAAGTACTTCTAGATCACGAGAAATTAAGCTAGCAGAAAAGGCATTCATGGAACCGGCTGAATTAGTTCTTTACCTGTAACAGTTCTAAGCATAGGCTCCATAAGCAAAAGGTTTTTCACTCTTTGCAGAACCAGGCGCCTTGTGCTTATCATACTTGGCCAACAGGTTTCTTGCCGGGCTATTTCCGTCTTGAATGTCCATTGGCTAAGTTCTGCGTCCATGAAGGTACAAGTTAATTGGCCTGTGTTCGGCATCGATATGGATGAAAAGGTTGGTCAAATATACAACTGAGTTTGTACTCGAAATTTGATCCAATTGATGCCGAATCGAATTGACATGCCCCCACCTGTCTCTGAACGTTCTATGTCGATGCTTTGTGCTGACATTTAAGAGGTTTGATGCCTCTGAAAGGAGGCGACAACTCTTATATAAGACTGGTTCATTGATCTGCTTTCGTGCAACATGTTTCTTTCCTTTTTTTCTTCAAAAAAATTATGTGTGCTTACCTCCTGATCTCTTGGACATGGTGGCAACCTCCTGTTGTCAGCACACACTGATTGTCCTCGGCTGATCAGGATTCAGTATTGACATGCTCCGTTAGAAAGAAATGGTAGTCCTTATGGGGTGTCATGCTTCTTCCTTGGTGCCTCGTCGTTAGCCATATTTGCAGCTGCCGCATCCACAGAGTGCTCTGAGGTGTTCAGTGTTCTTCCTGAAACTGCCATTGCCGCAGACGCCCCACCTGCTCCTTCCACCCAATCCCTTCTGCGGCCTCCCTCGCCCCCGCGGCTCCCTCGCCGTCTGCTGCGCCAGCTCCCACGCTAATTCACCCTCGCCCCTCTTCCGCGCCGATGACGACGATGAGGAGGAGCTCGCTCCCCCGCGCCTCCGCCCCGCCGGCTCGCCGAGGAATTCCGCGCTCTCCTGGAAGCCGCGCGCCGCCTGCTCGCGTACGCCGCCGCGCTCCCGCGGCTGCCCGAAGCCGACCGCGTTGCCGCCAACCGCGTCATGGGTGCGTGGCGCAGGTCTGGCTCCTGAGCACGTGCGACGCCGCGGGGCGCATGCTGTTCGCGGCCGACTCCGACTCTGAGCTCTCCCGCGGCTACTGCGCCTGCCTCGTCTCCGCGCTCCACGGCGCCCGCTCCCACATCCCACCTGACCTGCACCGCAGAGGAGGACGCCATTGCCAGCGCCGTAGGGCCTAGCTGATCCGTGATACGGGGAGGGGATAAGATGGTAGTGGACTGCGGGTTAATTTCGGATTTTGTAGGGGGGTTTGCGTAAAATATCCGCGACGTTTGTGGACTGTGGGTTAATTTGATAGAAATTGGAGGGCCAATGTGCAAAATTACCACGACGTACGCACGGTCGTTAGGCCGCATTATAGTTTAGATGCTACTACAGTAACCGCAGAGTAAAAGGCGATGGCCAGATTATTAGTTTCTCTACCAGCAAAAAGTATTATAGGTTTCTCATTTCTCAAAAAGGAAAAAAAAACGAAGGCCTGATTGAAAGAGAGAGAGATCAGGCTTTACAGTTGCGTCGCTGTGTACATTAGCAAGTTGTGCACCTCACATGAATTGGCTAGGCAACATGGTCGCATTGGCGTTGCTTGCACGCAGAGGCAGCCAAAAATGTGTGTTCGTAGTTGTAAAGGGACGAAGGCAATAGACGTGATAAAGGTGCGCGATCAACTTGAGTGGCTACTGCTGGATTCTAGTTGCATTGCCCGAAATAAAGGAGCAGATGGGCCGGCATCTTCTCACGTGGCCGTCCTCTCTTGTTCTTTTTTCCTCTCTTTTTCGGTGCAAGCTATGTCACTAGATTTATGTGATTTACTCTCTTTTTAGCATGGATGAAAGTATGTGAATCAAAGTCCTACTTTACTCGAGTGCCACATAAATATCCAAGATAATAGACCCAAAATGACCCAACACGGTCTGGAGTCTTTGGATGCTTTTCGGAGTCTGAAAAAACCCACCTAGAAATGACTCCTTAGGGCTGGAGCTTATACTCCCTCCGTTCCAATTTAATTGACTTGCTATGCACCAAATATGGATGTATCTAGACATGTTACATGAATAGATATATGCACATGTGGTGGATAGCAAGTCAATTAAATTGGAACGGAGGGAGTACTTTGCTAGGTGAGATCAATGGAGAAGAAGATTATATATGAGGGATCATGTAAGCCTTGTTTGCCACAAATTAAAATGGAGATTAGAGTCCTCCCGAGGGACTTAAACTTGAGGATATGTCGATTGCTTTCCTTTTTGGTTATTTTATCTTTTCTTCTACTTTTCTTAGTGAGTATATGTAGCTTGTTTAATTTGTTTATTTTGTTGTTAGGTTTATCTATTTGTCATACATAATTGTATCACCTAGTTGCACTTTAGTGAGCCTCTAATTATGTATTTCCCTAAAATCATTTAAAATGATAAAGGAAACTATAGTTACCTATTCATTTGTTCCCCTTGGGTCAACCTTATTTTAATCTTACTAGAAAGAAGATACCCCGCGTGTTGTGGCGGTATCTCTCTCAAAAAATTAAGTTTATGGGAATAGGCAACATTCAATTGATCACTATCGAAAGGCTATAATTGACGTGATTTCTTTTTGTATTTGATAAGAAAAACTGGTGACGTAGACAACTGCATGCATGAAAAGTAGATGACTTGGATAGGTTACATGCAAAAAAGTACTATCATTAATAAATGTTAATGGGATGACATGGATAATCGGTTAGCAAAAATAGTGGGTCATGTACGTGGATAGCTTGCATGTTGAGATAGAAAAATCATATATGAGTTGTAGTGGGGTTTTACTTTATAAGAGATAGATATGTATGACATTTACAGACTTTCTACTGCGACGCCGCCAAATATAAAATATAGATAAAAATAAATTCACAGAGTTACCCGAGTATGTTCACCGTACGTTTGTTTTGCCTGGAAAAAGTTTTTATTCCCCATACCTATTTGTAATTTTGTATGCTCCTACTTGGTAAAAAGAGCTTCCATAGACAGCTTAAAGTTGGATTTGGTTTCTCGCTCTACCTCTCCTCCGTAAGTTGCAACTAGCTACTTTTCAGGAAAAGTTGCAACTAGCTGTTGCATTTAGCATTCTTTTCAATTTGAACAAGGAATGTTTTATTTCACAACCACCATGTGCTTACAAAAGACAATTTGCTTCACTGCAAAGAGAACCTGAAAGTCGTTGCTTATATAACTAATTACGTGGAAATAAAGGTTGCTTGTAACAGAAACTAAACCTAAAATCAGCAAAGCTGTACCCACCCCATCCACCCAAACAATGATTAGATCAAAATTAAATCGTCGTGTAAAAAAAAACACTAAACCAGACTTGAAGGCCGCACATTTTGCAACAAAAACACCACAATGTAACAGCTCGATCCGAAACAGGATTTAAGCTGTAAAACCTAGCGAATGATTGATAAATCAGCAGTGTGCGAGCTGCGAAGCATCATTGATGGATGCATGCCTCTATCGTACTTTCTTTCCAACAAGAAAAATTACCACCGGATCTTCTTCCTGGAGGTCATTCCTTCCTGGCGAAATCATTCAGACAGTACACCACCGTGACAGACAAGACACCCGACCGACGGTCCCCTTCTTCATCTTCACCCCCGAGCGGAGCCACCAACAACCTCACGTCGGTCGTCTCACTCTCTCACTCACTCCTCCCTGCTGGTACTACTAGACTACTCCAAGTTAAGTCCAGCTCACCCCCATCCCACATCGATCCCAAGACAAGAAGCGCCTGGAGCTAGCCATGGCCACGAGTGTAGATCGGGCGGCGTGCAGGATGATGCTGCTGCCGGTGGTCGCATTCTTGGTGCTGGCCGTGCTGGCGTCGCTGCCGTCGGCGGCGGTGGCGACCAACTACACGGTGGGCGACGAGAAGGGGTGGAACCCCAAGGTGGACTACACCGCCTGGGTCAAGAAGCACAAGCCCTTCTACAAGGGCGACTGGCTCCGTAAGCACGCTCACTCCTTCCCTCTTGTTCTGCTGCAGACCTCTGCTCCGCCATTAATGGGTGGAGAAGCTAACTGAGCTTGATTTGGTCCATCGGTTGCAGTGTTCCAGTACCAGAACGGGCGGTCGGACGTGGTGCAGGTGGACGAGGTCGGGTACACAAACTGCGACAAGGAGAGCGCCATCACCAGCCACAGCAAGGGCACCACCTACGCCTTCCAGCTCAAGGAGGCCAGGGACTACTTCTTCATCTGCAGCTACGGCTACTGCTACTCCGGCATGAAGCTCGCCGTCACCGCCAAGAAGGGGTCCGCCTCCTCATCCTCATCCTCCTCTTCCTCCGACTCCGACTCAGACTCCTCCTCCTCGCCGGCTTCCAAGTCATCCTCCAAGTCCGCGGCCGCCACACTCGCTGCCGGTCGGGGTGGTGCTCCGACTTTGGCCGCCGCCATCGGTGCTGCTACCATGCTACTCAGAATGCTCTGATCAATTTCACAATTAAGCTCAGTTTGGCTCAGATCTTGAGCTCAATTCTTGTCAGGATTTTCTCTGTTAATTTCTTCTTATTTCCCTCCTCCTTCTCCAGGGTTAATTAATCGGTTCTTGTGCGCTTGATTGTAGTACCATTTCGTTTTCTCATTTTTCGATTTGATTCCGAATGGTGTCTGGTCGATGGTTGTACTCCGTAGCTGAGTTGTTAAAAAGTTTAAGCGTGAATTGAAGAGAACTACTCGTGGATGAT
This sequence comes from Poa pratensis, assembly GCA_947311845.1. Lineage (NCBI taxonomy): Eukaryota > Viridiplantae > Streptophyta > Magnoliopsida > Poales > Poaceae > Poa > Poa pratensis. The sequence goes on from CAMZMU010000128.1 coordinate 59,512,410, forward strand.
TGTTTAATGTTCCGTGCATGTGATGGATGAACATGGTATCATGGATGCCCATGTCCATGTGTCCATGTGTGGTTGCAGATGTGGTACATTAACCTTTGCGTCTCAGCTACTCCACTGCCGCAGTGCCGCTCCTGCTCCTGTACGCTTTGCCACCATGTGGATTCATTTGACGCCTTTATTTGGTGTTTAACTAAACCAATTATAGACCTGTTAAAAGGGGGAAAACAGTGAGTTAATTTGGACCAGATTTAACAGTGTCACCACATTGCACCGCATTTTAGTCGCCAAAAGCTCCCGAAATTGATAGCGGTTCAGACATGTTCAATCACGAAAGTGTGAATCGCTAGCTGATCTCTTGCCCCATACCTCCACTGAGCATCAATGCACACAGCACACGAATGGATGAATGGATTTTATTCAACTCATATGGTGCGCAAACCGCACATTTCGACAACTACAATATACTCAAGGTGGAGATTACAGGGTCTCAGATAATGAGAAGCGAGAAGGCGTCTACTGGCGGCTCAAAATGAGTCACAAAACAAATAACTTGTCTCCGATTGACATGTTGACGGTCCCATGGATCAATCTTTATTCCTGCCAGTTTTAGCTACCGACGACAATTGTATTCCCTGGATGTGCTACCACCCATTCATATGTTCCCTCTGCTATCATAAAAAAAAGACAATTTAAATGATTCAAAAAACTATGGAAAATTGTGAGTGTTTACAAAATATGTGTGTACAAACTTCAAAATTTTAAGATCAAAATAGAGAAATGAGAGACAAATGTTCTCATTGGTCATTGCTCCTTTCAAATTTAGATCTTAGATACATATCATGTGAAAACACATATTTTTTTCGTAGAGTTTTTTAAACATTTAAAATTGTTTTTAGTTGAGAGCATATAAATAGTGTAGCATTAGATATTCGCTCTGGCAGCTCGCTGGCGGTGTTTCTTTTTTCTAGTGGAAGTTGGTGGTGGCTGACGAAGGAGCTTTATTCGAGGCCGGTATGAACGTCAGCGATGCTGAACGTCTTCTTCTGCTTTTTTCCAGCAACACGTGTGCTTCACTGACTGTCCTTGAGCTCAGTATCAAATACAGAGCTCAGCTAATCTGCTGGACTTCAGTGAGCCCAACACAAAGTTTGTGCGGCCTAGCCTGTTACTCCTGTAACACGTGACAAAGGCCCATATCAACTATTTCTTCTATAATTAGGCTCGATCTGAAAATAATGTATGCCAAGTTCGTCATGTCACTTTTTTTTCATGAAACAGGAAAGTGTGTGATAATTAGACGAGTTCATAAATAATTTCAGAATATAAAACATGATTAAAACAACTGATGTTACGTGTAACCCAAACATATTAGATGTAATAAACAATATAAACAACAACAGCATGTAATCACAAAACATATTTACCAGTAGACATGAGTACGTTACATGTACTGGTCGTTTGTATAGGAAGTCGTCTTGGGTTCAGTAGTAACATTTTTTATCACAAGTTCACAACGTAGGTGAAGACCGGTCGCAGTAGACAATGCCAGGGGCGGATCCACACCCCTAGCAACGGAGGCAATGGCCCGGGGTGTGGGATTTTTTTCTTCCTACATATTTGTAAAATGTTTGATTTTTCTTAACACTTAGTCTAGTTACAACACTATATATGAATTTGGACCGGGGTTTGGTTTGATCCTAGATCCGCCCCTGGACGATGCTAGAGGCGGCGATAAGCAGCACCGTCCGATTTGGACGGTAGACGGCCTATGATGGAGATCGCGAGCCGTCGTGCGAGGCACTTCATAAAAATCTAATTCGCCCTCTCCCGTACAGGATGGCAAGAGCAATTGCTTCTGGAGACCTGCTCTGCCGTTCGGCCTTTTTCTATCATATCAAATAGTCTCTATGCAATATAGAATGAGTGGCCCATTGTATTCACAACGTTACCTGATTTAATCTCTTTTGAGTTCTTTGTTTGCTAGAAACATGTTGCATTTGTAGTTTTGAATTTAGATGCACCATTACCGACATATTTGATGGTATTTGTCCCTTAATCATATTCTAATGTTGATTTCAGCTCTTGCCCATAGTTTAGAACAAATAGTGTTGTCGCATATGAGGAATACCCTTTCAAATGAGTCCATGTAGTAAATGCATTATTACTATATACTTTTCTCAAGCCATGCATTGTTTCAACATTTGTGTGGCTAAATACTTGTGTGTTTGTTAATCCATTGAGCAATGATAGTGCAGGGGAGCAGATGAAGAGTATGCCAATGTTTCAATGTTTGTTATTGGATCTCCAAAACTCCCTTACTGTGGTGCATACACGACTATCCGAGTTAATTTTTTCTATGTTAATTATGGTGTGATTGATAGTGCAACCTTAGTAATGATATATACTTTTTCGCAATATCCCAGCAACAAAGCATTTGACTATGTTGTATCTATAATCTTTTTTGTTGCTAGTATGCTATTTCTTTTTTTTGTATGTACATGAGATATAGCATGCCTCACTGTTATGCTCTATAAGAGTTAAAATACACCGAGGACCTTGGTCATTTTTCAAGCTCCCCATATTATTTTGTTAGCTGTTGTTCTAACTGTTGCTCGAATGAAATGCTCGCAGTGACGAGCTACCGGGGCAGCATCAACTCAAGAATGGTTGCAGATTCACCACCCCATCCCTTTCCTTTTTTTTTTTTGAAAAGGGGAGATCCACGGCCTATGCATCGAAGCAATGCACATATATATATTTATTGCAAAATTTGACTGATCACACAAGGCTGAGAGATGGATCAACCAGTGGAATAACTACTACAAATAACACCTATGCATCATGTAATCTATTAAAATGCTGCAAAACCACTATGGTTGAAGATAACCCATACGAGTGCCATCATACGGTTGCATCCAAAATTTATATGTCCATGTTGCTCCACAAATGGAGGAAAGACCACATGTGGATGGACACGGTGTTTGGGCTATACACCCGCATATTCAAGGTCTAGATGCACCTGTTAGGTAAAATATTTTTTAAGATGTCAAAAAATTCCATAAAAAATTTCGGTTATGCACCCGCATATTTTGTATCACTGAAATTTTTCTTTTTTACACATGCCACAAAAAATATTATTTTTCAGGTACTTTTTGTGCAAACATAGAATATGCGGGCGTATATCTGTAATTTTTATGTAGAATTTTGAAATGCCATTTTTGGATAGTGGGCGCATCTACACATATAACCTGAAGTTCCCACATGTGGTTCCAGTATGTTGCTACGTGAACAACTGCAGAAAAAAGCAACTCAAATTTTGTTAAAAACACATCATTTCGATAGTTCTAAATTGCCCCGAAAATAAAGCACATGATCTTTAATTATTTTTATCGATCATATTAAGCAAACTAGTGAACATATTTGTGACATTGATTGGGGGTGGTATATTAAACGTGTAATGCACAATCCTGCAAATTAAACGAGCAAATGGGCATAATATAAATAAATTCTCCATAGACCCCTCAGAATCACAAAAAACTTATTTTTTACACCAATTTCCATATCTCTTTGCTAAATTGCCTTCTGTTGGCAGAACTTTCTTGTGTAGAAGCCACATTTTTATCTCAATTTCCACAAGCATTTTCCTAAAGACCTTATGTGACCATTCATGTAGTCCGCATATAGAGATTTTTCGGAAAATAAACCATTTCCTTAGTGGCGAATCCAGAACAAAAATAACGCCAGACTTGTCGAGGTATTGGTAACGCGGAACTACTATATAGATTCATACGTACCGTAGAAGTGGTGGGGAAGAACGTAGAGGATTCCAGTGACGGGATTGCACACACGATCTTACCCAGCTTCGGATCTCATGACGGTGGCGAGATCCTACGTGCTGCTATAATTCACTCAAGGAGAATATGTGTACAGGTTACAATGAGATTGTATGCGTGCCCTAAGGCTGCTGGAAGGCTGGCTTATAAAGGCGCCAAGCCTTCCCCTACAAGAAAAGCCTTAACCGGCATAGATCACGAGTTCTAGACTAACACGGTAACAAACCCTAACTTGCTCCCTAAGGCGAACGCAGCCTGGCCTTCGTCTTGGACTTCACTAAGCCAGCCCAGAGCTTATCCGTGCGCCTAAGCCCATGAGGCCTTCTCCATTAAGCCCTCCGGCTTTATCTGATGGGCCTCCTTGGTGGGCCAGGTTTTATCCACCGTGGCAGGTATACCCGTTCGGCATAACCTCCACAGTAGTCCCCGGAAAGGTTTAAGTTCTTCGTTTGCCGTCTTTGTGAAACACGGGCTTTCGCCTTTGCGCAAGGCGGACAGAAGAGCTTGGATCATTCCAAAATGAGACATTCAGTCTGCCTTAAGGATTAAGCCGAACTCTCCTGCACTTTGAACAATCTGGCAGAAAGATTCTGTCAGCGTCGAGTCTTGTCATGACGTCACCGCAGTCAAAGCCAGTCCACGAAAGTTTGGATAAGCAAAGAGACGTTGTGACGTCATTACTGCTATTTTTTCATACACGATCTTTGAGGCGTGCGGGAGAAGATGCCCATTATCTGACCGTTGCGGACACGTGGCGAAAATCGCGCGGACGTTATCTCACCGCACTAATCGCGGCGCACGGCCCCCATAAAAGGGAACTGATTTTCTCCATCTGGTTCATTTCCCTGTTCATCGTCCTCCTCGCGCCCATCCCATCTGAACTCCGGCGAGCTCCACCACCACCACCACCTACGCACCCACCCATGGAGAGCTCCGATGCGACCGCGGGAGCGGCAACGGCGGCGGCATCATCGGCGACGGCGGGACAAGATCTGGCCATGAAGGGATCGAGCACCGCGGATGCATCTGCATCTCACGCGGCAGCGGCGACAAGTTCTGCGGCCACCTCCATCGAAGCAGAGAAGAATGCCCAGCCCTCCGACGAGGGCGATGCGGCGGAAGCAGAGGAGGAGGGAGAGGAAGCATCATCCCGCAACTGGGCAGCTTCCACCATCACCGACGCGGACCTCACGCAGCTGCAAAAGGAGGGCATCCTCCCACCAAAGGAGAACTGCCACTGGCGGTCAGCGTACGGCCACCCTGCTTCAGATCCCGCCGGCGATGAACGAGTGCTCCTCGCCTCACATCTCCTTCGCGGTTTGTCTTTGCCTCCGCATCCTTTTTTCCAATCTGTCTTAGACTACTATGGCCTTCAGCCTCATAGCGTAGGCCCCAATAGTATCTTGTACATAGCTGGCTTTATGGCCTTATTCGAAGGATACTTAGGCATAGAGCCCAGCTTAGAATTCTTCAAGTACTGCTTTACTTGCAAGCGCCAAACAGAGAAGGAAGAACTGCTTTCCTTAGGAACAGTTAGCATCAACCTTCGTAGAGGCAGAGACTGGTATCCTAAGGCGCCAAAAATAGATTCCATTAAAGGCTGGAATAGCTCCTTCTTCTACTGCAAAGACATGGCGCCAGTAGGCAAAGACATAGGACTTCCTCGCTTTTCTCCTTTGCCTGCGGAGCCCCGCCTCTCTTGGGGCAAAAAACCGCTGAAGGTCCTTCCTGACAACCTCCGTCGCATGCAAAGGCGGATTGAGTACTTAACAAAGACTGCTGTGCCCAAACTCACGGGCGCAGACACCATCCTATGTTGGTTGTCAAGGCGAATCCAGCCTTTGAAAGATCGCAAAGGCCTCTTGTGCCACTACACGGACCAGAAGAAAGATCCCCTCCGTGTTAGTGAGAGCGACCTTACGCACGACGCCCTCATGTATCGCTTTAAGAGGATTGCCAAGGAAAGGATCCAGCTCACAGAGCAGCGTCCTATGTACACAGCCGCCAACCCGGCTCCCAAGGTAAGGCATTTACCATTACTGTTTTTACACTTTCCAAAATGTTTGCCTTACTAACACCACTTTTGATTTCAGCTTGCCCTTTTGCCGGATAATCTGCTGGCTCCTTTGTTTTACGTGCCTGAAGCGGCACCTGAGCCCCCAAAGACTCGGAAACGAAAGGCTTCAGAAGCTATTGCAGCAACTTCAGCAGCAGAAAGGCGGAAGCGTGAGAAAGCCATCCCTGTTAACGCCGAAGTGCTCGACATTGAGGACGATGAGGATGCGGCCTTCAATGCTCCAGTACAGAAGTAAGCCGAACCTAAATTTCTTTAGTAAGGCGAACAATGTCTATGAATGTTATCTTATTTTGTATATGATTTGCAGGATCAAGCCAACTGCACCTCTCAAGAGGAAGAAAGTAATTTCTTCCAGGCAAAGCAAAACTGAGCCTTCTCCGGCCATCGCTCCCCCCACTCCCTCCGTTCAACAAGAGACATCCCCAGGCCCATATGAGGATCATCATATAGATTTGGACTCAGCCGTCTTTCCTGATAAGACGGAAATTGAAAAGTTGGCCAGGGCTGCCGCTGCCGGAAGGCGGCGGTAATTCAGTCAGAAGAGCCGAACGAGCCCATCACTCGTGAAGCTATCCGCAACATGGTGAAACAAGAGCTTTTTGACGACGAGGGGTACATCCTACCCAACATCGCCGCCATGCTTGCCGATGAGAAGGAGCGTAACGAGCCGCCTACGAAGCTAAGGCCAGTTGGTCAGACATTAACCATCTTGAACCTGGAAGATAATTGTGACGAGCTGTACGTCACAATGAAGAAGAGCTACAAAGCCTTGAAGGCCATGATGCAGGTAAATATTCCGTCTTTATGTACATACTAGTCCCCGGGCATTACGTTGTGCTTTGACTAAGCCGACGTAATGGCCTTTCTTTAATGTTGATAAAGACTTAGTCCCCAAGCCCATTGTAGCTGTACCTTACTGTCTTTACCTTTATTACTTACTACTACCCTTGCCCTAGCAGAGCAGTGAGCAACTTACATGCGATCTATGGTACTCACTTGGTAACCAAAGGCAAGTACTTAAGCAAGCCATCGCCGAAAATAAGGCGAACAAAGGTAAATGTTGTTCTTTCACATGCGTTGTGACTTTAGTTCGTTTTAAGGCACAAGATGCTCAACACATGCAATGTGTTTTTGCACAGTTGTTGTGGCGAAGGCGAAACAGATCGTCAGTGAGACTGGCGATATAGAAATTGTGAGGTGGGAAAATGCCGCCTTGTTTAAGCAACTGGAGGAGAACCGAAAGACGGCCGAGGCCAATCTTAAAGCCATCCAAGACAGCGCCGCTGCAGAACAAGACAAGTTGAAGACAGAACTTCTAAAACTGCAACGACAGGCTGAAAAGGATGGGCTCCTAATCCAGAGCTTACAAGGTCGTCTTGAACGCCAAGCTGATGAGAGCACCGCCATTGACGAGAAACTGCTAAGTAAGCCTATCTTCTTTTACTTCTCGCATTTTCTGTCACTTTTCGCCTTTATTCCAACACTTCTGTACGCCTTAACTTTTTCCATTCCTCCCTTCCTCAGTTCAGCTGGGTTTGGGGAAAGGCTTACCTCTGAGACGCGCCTGGAGCTTATCTTGGTGTGTGGCGAAATTGTGTCAGGGCTGTATGCTGCGGGAAGAGACGTTGTCGCCAACATCTTCCCGAAACAGCTGCCCCAAGTGACAAACACCAGCAACTTGCTGCCACTTCTTCAGAACTGCGTCCCAGAGGTGGTGGAGCGTCTTCGCTCAGCAGCTAGAGGCGGAGCAAAACTTACTCTAGGACTTGTTCGCGGCCACTACCCCGAAGTCAACATGTGGCGCGTTATCAAGTGTTTCCCAGCCAAGGACAGAGACGGCAACGAGCTCGTCAAAGAAAAGGTCTATGCCTCTGTCTCTGGCTTTGCCTCAGCCGTTGCTGAGATGGTAGACTTGTCTATCTTCTTTTCCAAGAAGCCTGTGCCTCCCCGTCCTAACGACGTGTCTGATGACGAAGCCGAAGCACCCACCACTGGCAATGGCGATGAGTCAGAAGACGGAATTGAAGAAGAAGGCGAGTCTGAAGCTACGCTAGATCCATCCAAGTCCCCTGAGTCTTCGCCTCCTCAGTCCCCTGCATAAGAGGCAGGAAAAAAACTTTGCATTAAGCGTGTCATGAAAGATGGCACAAAAGACTTGTTTATGTTTTGTAATGGCAGAAGCCTTTTTATCTTTTGAACATGTTTGTTTTGCGACGCATGCACTTATTTTTAAAAGGCTTGCAAACTATGCTCCTTATCCGTCTCTAAGTTTTCTGGCTTATATGCTTTAGCCTTTTCATATGCTGGCAGAACCTAAGGACGGAACACTTCGCTGGCAACAGGGTTAGGAACCAAACTGTTTAAACACAGAAACAACGTCGGCTTTTGGTGCGTAAAGCATCTACTAAGACAAGCCAGCATATACGCGATCAGATAGATACTCTTAGACAGATACAATTTTAATTTTTGTAAGGCCTTAAGGCAAAAGCATCATGTGAGTAACCACAAGCACGAAGCCAATTCGGGTTAACATTGATATTTTTATCGAAATATATGATCAAATGGAAATAAAAGACGGCGAAAACTCATGCATAAAAATAACTGAGGGAACCAAAGACTTTTATTTCATAACCATATATGTTCTGCTGATAAATGGCGGAGCGCTGAAGCGCTATCTCACGCTCTTCTTCGAGAAGGTCTAAGCCATCCTGTCTGGCCTTCTGCGTCTGCTTCAACGTAGGCTGTTACACGAGGTGTGTCGTGCAGGACATCTGTTGGGAGTACCGCTTCAGCGCCATATATGAGAAAGAAAGGGGTATAGCCTGTTGCGCTGCTTGGAGTTGTGCGTATGCTCCATAAGACAGCAGGTAATTCTTCTACCCATGCTCCAGCTGCTCTATGCAAAGGCACTTCTAATCTTGGCTTTATTCCCTGTAGATTATACTGTTGGTTCGCTCAACTTGGCCATTCGATTGTGGATGAGCCACAGATGCTAAGTCCAAACGAATACCAACTTCACCACAGTACTTTGCCAGTTCTCCTACGGCGAAGTTTGTCCCATTGTCCGTAATGATACTGTGGGGGACGCCAAATCTCGTTATAACCTCAATGACGAACTTCTTGGCTGTTGCCCCATCAAGCTTTTTTATGGGCTTAGCTTCAACCCACTTGGTGTATTTATCCACCGCAACTAAGAGATGTTTGACGCCGCCTCGCGCAGTCCTGAATGGACCTACCATGTCCAGTCCCCAGACCGCAAATGGCCACGTGATTGGAATGGTGCGCAATTCCTGGGCTGGCATCTTTGGCTGTCTTGCATACTTTTGGCATCCAACGCATTTCTTGACGAGTTCTTCTGCGTCTTGCTTTGCTGTGAGCCAGTAGAATCCATGTCTAAAAGCTTTGGCGACAATTGCTCGGCAGAGGCATGATGACCGCAACATCCACCATGGATCTCTTCTAGTATCTCCTGTCCTTCTTCCGGCGAAACGCATCGTTGATATACACCTGTGGTACTCCGCTTGTATAGCTCTCCATTTATTATTGTGTATGCCTTAGCTCTGCGCACAACTTGCCGCCTTAATACTTCATCCTCTGGCTCTTCCTTGTTAAGGAGGAAATTTATGTAGGGCTGTGTCCAGTCTGGCTTCACCAGCATGACGGAAACAGACTGCGAAGCCATGGGGTCATCCTCATCTCCGCCTTTAATAGACGGCACGTACAGGTGCTCCAAAAATATATCGGAGGGCACCTTCGATCTTTTCGAGCCCATTCTGGCTAAGGCGTCCGCTGCTTCATTTTCCTCCCTTTTGATATGCTTGACTTCTAAGCCGATAAAACACCGACCAAACTCGTCTACCGTGCGTCGGTATTCAGCCATTGTAGGGCTCTTCGCGTCCCATGCCCCTTCTAATGTTGAACAACGAGGTCTGAATCGCCATAGCACAAAAGACGGCTAATGCCCAAATCCTTTGCGACGTGCAATCCATGCAACAGAGCCTCGTATTCTGCAACATTATTAGTGGCATTGAAGTGTATCTGCAAGACATAGCACATCTTGTCTCCTTTAGGGTTCTTCAGTACCACGCCAGCTCCCGATCCCTGCAACATTTTGGAGCCGTCAAAGTGCATAACCCAATATTCTCGTCAGGGAGGGGAAGTTCATCCATTGCTTCTGTCCAGTCTGCGATGAAATCAGCTAAGACTGGGATTTGATGGCTGTACGTGGCTTGTACTGGATGTCGAAGGCTGCCAATTCAATTCCCCACTTAGCCACACGTCCAGTGGCATCGTGTTGTTTATAATGTCACCCAATGGCGCCTTACTGACTACCGTGATTGGGTGCTCTTGGAAATAATGGCGTAATTTTCTGGCTGCGAAGAAAACTCCATAAGCCAGCTTCTGATAGTGAGGGTATCGTTGTTTGGATTCGGAGAAGACTTCGCTGATATAATATACCGGCCTTTGTTCCGGTAGCTCCTTTCCCTCTTCCTTTCGTCAACAACAACCACTGCACTAATAACTAGGTTGGTAGCCGCCATGTAAAGTAGCATCGGCTCTTGTGGTAGAGGAGACGCTAATATTGGTGCTGAAACTAAGGCGTCTTTTAACTGTGCTAAGGCTGCATCTGCCTCTTCAGTCCAGACGAACGTCTTAGTTTTCTTCAACAACCTGTATAGGGGTAAAGCTTTATCCCCAAGCCTACTAATAAATCGGCTTACAGCTGCTGCAGATCCTGTGAGCCTTTGACATCTTTAAGACAAGTAGGCTTTTTGATGTCCATGATAGCTCGAATCTTTTCTGGGTTAACCTCAAGACCTCTTTCTGAAACAATGAAGCCTAAAAGTTTTCCTGCTGGGACGCCAAAAAAGCATTTTCCCGGATTTAGCTTCATGTTATATTTTCTTAAGTTATCAAAGGTTTCTTGAAGGTCAACGATGAGATCGCCGCGTTTTCGCGACATAACGGCAATGTCATCGACATAAGCGTGAACATTGCGGCCTATTTGATCGTGTAGGCAACGTTGTATGCACCGTTGGTACGTTGAGCCAGCGTTTTTAAGCCCGAAAGGCATAGTTATGTAGCAAAACGTTCCGAAAGGTGTGATGAAGGAAGTCTTAATTTGGTCAGACTCCTTCATCTTAATTTGGTGGTAGCCAGAGTAAGCGTCCAAAAAGCATAGTAATTCAGAACCTGATACAGCATCTACGACCTGATCAATTCGCGGCAATGCGAAGGGGTCTTTAGGACAGGCTTTGTTTAAGCCGGTGAAATCTATGCACATGCGCAAGTCTTTCACGTCCTTCTTAGGTACTAATACAGGATTTGCTAGCCAATCTGTGTGGATAACCTCTCTAATGAAATTAGCGGCACTAAGCCGAGCTACCTCTTTTCCTATTGCTTTCTTCTTCTCTGGACCGAAGCGACGAAGACCTTGTTTTACTGGCTTGGCACCTTTGGCGACATTAAGGCTGTGCTCGGCAAGTTCCCGGGGTACTCCTGGCATGTCTGATGGTGACCATGCAAAAATATCCCGTTGCTCACGGAGGAACTTGACGAGCGCGCCTTCCTATGCGTCACTGAGGTCCGGCCTATGTTCGTCGTCTTGCTTGCATCGCGTTGTCCAGCACGATCTTCTTCGAGTTTGAGCTGGCCTTGAAAGTGACATCCGAGGCGCAAGGAGGCTTCTTACCATCCGGCATTTCATTGGTGTTAACTTCTTTCTTGTACTGCTCCAGCTCTTCCTTGCTGATGACTGCTTCTGCTAAGACGGCGTTTCCTGCTTCGCATTCCTTCGCCTTCTTGAAGTCGCCATTGACCGTGATGACGCCGTTTGGTCCAGGTATTTTGAGCTTGCTGTAGATGTAACACGGGCGTGCCATGAATTTGGCAAAGGCTGGGCGGCCAAAGATTGCGTGATACGCACTTTTGAATTCCACCACCTCAAAGGCAACTTCCTCAGTCCTATAGTTTGTTTCGTCACCGAAGGTGACGTCTAAGACGATTGTTCCCATAGAACTGGCCTGCCTGCCTGGCACTATGCCGTGAAACTTGACTGTGCTATGTTTTAGCTGTGTCTCAGAAAGGCGCATGCGCTTTAAGGTTTCAAGATAGAGGATGTTGATGCTACTCCCTCCATCCATAAGCACCTTAGAAAGCCTGCATTGCTGCACAATTGGGTTTACAACGAGCGCGTAATTCCCTGGGTTCTGTGGAATATGATCAGGATGATCGTTGCGGTCCCATGTAATGGGTGCTCGGACCAGTTGAGATACTGGGGAACCGCTGGCATAGTGGCATTGAGTTCCCTCCAGGCTGCCTTTTCCTTTTTGGCCGAAGGAGTGGCAAGGAAAGTGACAAGGCTTGTTTCGACCCTTGGAAACTTGTTGCTCCTCTTGTGCTTTGGCTCCTGATCTTCCGGCTCCGAAGCACTTTCCTCGTTGTCCTTCTGCTCTTTCTTGTCTTTACGGTTCTTGCGCTTGAACTGTTTTGCCTTGAAGCCAGCGTCGGATCCTTCTTGATATCATCGTTAAGGCGGCACTGCCTGTTGGTATGGGTGCATTTGCCAAGCTTGCTATGATGGGCACAAGGTTCATCTTTGATGTCGTCATAGGTGATTTTAATGGGTCTTGACCCTTGACTGTCATCGCTCTTCTTCTGCCATCTGCTAGCCCCGCTCTGGCCACCCTTCTTATTGGCAAAGGCTACCTCCTTTGATGGTCCTGGCGCATCGTTGGCTTCCTTCTTTTTCCGGCTTTGATTGTTGTTTCGCTTTTCCGGGTTAACAGCTATGTCCATGCGCAGATCGCCGTCGTCAGCTCGAGCGTCGTCTTCTGCTGCAGCGTAATTGTTCGCGCTGTCTAAGAGCTCGCCGAGGTGTTTGATGTTTTGGCTGGCTAACATATATCTCATCATGTTGCCTTTCTTCAGGCTGTTCATAAAAGCATGTATGGCCTGGATCTCAGAAACGTCTTCGCATGCATTCTTTGTCTCTGTCCATCGAGCTATGAAAGCTCTGCTTGACTCCCCCTCCACTTGAGCGCACTTTAGTAGATCTGAGTAAGCCTTTGGACGTTTGTATGTGCATGAGAAGTGTTGCATGAATGTTTTCTGCATGTCTTGCCAATTGTGGATACTCTTTTCTGGCAAAGTGTCGATCCACAACCGGGCCGTTCCCTCCAACATGAGTGGAAGAAAACGTACAGCTGCATTGTAATCACCGTCATTAATACCAACGGCGTGGATGTAATCAGGCAGCCATATGTCCGGTTTGTCAATGCCATTGTACTTGTCCACAATTTTCTTGACATTGCCTAGCGAGGATGGGAGTTGCACCTTGCGAATCGCCGGTCCAAAGCACACAGGGCCCAGGTAAGACTCCTCTCTGGCCGCTTTAATCTCATCGAGACGGATGCGGGCGTCTGAGATATGAGTGTTTTCCCTGGCTGGCCCTTTGTTGGATTGGCTACGCCTTGGCTCCTCCTGACGGCTTTGGCGATGAGGGGAGCGGGAGCGAGATCGCCTTTGAGGCGGATCTCTGTTGCCCCTGTTTCCTTCGTCTCTTGCCCGTGCTGCGGGCGGAGGTGGCATGTTAAGCCGGTCACTCCCACGCCGTGCGTCCTTCCCCTTGTCTTGATCTCTTTCACGGCGAGGCGGATCATTCTTCTTATGGCGTGTGTTATCCTTTTGCCGGTGGTCGTCCTTGCCTTTGTCACTATGGCGATTGGACCCAGTCTTTGACTCATCCCTGTGCTTGTCAGGAACTTTGTCCTTCCTGGGTTCCTTACCCTTATTGCCATGGCTACTGGAACCAGCTGGTTCCTCTGGATCCCACCGCCGGCAACGGCTGTCTTGCAAAGACGCGTGTCGTCCGCCAGTTTTGAGTTTGAGTCCGCCTTAGCCTGCTGCTCTACCGCCTTTTCGATGAGCATTTTAGAATAATGGTGGCGCTCTTCAATTGGGACTGCTTCGTCTCCCATGATTTCCCTGGCCGCCTCTAGGTTTTTGGCCGGGGTGGAGAAGAATATGACTCCATCAGGGTTAACTCTGAAAGAGTATTTCTGCCAAGGCTTTAAGGCTTTTGGGCAGAAGTCTTCTCGAAGTTTCCCTGCAGATCCCGATGCAGAAGAGGGTCACGTATACTTCGTATTTTGCGGAATTTCTCAACATCGCGCTCACGCTGGTACTCTTCCTCTTCTAGAGCCTTTCCAACTAGGATTAACTCTTTTTCCTTGTTCAGGAGGGACAACTTATACTTGATGTTGACTTCAGTCTCAGCCAGGAGCGCTTTCCGTCTTTCCTCAAGTTCAACCGCGGTTGGATTTGGTCCCAAAGGTGTTTTGAGAGCTCCAATGCGCGCATGTGTTCCTCCTTTGACCGCTCCAGGTCTTCTTCAATAGGCGTAGCCGGGGAGGCCTTTTAGGGTCCAGCACATCCTCTGGCTTTTCCGCCTTGTCACCAATGTGTTTGATGCTAGAGGAAACTTCAGCCTCGTCTGGCTTAGCCGCGGCCGCACCATCCTCCATAGCTATCTGTGCCGGGAAAGTCATTAAGACTTCGTTTGGATCGGATGAGCCATAGCCTCGCGCGGCAACCTGTGCTGCAAAGTCTTCCTCCTTATGCTCATCGAGATCTGAATCTTCCGCCATTGGAGCGGTGCCATCAGATCCGGCTTCTGAGTCTGCTCCTGTCTGTAAGGCAGGTAATATTGACTCAGGGTCAGATTCGGCCGGCTTAGGGCCAGATGCGTCAATGACACCGACAAAGCGAGAGGCGGGCTCCATAAGCTCATAAGAGCTGGAGTCAGAATCGCTTTGGGTATCAGAGTCACTCAGATCGCGATAGACAAAGGCCTGATCCGATCTGTGTTGTTGCTCGATTGCATAATCGATGGGGTGGTGGGTGGGCCAAAAGGCGGCGGATCCCCTGGGGAATCCATACGCCTCAGCCGTAAAACCCATGAAGATGTTGATGGTGCCGAAGGGGACGACGAAGCTTGACACCAGTGCGTCGTTTGCTGGGACGTAGGACCGTCGTCTTCGATGCACCCAAAGTTGTTGATGATGCGGGCGCGACCAACCGCCATAGTCTTGCCGATCTCGCCCAATGCTCCCGCCTGAAACAAAACTCCCGACGCCTTGGGCCCCACGGTGGGCGCCAACTGTCGAGGTATTGGTAACGCGGAACTACTATATGATTCATACGTACCGTAGAGGAGGTGGGGAAGAACGTAGAGGGTTCCAGTGACGGGATTGCACACACGATCTTACCCAGCTTCGGATCTCACGACGGTGGCGAGATCCTACGTGCTGCTATAATTCACTCAAGGAGAATATGTGTACAGGTTACAATGAGATTGTATGCGTGCCCTAAGGCTGCTGGAAGGCTGGCTTATAAAGGCGCCAAGCCTTCCCCTACAAGGAAAGCCTTAACCGACCTAGATCACGAGTCCTAGACTAACACGGTAACAAACCCTAACTTGCTCCCTAAGGCGAACGCAGCCAGGCCTTCGTCTTGGACTTCACTAAGCCAGCCCAGAGCTTATCCTTGCGCCTAAGCCCATGAGGCCTTCTCCATTAAGCCCTCCGGCTTTATCTGATGGGCCTCCTTGGTGGGCCAGGTTTTATCCACCATGGCAGGTATACCCGTTCGGCATAACCTCCACAAGACTCAAAGACTAAAACACGGTGCTAAACCGATAAATATATGGCGTCACTAAAATCACAAGCAGATAATAGGTGCAGATATGCGCGTGCGAAGTTTGAAAGTTAAATTTGACATTTCTGATCTTTAAACAATCGTAGGATCGAGACTAAGTTTTTAAATTTGCAAGTTAACCTAAAACTTAAATTTGCACGGATACCAAATCCCAAATGAAAGTTTGGAACATCAATGGTTGCGACGAGACCATGATTCTTGGGCACCAATAGCTTGTCGATGGCGATCATTCCGGATTGGTACCGACAGAGGGGGGTCGTCAACAACACACCCATAAAACACAACATGCTTTGCTTTGATTAAACTATAGCAATAAAATGGATGTACCATTATAACTTGAAATTTTAAAGCTACCAAAAGGGGAAGTAGCATTAGGAAAATCTAATAATACTGTAAACTTTCTTGATTATTTTTCTGAAAATATTACGAAATCTTATTGCGCTCTAAACAAAAAAAGATAAGAGACTCTATTTTTTTTGCCGCAGAATAATCGCGGTCTAAATGCCAGGCGGACAGGCGGTAATCTTTTTTGTCCTGAGAAGCCTCCGAGAATCCTGTGCATGGTACTTGGGCAAGTCGGTGAGACGGCGTGGTGCGTGGTGCCTAGCTAGTAGTGGAGTAACTGCCTTGGCCTTCCCCTTCCCCTTCCCCTTCCCTGACCGGCTGACCCGACTGCAGATTTCCCAACATTTTCCTCGTTCCAAACCCTCGTCTGGTCTGATCTAAAACCTCAGCAAGCGAGCGACGCAGGAGGAAACCCCACCCCCACGTCTCCGCCATGGACGCCACCCCCGTCGCCACCCACCTCCGCCGCTCCATCCCCGAGCACGACGCCTACACCGTCCTCGTCGCCGACCGCCGCGTCGCCGCCCTCGCCACCGCCACCCCGGCCGACGCGCGACGCTGGATCTGCGCCACCCGCTGGCTCCACTGGCCCCTCCTCTGCTCCGGCCGCCTCGTCGTCGGCCTCGGCGTCCAGTGGACCCCCGTCCGCGCCCACCGGGACGGATGGACGCCGCCGCCGCCGGCCACCCTGCAGCTCTGCGTGGGCCACCGCTGCCTCGTCCTCCACCTCGCCCACCTCGACCCCGACTCCCTCCCCACCGCGCTCTACCACTTCCTCGCCGACCCGCGCGTCCTCTTCGTCGGCTACGGTTCCTCCCACGACCGCCGGATGCTGCGGGACCACTACGGCCTGCACGTCGCGTCCGCCCAAGACCTGCGCGCGCTCGCCGGCATGGGGAACGCCTCCGTCGAGCTCATGGCGCAGCGATTCCTCGGCTACCCGGGATCAGTAAGCCCTGGAACGTCGCCATGAGCGCCTGGCACGCGCCTAGGCTCTCCGTCGAGCAGGTGGAGTACGCCTGCGTCGACGCCTACCTCGCCTTCCGCCTCGGCGTCCTCCTCTGCCCCGCCCCACGCGCTCCGGTGATGCCACCTCAGGCGCCTCCTCCTCGCGACCCCGTCGTCCAGCCCCACCGCGCGCTGGGTCCCGCTTTCGTGCTACCCCGCTCCCGCGCTCCGCCTCCTGCACCACGCGCCCTCCTGCTCCCGCGCGCACCGCCTCCCGCCCCACGCGCCATCGTGCAGCCGCGCGCACCGCCTCCCGCCCGTCGCACCATCATGCAGCCCCGCGCACCGCCTCCAGCTCCACACGCTCCGGTGCTCCCCTGCCCGCCACCTCCTGCACCACGCGCCATTGGTCGCCCGCGCGTGCCGCCTCCGACACCGCGTGCTCCCCAGTGGCGCCGAGCGGTGGCACCAACGTCCGTGGTTGTCGACGCGGCCGAGAGCAGCAGCAAGATCGCCGAGACCCGCCCAGGATTCACCGGATCGGACACGGAGACAGACCGCGGCGGCCTCACATTGGTCCGCTCGAACTACGCTTCCGACGACGACGACGACCTCTCCTCGGATGAGTTCGACTTCCTCAGACGTGAAGCTGGCACCGACGATGATGAGGAAGAGGAGGATGTCCACGGCTACGTCGCCAACACCGGACTTCTCAGGAACGGTGACTACGTCGTCGGGCCCGGAGATCACAGCGACGATGACGAGGAGGATTTCTACGAAGACTACGTCGTCGGCAGCGGAGCTCTCAATGCTGAAGACCTCGTGGAGCAGGGCTACGCCTACAAGGAGTACGCCGGGATCGGAATTCTCACTGTCGACGACCACATCGAGGAAGGCTACAAGGAGTACACCGGTACTCTCACCGTCGACAATGAGGCAGCGGCTTACGAGAGCGAAGTGTTCGTCAGCAACGGACCCGCATTCGTGGAGGAAGGTGGCCTGCAGCTGGATGGTTACCATGCATGCACCACCGGAGCACTCCGGAGAGGCCGAGCACTACGGCGACAGCACTGAGGCGTTCCAGGGCGGGGAGGGCGGTTATGGTCAGGATGACGGCGGTGATTGGTATGATCAGGGGGACGACAGGTATGTGCGAGATGATGATAGTTATGATGCATTCTACTAGCTTGCATTGCATGGCAGCAATTGTTTTGATTTCATCTCGATCGGTGGATCATTGCGCAGTTTTGGAAGGAACTAACCGTGGCCCTTATGTGTGTGTGTGTGCCTGATCGAATTTTGCTTAATTCGCAATTCTGCACCGAAGACTAATTAAGTTCTAGTCGATCTTGGTTGGTAATCGATTTCCAATATATATTTTAGATTGGTTTCACAAGTTTCATCTGTTTATTGACCGAATTCCTGTTTTTTTCGTAGCAAGTTCTTTGTTGGCACTGTATGTAAATTTGACCGATCAACATACTCATGGGACTTCCCTTGTCCGTTGGTGCCCTTTCTTTGAGTCTTGTATATGCTTTTTTAGGGAGGGGAGTCTTGAGAGGGGATTTTTGGAACCCGGGCTACTTGGAGCTCTTTTTTTTAAAATTCGAAATCGATATTTTTATCTTTCCAAAAATCACAAACAAATTCCCGGATGTAGATATTGTTGAGATCTACAATCTTGCAAAATGTCAGCTCCAAATTTGTTGTATTTTGGGCTGTACAAAAAAGACAAATCGGAGGAAATTTTGAATTTTTGAAACTGTGTATTCCTCACCATCCAGATCCACTTGTTTGTCTTTTTTATGCAGCCCAAAATACAACGAATTTGGGGTTGAAATTTTGCACGGTTGTAGATCTAGACAATATCTACATCTGGTAATTTTTCCACGATTTTTGGAGACTTAAAAATATCGATTTCAAATTTTCAGAAAAACTGGCTCCATGTAGCCCGGGCACTAAAATAGGTTTTCGGGGGAGTCTTGTATATGCTTAGTTTTAGCCTGGGTTTTTCCTCTGATTAGCCGGTCAACCTTACTGCATTAATGCATTGGTCTGAGTTCAACAAAATTACTGCTATGAAGAATCAATGATAGAAAGATAAATATTATCTAGCATGTTCTTCATTAGTAATCTGTTGATGAATGAACCGAACTATGTTGTGCAAAGCACATGACACAAATGCCAGCATTTTTGCAAATAAGAAGGCTGGTTGGAACTTAGCTATCATCACAGAACTTGAATGACACCGTAAAGGAACCAGAAAATCACGAAACTGAAATGACATTGCAAAAAGGGGTCACAAACGATAAATACGATGAAGAGGTGCATTCGGCAATGATCAAGATGACACATGCTATATATGAAAGCAGGACGCCAATGGACATATCGTATGAATCAAAGAAATCAGAGCCACAATTTGTTGTCAATAATAAGCAGCATGATATATCAGCTAAACCACAAAACTTTGAAGATGTGAGTTCAATCCAGTGACAAAATATTTGGGGTATAGGAGCAAAGCAAAGTCATTAAACACCCTGATGATGTAAATTTCAAATCTGTGATGTTTTTGTAGCTGTGGTATCTCAACACAATACTGAAGAACTAGCCAGGGCTCTCCTTCACCTGGTGGGCGAGCTAAAACGCATCTACGCCGCCGCGCGTCGACCCTCGCCTTAGCTGCCCTTGCTACTCGCTGGGTTCTGCTTCTGCATTACCGTAGTTGCTTTTTGCCTGTTTTTTTTTTAGAAAAGGAGGGTGCGAGTCCCCGGCCTCTGCATCGAGCGATGCACATAGCCATTCGCACTTATTAATTCCAACCAGATTTACAAAGTACAATATTGAGAACAAACTGAAGTCAACCTCTCGACAACAAGGGTCGCTACCACTATGATGGGGGTGACGAACACCAACGCACATCATCTAAAAACCTTCAGCTAAACACTCAACGCACACCCGATGTGTACGCTTTAGTCACTGCCGCCGTCTTCCACGAACCCATCTTTAGAAAGGATCAACACCATGACCTTGCAAAATCAGGTCTGCCGTCGGCATCGCCACGATGCCGGACAGCGCCACCATGTGCGAGTCCATCAACCCGAAATCGAGACCCCGCAGCGCCACGCCGCCAAGCCTCACCGACATCGACGTGGCAGATGAAACACCTCTCCGCCAGCTGACCCCCTCCAGGTAGTTCGTGTTCCAAAACGATGCCCTCAAGAGGGTGAACGACACCGAAGGTGACGCCATCGTCTGATCTGGAAAACCAGATCTGGGGTTTCCCCCGGAACAAACAGGTTGAGGGCGGAGCAACGATGCCTTCAACAAGGTGATGACGCCTGGGGGCGCCACCATCGTCGTCTCCAAAACGGAGCCCGGTTCTCACCGGCCAACCCGCCCCACCCGTCGTCGATCTACCCGAAGAAGGCGGACCACCTTCGGCGAAGAAGGAGGCCACCACCACCACGCCCAGGGCCGGAGCCCCCGGCGCCCTCGTGGTGCGGGTCTAGCCCAGGATGTGCCGCCATGGAGTTGGAGGTCCGGATCGGCCCGCCGGAACCTAGGTCCAGACGAAACCATCGCCATCCCGTCCGCCGCCACTGCATGCCAACCCTGGCCGCCGCCGGCCCGCACCACCACCGAAGATCCAGCCGGAGAAGTGCGCCGCCCCGCCGATCTAGATCGCGGCCGAGGGAGAGCCGCCGCCGCCGATCTAGATCGCGGCCGAGGGAGAGCCGCCGCCGCCGGCACGCCACACAGCCTAGGCCGGTGATGTCCCCAGCGACGGCGGCGGGAGAGGAGTTAGATCGGGGAGGGGTTGAGGGTGGCGAGGAGGGGGCACCCCGGGGGCGGCGCGGCGCCGCCGCCTTGGGGGTGGGAGAGGGTGGGGGGGGGGGGGGGGGGGGGGGTGTGAGGGGAGAGGATATATATCAATTAGGTTTGTTGCTTTTTGCCTGTGTAACTTGGCATTCATTGCTGCCTCTTAGGTGCTGACACAGTTTGCATTAGGCTGTAACTAATTGTAGCCTGTGGAAGAACTTTACATACTACTGTATGATCTAGATTTAGTGGAGTTAATGGGCGTAGTGATCGGAGACTCGTCTCCATCGTTATACAAAAATCGTCGATTTCCAAAGTAGACTGTCGATTAATTTCGCAAGCTTCTTCTGTTTATCTACCGAATTCCTGATTTTCTTCTTTTAGCAAGTTCTTCATCGGTGCAAATTTTACCGGTCGACGTACTCATGGGACTCCTCTTGTCCGTTGGTGCCCCAAGTCTTCTATATGCTTGGTTTTAGCCTGCGTTTTCCCTCTGATTAGGTAGGCAACCTTACTGACTGCATTAATGCATCGTCTGAGTTCAACAAAAATACTGCTATGAGGAATCATTGATAAGAAGATAAATATTAATCTGGCATGTTCTTCACCAATATTCTGCTGCTGTTGAATTATCAATACGACGTGCGTGAAGACAGGAGAGGAGGCGATCGTGAGGCCTTCCTGAAACCCATCTATGGTTCCGTCTCCCTCGCCGGCGACACCGCTGGTCCCTCCTTCTCCGGTGGCCTTAGGGCTTTGGAGGCGTGGCGGATCACGGCCTCTCGCCAGCCGGAGGGTTTTCGTCCTTTGTTTAGGTTTTTTCAGTGTCTTCTTCGAGATGGTGAGGCGGCGGCTACATGTTGAAGTCAGTATAAGGTACTCCCCATCCTATCCTCGCTCCGGTGGTGCGCCTAGCGCCAGTGGAGGGCGTGTGGAGGCGTGTGTCAGGCGGATCTCCTAGGATCCAGTCCGTTTTCGTGTTCGTCTGTGTGGTTACAGGTTTGGCTCTTTCGATCTATTGTTGTCATCATTGGTGATGGTTACTGCTCTGGTGCGCTGGTTCCTCGGGGCCTTAGCACGATGACTTCACGTCTGTCTACTACAACAAGCTCTACTACGACAAGCTATAGCCGACTCCGGTGAGGGAGGGGTGAGGACGGCGGCGCGCCTTCGGCTCGTTTCAGTGTTTGTAGCCGTTGCTAAGTAGTCCGAAGACCTATTTGTAATTTTTATTACTTGTAATTTTTTTTGTACCTTTGTTGATGATCAATGGCCTTTTCGCAAAAGAATTATCAATACGAGTCAGCAAATATTTGTCAAAGAAACAATACCTAATAGATAAAAGGAAACAACACAAGTTAGGGCAAACGAACTATGCTGTGAATAGCACACGAAACATATGACACAAATACCAGCATTGTTGCAGATAAGAAGGCTGGTTAGAACTCAGCTATCCTCACAGAACTTAAATGACAACAGAAAGGCGGAAACGAACCAGAAAATCACAAAATTGAAATGACACTGGATCAGCTGTGTATATATAGGCAGCTCTGGGTAGGGCTTGCCGATCCAGTCGGTTAGTTGGAATCGCGTGTTGTTTTAGACAGACTGCAGCTTATCTTGTTGGTGCCAGACGTAATCCCTGACGTCAGCCGTATGAAGTCCGTATGCCGGCCGGCCGGGCGCAACGCTGAAGTACGTCTGTGTGGTATTCGTGACATCATCACCTCAGCCGTATACGTATACATGCTGGCCGTACCTGTTTGGACGTGGATTAATTCCATGTATGCTTGCTAGCTCATATCCGTGTACTTGCATGCTCCAGTATTGCTGCGGATCATATTTCGCAAACGGTGAGCTGAAAATTTAATCTGTTTACACCATCGGGATGTGTATGATGAACTCTATAAAGTGAGTCCAATATCGCATATTTGTTCTTTCACAAATACTTTGCACTTTGTGGGTCCCATTTGTCATAGACAAAGGCTGTGCTATATTAATTTATAATATCATGAATTTTGGTACAAAAATTCATCAAACACCTGGCTTCAAATTAATCTATACCTACTATAAAAGGCAGTAAGGCTTCTTCCCGTCCGCCCTTGAAAAGACGGTTTTGCCCTCGCGAAACACCGCAATTACGGCCACTGCCACCGCTTAAGTGGATACCGGTTCGAACCGCCATTTTGCACAAAACCCCTGACAAACTGGGAAACTAACCCGCAGTCCACAGAACGGACGTCCTACTGACTTATTCGCGATTTACCGAAAACTCACGGACCGTTTTGTAAAAACCCCACCGAAGCGGTACAGGAGAATCTGGAGTCCGTTTAAGTTGGAACGGACGGCCGAGATTAATCTGTTTTCTAAATTTTGTTTAAATAAACAGAGAACAAACTAAAATTTGTAAATTCATAACTTTCAAACCACAACTCCAAATTTAACAAATTTTACATCAATGCAAAGCTCTGACCATGTAGTTTAATTTGGCATCATTACTTTACCTTTTTGCATTTGTTTTGGTTGATCAAAATACAGAGATGCATTTTGGCCGTACAATTCAAGACTTGAGTTCTAAAAATGTTTTCAAAATGAATCCTTTTGTTAAATGTCAAGAAATAGATCCTCTGTCCAAGGGAACCAAAGTTATAAATTTGAAAAATGATTAATGACCCCAGTTAATCCAATACCATTTTCTTTCCATTTTAAAACAATTCACAAGTAATTCGTTACGGAATTTAAATCCAAACTGAAACTCGGTTTTTTTCTCCGTAGCGAAGCACATGCATTTTGCTAGTAAGGCTAAACGGCCGAGCAAGATTCATGGTTTAAAAGCAAGAAGCACTCTTGTGCTGCATGTTACAAAGTACAAGCGTGACGTGGAAATCCGGAGTAAACAATAGTAATTGATTGTTCACACCTATCATGCATGATGTAAGGGCGATAAAAGATTTTTTTTTTTTGTGGTGTATCACACTCTGCAGGTGGTAAAATCCGAGCCATCGCCCGGTACATCTTGCACCTGATCGTCACAATCATCACTTCATGAGTGAAAGCTCTTCAGGGAAACCTTTTTTTAATCTTCAGGAAACCTTCTCCCCGGCCCTCTCTTCAGATCCTCACCATATTTATTCACCGGAGAGCTCGTATATATTACGTACTACCACAAAAAGAGAAGGATAGGATAGTGCATGCATTTTACTGCAGGCTCTCCCTCGGGCGACTCCGGAGGAACCACCCGCAGCCCCCAAAAAAACCCTAGATCGAAACCCGCCGGCCGCTGCTAAAAAAAAAAGAGCGATATTAATATACATTCTTTATCTAAAAAAATGCATTTTACTGCAAAGAATACGAATAACCTCTCATATCCACGAAAGTTATGTTTACTAGACAATGCCCCGCGCGTTGCTGCGGCAGTTAGTTGTGTTTTCTCTTAGTAGCAAAGTGTAGGAAATTACTGATAGTTTCTTTTAATCCATAATCTGACAAAGTTCTTAGTAGCACTTGGTAATTACCCTCCAGTCCATCGGAAGAGAAGAAATGGAATAAGGAATCATACGTGCGTACAGAAAAGACACCTGATCGACCAGAATGTTGTTAATCTTTGGACAACAAAGAGCGCACAATTGATAGATACAACGCAGGGAAGCATATATAATTTATTAAGGCAGATACATGTACTCTTACATGATGATATGCAAGTACTATTGTACGATAAGAACACACATGAAGCATAAGAATGCTGCCGAGTACAATATATGATAAGAACACACGATATAGGTTACTGCATGGTAGGCTCTTATCTGTAGCAGTCGGATGTTGCCCAACATGTTTGAAATTTTGTAGCATTGCTAGGAAGGTATCTTGAAGCGTTGGCTGCATAGTTTTTGTAGTGGGCATTACTCCGCTGGTCCAGAGATGATTCCTATTTTCTTGTAATCATATCTGAACATCGTAGAAGCAATGGAAAAATAATGAACCTGGTATAGATTGTAATGTATCTGAACATCATAGAAGCAATGGAAAAATAATGAACCTGGTATAGATAGGAAAAGGGTAACCCGTATGAACCTGATATAGATAGGGGACTGAAACTGGTCGGGGGCGACGGGGAGTGCTGGAGATTTGTCTTGGGCTCTCGGCCGACACGACACAGTCTGTCACGGCTGGAGATGAGTGTGGACCGGCGGGGACTTCAAATTCGGCAAATCAAGAACGCTGGTCACCCATGGAAAAAATTCCACGGAATCTTGAGCAAGGCGCGGTGGTCTTCTCTGGGGAAAATCGCCTGAGTAGGAGTGCTCTCTCCGGACGAAATCAAATAAATCTTAAGCAGTTGTGCGGCCTTTACTGGCGGGAGGAGAGAAGAGCAGCTCTCGAGCAGACGCAGCAAGTGTGGTGAGAGGGGAGCGCAGCGGTGCTGGTTAAATTGGAGAGAAACTCTCCATCAGTTACTCTTGTGGGCAGATGAGACGATGGATTCATTAGTTTCGTTTAATTCTGTATGGGTCACGCAAGGAATGGGATACGGTGGACTGGTAGTGTAGAAGGTGATAAGATATGAAGTTACAGAAACAGGCTGCTGCCCACCATGGAGAACAGCGCTGCGCGGAAGACGATAGAAATGCAACGCCTTGCATGACCTATAAAAAATGCAAACCGAAAAATATGCTAAACGATGACTTGGCGTCACATTGACCAATTATAGGTCTGCTAATGTGTATGTCTTGCATGTTGAGAGAATTCCCTTTAGTGGGTCATTGCTATTTAGATATAGAAGATTTGCGTCAGTTTGTAGGCATGCCCAGTTTTAAATATCCGAGCTTCTCCGGCGGAGCAGGCTAGGGTGTCTCACTTGCTGAACTGCCAAGAAGGCAAGTTTTCCTTTACTTAATTGGGATATCTGATTGAGTTCGAGAGCTGGGTTGGAATGCTTAGGAAAAGGTGGATCTAAAAAAAAAAGGTTAGAAAACGGTGGAGCATTTGTATCCTTTTTTTTTAAGAAAAAAAGGCTCGAAGAGACCAGCTTTAAATTAATAAAGCCAACAACCGGCTAGGATACAAGGTACTGATTACAAATGCAAGAACAAGTTTAAAAGAAACTAGCAAAGCGCTACAAGAACTACAGTGGCTGGATCACGAGCAGACGAGGGCGGCAGAGAGGTCCTTGAGCACCCCTGTGCTACAAGTGCAGGTTTGAGTATTGGCAGGAGTTAAGCTGCACCCCTAAACTGCGAACCAACGCTCTCCGCCCTGTTGCTACGGCTGCAGACACACTGAGGCTTCACGACGCCACGCCACCGAGAGAACACCTTGAACATGCTGGAGCTCGTTGTTGACAGTGCATCCATTGCCCAGAACACAACACAGCCCACCCAAGCCCCAACCTTCCCAAGGCAATGCCTCCAAGGAGGAGAGCGGCGCTGAAGCGTCACCGCTGCCCGGCGCAAGCCTAGGGTTTTCACCCGGGAATTGAGGGGGATGGAGGTGCGGGGAATAAGTGAAACCTCAATGACGCCTTCAGGAAGGGAGCGGCGCAGAGCGCCGCCGTCGTCGTGGTCGTCGAAGCAACCAAGGGTTTCCCCCGACCCTCGAAATCCGCCGCCAAGCAACACTCTTGCGACCAAGCCGAACAAGAGGAGCCGCTGCCGCATCCGGAGGACGTGGACTTCCATCAAGCGCAAGCCACCAAGCCACACGCCACAACCACCTCCGCCTACCTCCGCGCCACCCAAGTGGCCACGGCAAGCAGGACCAGCACCAGCAGCCGCCACCCACCGGCGAGGTCGGCGCCGCCCACCTGCCCAGAGCCACCGCCCCGGCTTCCAAAACTCCCTCACGCCAAAGCATCGGAGCCACCAGGGATCTAAATTCGCCACCGGAGACCAGCAGACCGGCGAGGCCAGAGCAGTGGGGGGGGGGGGGGGGGGAGTGGAGGAGCCCTCTCGTCCAACTCCCGGGGGGAACCAGCCCCTGCTTCTTCCCCCGAGCCGCAGCTCCCCACTCAACGCCGTCGAGCAGCCGTGGGCCCCAGCCGGCCAGATCTTGACCTCCTCGTCGTCCAAGCTTCAGCGTAGGGGAGGAAGACCACCACGTAGCCGCCACGCCGCCGCCAAGCAGCCACGCCGCCGCGCCCCACGAACAGCGCCGCGCCCCCGTCGACCGCAACAGCCCGCGCCGCCACCACCGCGCGAGAGGGAAGGAGGCCCGCCGCCGCCGGCGCCCCCGGGGCTTCTCCCGGCGACGCCCTTTGGCGGCGGCGGGGAGGAGGGGACGAGGTGGGGAGGCGGCGGCGGCTCGATCTAGGGTATCCTCACAAACTCGTCTATATCCAAAAAAAAGACATATACGAAAAACCTACGATCGTAGTGTTACACCTCCTTTAAGCATATATCATTGAGTTCTATGTGCATTTTCTAGAAAGCGTGTTTGATTACACCATAAGAAACACATCCCAATACATTTTATTCAACGGAAATTTTCTGTGGTATAGTGCAAAGTAATCATTCGGAATAACTCCTATATGGCATGGGTAAAATTTGTAAGGATAACATTCCTCTACACAATTCAATGTGTCCTCGTTCCTCGATGCTATTTGTGTGATATTATGATCTCTCTGCTACCAACTATTTTTTTATGCAATTAGTTCTTAATATATTTATGATTTTTTTTAGATAATACCTTTTTTATGTTAAAGGCCTGGTGGTCCGACTAAATTCAGAGCAAATATAGGACTCGAAGAACAAACTGCAAATATTTTTCTTCCACCATTGATTTTCTTACAATAAATTCCATGGAAAGACTCGTGGTTTCCTTTGGGAAGCAGCCAGAATAGGTATGCTTCTTTCTGTGCAAAAGAAACGCTGCATGTTCGCTAGTTCCCTTCATTTCTTCAGTTTGGAGCACTGGTTTTTGGTTTATGTCAGCGTAGATGTACCTAGTTTCAACTGTCAAACTGTGTATGTGCCGTAAACTGTTCAGTGCTAGACTGCTTATCTCGCGCATTTGTAGCAGTACTTTTTCTTGGTGAAGACTCACCGTATTCGTTATACAAGAATGTTCTTAATTTCCTTGCGTTTTATCTATTATCTATCTTGTTAGATATTTTAAACATAGTTGTTTTAAAAATATATTTAAACATAAAACTAAAATGGAAATGCTACACTGTCTCAATTTTTCGCAGTTCGTATTTCTTGTGGATGGTTTACTATGTTCTATACAGATGGATTTTCATAAACCCTAGCTTTCATTTATCTTGTGAATTACATTTTATATTAGAAACATACCTACGGGCTTAAGTGGCTAAACTTGTTTTGTCTTGCAAAATTAGTTTATTGTAATATTAAAAAGGATGACCTTAGGAACAGTCTAAGCAAGTGACACCCAACTGTATTTATTCACTGTAAATTCCTGTATATTAACGGAAACTCAGGAGAGAAAGCTCTATCCTAGCTGCCATTTGGAAATTCAGAAACAACTACTTGATTCTTTTCTGATATTTTCTTTTACCTGAATATTTGTTCTATCAGTTATTCAATTGTTTGTATGGAAGCAAATTTCTCTTTTAGCATAGAAGACTGATATATGGTCCATACTCCCGTTTGTGCAATAGTTGTTGATTATTACTTATTTACGTATAGATGGCATCTCAACCTTACACTTCGAGAAAATAATACATATATCGTTTCGAAACAAGCAACATCTGCATCATTTTGTTTCAAGCCTTATTAAAAATTCAAATTTCTTGTGTTCCCTTGGTTAGCGGTTGAGTCATTGTTTAGCACACTACCATTTTGGATCGGTTCGTCCATTTGGGTTTTATTTGTAAAACGGGACGAACAGCTATTTCGAGAAAACATTTGGGTACGTCGCCATGGGTGTATCCATTATCTTCTTCAGATGGCCAGAGCAATCACCTCTCTGTGTTTAATCTAGGTTTTAACGTTATCTATAGGAAGAATGATGTAGTGTTTTGTTCGTGTCGTCATTGCTTCGGTTTGACTCATTAAGCTGCACAGAGAGGGCTACTGTTGTGGCAATAGCTGCATTCTAACCAAACATTCAGTTTAAGCTGAATGCGCTCAGCTCACGGTAAAATGATGATGTGATTTTTTTTCTTTTCAGGTCACGGCAAAATGATGATGTGATTAACATAGTACTGTTTCATGCTACACGTTGAAGTTAAAACTACAGTTAGAAATGAACCGATGGACTGATGGTGTATTATGCTGTATGGATGCTTTGAACCCTGCATAACTAATCGTGCTTTTCTCGTTTTTTTACCTATTTTGTCCCTGCATTACGGTATTTCCATGATGGAAACAAAGCCCCTCTTTCTATGGACTTGAAAAAAGAATCACATGGACTTTATTAGCTAGCCAAAAAAGTCGATCATGAAAAGGTTGAAAAAGGAATAAAGGGCAAGTAATAATGTAGATGCACACATGAGCCATGTAACTGCTTACTGCTCTCAGCTCCCATTCTACATGTTCTGCAGTCTAATGTGCTAGCAACAGTCCTAAATTACGGCAGCTGTAGGCAGGCAATACCATATACCTGCAGGGTAGCCCCCGGGACTGTGCATCAATTTGTGCACATGTCTATCTTTGTTGTAAAGAATCAACTCCAAAGACCTACTTCCCTCCGGTCCACAATAATTGTCAAAAGTACAACTATGAAATTGTACTAAGCAAATTCATTTGACACGACACTTTTAGTGGATCGGAGGGATTACTAAAAGACTATGACAACCACATTAGACATTACTTGTAATCAAATCTCTCAATGAACCTCTGATACAGTTTAGTACTCCCTCCGTTCATAAAATGATGTCTCAAGTTTACTTAAATTTGCATGTATCTCGACATAATTTAGTGTGTAGATACATGCACATTTAGCTAAAATTGAGACATTCTTTTATGGACGGAGGGAATAGTAGTTCACAGCGAACTTACCATTGATTGTGTTGCTCAGTTTTCAGTTCAGAGCGAGTCAGGCCTAGCATTTAGTTCACAAGGATCTTACCGATAGCCTGCACATCAACTTCAGTTTCAGCAGCCATATCTTTTCCAGCCACAGTTGGATCGTCTTGCGCTTGAGTAGGAGCAGCTAAGCCGTGCCATCTCTTCAGGCCCTCCCGGACGTTCTCGCTGTCGTCGCTGCGGTCACGGAAGTTCTCCAAGTCTTCGTTCATACCCGCGATGCCCGACAGGAGCACCTCCCTCTGCCAATTCTCGATCCGCGGGAAGTCGCAGTACTTCTCCCCGAACTCGTACATCTTCAGAGGTTCCACGCCGCCGATGTCGTGGGTGTACTTCTTGGGCACGCCGGCGGCCTCCCTGGCGCGGTAATGCTCCTCCACGGACCGCAGCATCTCCTCCTCCGGCGGCAGCGCGCGCCGGACGGACAGCACCTGCGCCACCCACTTCCCCTGCGCCTCGAAGAACCACGGGATCAGGACCTTCCTCGGTACGCCGACGAAGGATAGCGATGGCGCGAGGGACGGCGGGAAGACGTGCTCGAACAGCGGGCCGACGCGGTTGCCGTCCACGGTGACCGCGCCGCCCGTGTCCAGGAACGGGAACGAGTAGGTGTACCCCGTGCAGTACATGACCGTGTCGGCGACGACGCTGGACCCGTCCGCGAACACCACGCGGCCGTCGGGGTGGAGCTGGTCTATCTGCGGGTGGAGGTGCAGGTTGGCGTGGTTGGCCAGCATCTTGGACATCGCCGGCGTCATGGCCTCCGAAGTGGACTTGGCGGTGAGGTATACCTCCTTGGCAGCGCGGCGGATGTCCAACGCGATGTCCTTGCCGCTGTCCCCGCACCCTACCATCACCACCACGTCGCCTCGGAACGGCTCCGGCGTCCGGTACGAGTGGCTGTGCATCTGCCTCCGTGGCCATTCCTCCATGCCTTTGATACTCGGGAGCATCGGCTGAGAGTAGTGGCCGGTGGCCACCACGACGGCGTCGAACACCTCCTCCTTCTCGTTGCCATCGCCGAGGTGCACGGATCTCACCGCCCATTGACCTGTCGACGACGTCGGCATGGCCGCGGCGACTCGCAGGACACGGGTGTTGAACCTGACGGTGTCCAGGAGCCCGAACGCGTCGCAGAAGTCCCGGAGGTAGCAGTACATCTCGCGGTGGACGGGGTAGCGGCGCGGGTCCCGTCCGGCGACGCCGTGCCTTGGTAGGAACGGGAAGTCGGAGAACCCCATGGCCTCCCGTGGACTGATGAGGCGGAGGCAGGCGTACATGCTGCTGGGCACGCGCGCTGGCACCGTGGCGCCGACGCCGAGCGGGTCGTCGCCGTCGGTCGTCGGGTCGTACAGCCACTGCCCGCCGACGTCGGCGCTCTGCTCCATGACCGTGACGGCGTGGCCCTCCCGCCGCAGCTCGCGTGCCGCCGCCATACCGGCCATGCCGGCACCCACGACGCACACATTCTTCGACTGCAGCTGCAGCGCCGGCTCGGCGTGGCCAGCCGAAACCATGCCGATCACCGTGCGCGATCGATCGACAGATGGAATTTAATTTTTTAGGCTGCGTTGGAGACGATCGAGCGACGCAGCGAGTGAGAATTGAGTTAGTTTTATACTAGTACTCCCTCCTTTCCTAATTTTTAGCTTTTGTTCACATTCACATATGTGAATATCTAGATGTATGTGGATATGTTTTAGTGTGTATGTACACACTCATTTAAGTTTATACCTAGCCAACATGTTAACTAGCTAGAACATTTTATATTGTGAAACGGAGGGAGTACTTCCTTAATTTCGCAGTGAAGACTAAGATTTGATTTCGTGGGAAAGTTAAGAGAGAATGCAGTTTTGGATAGGCATACGAAAATGGGACCCGTTTGTCTTGTGCAGTTTATGCATAGGTAATACAAAATTTTATACTAACTATACACAATGCACAAAAAATGAGACAATTGGGTCTCGTTTGTGCATCCTTAGTTTTGGATCCTGAGCTCACGTCGTCCTGTCTGAATAAAAGATTCGAAACGGAACGGAGGGAGTAGCTGTTGTCTGAAAACTAGATTGGATCAAAGGGGGAGAGAGAGATAGCGATGAGGCGATGGCCAATAGGTCCATGCCGTGTTCCATTATATAGAAGCCTGGCCGGCTAGGGTTTACAACAACCGGCACAACATCCTTGCACAACAAGCCTGCCTAGATACTAACTAACCAATAGTTATCTAGACTAACCGACTAATTAAAATCCTTGTACAAGACGTTTAACACCCTCCCTCAATCTCATCGTGGTACTACCAAGTTGAGATTGTTTCTAAATTTTACAAAGGATTGTACAGCAAGAGGTTTAGTTAGTACATCTGCAAGCTGATCATGTGTAGAGACGAAGCGCACTTCTAGTGCTTTGCGAGCTACTCTCTCCTGGACGAAGTGGTAATCAACTTCGATATGCTTGGTTCTTGCGTGGAAGACGGGATTGATCGCGAGGTAAGTTGCGCTGAGATTATCACACCAGAGGCTTGGTGGACGCTTCAGAAAAATTCCCAATTCCTTTAGCAAACTCTGAACCCACATGATCTCGGCTGTTGCATTGGCTACTGACTTGTATTCGGCTTCTGTGCTGGAACGTGTGACACGGTGGGTTGCTTCCTGGAACTCCAAGCAACAAGATTTGGTCCAAGAAACACTGCATGCCCACCTGTTGAGCGACGATCATCGGGGCACCCTGCCCAATCCGCATCGGCGAACCCACTAAGCAGCAAGGAAGATGATCTCTGTATCAGGAGTCCGAAAAACTGTGTCTGCTTGAGATAGCGCAGAATTCGCTTCACAGCAGTCCAATGTACATCAGTAGGGGCTGCCAAAAACTGACATACTTTGTTGACACTGAAGGAAATATCTGGACGAGTCAAGGTGAGGTACTGGAGCACACCAACTACACTTCTGTACCTTGTTGCATTAGCTAAATCCAGAACAGTACCATTGACTCGAGACAGTTTCTCTGTTGTAGCCATTGGCGTGGAGACTCCCTTTGCTTGCAACATATTTGTCCGTGTCAACAAATCAGAGATGTACTTCTTTTGGGCAAGAACAATACCCTCATGTGTGGGTTTCACTTCAACGCCGAGGAAGTAGCTAAGGACTCCAAGATCCTTGACATGAAACTCTGTTCGAAGCTGCCGAAGGAGTTGATCTGCTGCTGCTTGAGTAGAACTAACCACGATGATGTCATCTACATACACGAGCATGAATATGATGGCTGCTTTGGTGTTGTAGATAAACAGAGAGACATCAGCTTTAGAGGGCACAAAACCGAGTTCTTGCAACTTGCCGCTGAGGCGTGCAAACCATGCACGGGGCGCCTGTTTTAATCCATACAGAGATTTCTCGAGCTTGCAAACATGGCGGGGATAGCGGTGATCAACAAATCCTGGTGGTTGAACCATGTATACCTCTTCCTCTCGATACCCGTGAAGGAATACGTTGTCGACATCGAGTTGCCGCATGTGCCACCCCTGCGTCACGGCGAGGGAGAGGAGGACACGGATGGTAGTGGGCTTCACCACGGGGCTGAAGGTGTCGTCGTAGTCGATGCCGTGGCGCTGCTTGAAGCCTTTGGCCACGAGACGAGCTTTGAAGCGCTCGATGGTGCCATCGGGGTTGTGCTTGACCTTGAAGACCCACCGGCTATCAATGAGATTGATGCCAGGAGGTGCAGGAACGAGGCGCCACGTCTCGTTGCGGTGCAGAGCCGCAAATTCTGCATCCATGGCCGCCTTCCAGCGAGGATGCTGCAGCGCGGCGTCGAGCGACGGTGGCTCCAGGTCATCAGCGTGAACAGCAGTGTAGGTGACGAAGCCAGGAAATTGCTTGGGCCGGGATATCCCACTGCGGAGACGCGTATGTGGGCGAGGCGGCGGAGGTGGGCCGTTGCCAGGTGAGGGTGGCGGAGATGGGTCATGATGGGCCGAGCCAGGCGAGGGTGGCGGAGACGGCGCGCCGCCTGAGTCCGCGTCCGAATCGGACTCCAAGTCCGATGGCTCGCCATGTTCTGCATGGTGATCGACGTCATGGCCATGCTGGTCTGTATTTCCTGCAGGAGGCATAAGAGAAGCAGACTGGTTTTGCACATTAATCAAGTGGTCAATAGCACTTAAAACAGGACTGCCAAGAGGTGTGGATGAAATGGAAAAATGTCGGGAGAAGGGATACACGTTCTCATCAAAAACGACATTGCGCGAGATATACACGCGGCCGGTGGCAACATCCAAGCACTTGTATCCTTTGTGATGGTTACTATAGCCAATAAACACACATTCTTTAGATCTAAACATGAGTTTTCGTGCATTATAGGGGCGGAGAAAGGGCCAACAGGCGCAGCCAAAAGATTTGAGGAGATCATAATTGGGCTTGGCTTTGTCACCGAGAAGACGCTCAAGTGGTGTGGTATTATCAATAACACGAGTAGGCAGTCTATTTATTAAGTGTACGGCAGTGGAGAAGGCCTCGTCCCAAAATTTCACGGGCATGGAAGAGTGAGCAAGGAGAGCAAGGCCGGTTTCAACGATATGTCTATGCTTACGTTCAGCGGATCCATTCTGTTGGTGAGTGTGTGGGCAGGAGATATAGTGCATAATGCCATGATTAAGAAAATATTTGTGAAGACGATGATATTCCCCTCCCCAATCGGATTGGACACTCTTAATATTTGCATTAAGAAGAAGTTCAACATGTTTTTGAAAACGATAGAAGATGGATTCAACATCAGATTTGGCATGAAGGAAATATATCCAAGTGAATTTTGTAAAATCATCAATAAAGCTAACGTAATATTTGTAACCACCAACATAAGGAATTGCAGGACCCCAAACATCAGTATAAATAAGCTCTAAAGGAGCTGTGGAAACATGGTTCGATAGTGGAAAAGGAAGCTGATGGCTCTTGGCCATTTGACAAGCATTGCAAACATGTGCATGCGTAGGATTACAAAAAGGAATTTTATTGAGCCTCAAAATAGAGTGAACTACTTGAGACGATGGATGCCCTAGTCGCCGATGCCATTGCTCCTTGCTAATGCTAGCGGTGAACATGGCACACTTGGTGGCGTTTATTTGTGATGGATGAATGGGGTAGAGTCCTGCCTCACACCTGCCTTGAAGCACCCTTCTCTTCGACTCCCGATCCTTAACAACAAAATGATCAGGGTGAATTTCAATAAAAACATCATTGTCTTTGGTAAGCTTATGAGCGGAAAGAAGATTTTTGGTGATATGCGGAACATGAAGAATATTACGAAGAGAAAGAGGTTTGGCAGTAGTGTTTAAAGTACCATGACCAACATGAGAAATATGCAGACCTGCTCCGTTGCCGACGTGAACACGATCGTTGCCGTTGTAGTTTTCCCGGATGGCGAGGCGATCTAGATCACTGGTGATGTGGTCCGTCGCCCCGGTGTCCATGTACCAGTTTGGATCGACGTGGCAGCTTGCAGAGTTGTTGGCGTAGTTGGCGGAGGGCTCGTCGTAGGCGTGGTTGAAGCGGTTGTAGCAGCGAACCGCGGTGTGGCCGACCTTGTTACAGATTTGGCACACAGGGCGCGATCCACCATTGTTGGTGCTGTTGTGGGAGCTGTTCTGCCCCTGGCCGTGGCCGCCACTGCCACGTCCTTGTGGTGGTCCGCCTCGACCGCCACCACCACGGCCGAAGCCGCCACGGCGGCCCTGGCCACCATTGCCACGGCCGCCTCCTCCCTGCTGGTTCCCGCCACCTCCTCCGGTGTTGGGGTGCCTGGAAGGCCCGCCATGCTGACGCCCGGAGAAGTTGGCAGATGGGCCACCAGTGCCGAGGACGATCTCGGCGTCGTGCTGCTCGTGACGCTGTTCAAACGCAAGCAGATGAGAGTATACCTCGTCCAGGGTGATATCGTCGTTGCGCGTGGTGAGGGAGGTGACCAGCGGGTCGTAGTCCGGTCCGAGGCCGGCGAGGATGTAGGAGACAGTCTCCTCCTCGCGCAGAGGCTGCCTAATGGCAGCGAGCGTGTCCGCCAGGTGCTTCATGTTGCGGAAGTAGTCAGCCGCCGGTGTGCCCTTCTTCTTGGCGGCGGTGAGCTGGGCACGGATCTGGATGACCCGAGCCCAAGATCGGGAGGCAAACATGCCCTCCAGAACTAGCCACGCGTCCTGCGCAGTGGCGGCGCCCATGATGGACGCAAGAACCTCCTCTGTGACGGTGGCGAAGAAGCCGCTGAGCACCGTCTGGTCGCGGACGTACCACGTCGCGTACTAGGGGTTGGTGACCTGGACGGTCCGCTGCGCGTCGCCAGTGCCGGTGACTTGGTCGATGGTGGAGGGAGGCGCGGTGACGGTACCGGTGATGTGGCCGAGGAGGTGCGGATGGCTGCGGAGATGGGTGATCATCTGAGCACGCCACAACATGTAGTTGCCGTGGCTCAGCCGCACGGTGACGGAGGAGGTAACCGGCATTGCCGGGGCGGCGGCGGAGGTCGAGGATGAAGCCATGAGCTGTGGTGGCTCTGATACCATGAAAACTAGATTGGATCGAAGGGGGAGAGAAAGATAGCGATGAGGCGATGGCCAATAGGTCCATGCCGTGTTCCATTATATAGAAGCCTGGCCGGCTAGGGTTTACAACAACCGGCACAACATCCTTGCACAACAAGCCTGCCTAGATACTAACTAACCAATAGTTATCTAGACTAACCGACTAATTACAATCCTTGTACAACACGTTTAACATTGTCAACTGCCACGATCGACCCCAAGCTTGGTAAATAAGTAATCTGGAGATAAAAGTGATCTCTACTGACAATATCATATATATATCCTCCAGGTAACTTTTTACAATGCACACCTGCCCTCTTTTGTGCGATCTGCAAACAACAAACAGAAAAGACACGACAAGACAACGGATCTACAAAACAAAGCGGGAAATGACAAATCAAGTGTTCCATTTGTCTCCGAATCTTTTTTTTTAAATGTCTATGATTACCATCAGGCAGAAGGTTATTGGCAGATCTGTATATAAAACGACATCTGTTTGTAAAGCCGGCTGGTGGCAGGTGACAAGCAAGCAACCAACCAACGAATCATATTACCATTTGAGTTTCTTTACATAATGAAATGATCCACGCGGACCACGAGCCCATAGCCCTTTCATCTCACAGGAAATGAAATTGCCGGTCTGCTGTGGCATGTGCAGGACACTAGTGAAGATTTGCCCAATTGCCCAGGCCCCACCAACGGGGACTACAACTTTCGACCTCGAGCACACTGATTGGTCGGGTTAGGGCATCTCCAGCCGTTCGGCCCCCAGGCCGAAAAAACGGCGCCTTTTTGGACGGCCTGGGGGAGCGCCGGCGCAATTCGACGCCCTAGGTTCGGCGTTTTCCCAGTCGCCGAACCCAGGATGCCCCCAGCCGGCCAATTTTCGGCCAAGTTTTCAACATACAAATCAACACTTTCGGCCAAGTTTCGGCCAACTTTCGGCATACAAATCAACACACAAATAGTTCAACATACAAATCCATACACAAATAGTTCAACATACAAATCAATAGACAAATAGTTCAACAATGCAAGCAAATAGAACAAACTAGGCGTTGGCATGGCCATTGCCTTTGCGCCTCCACAGGTGCTCCACCAGATCATTCTGCAGTTGTGTATGCACCGTCGAGTCTCGAATCTCCTGACGCATAGTCATGAAGTTTGCCCATGTTGCCGGCACCTGGTGATCCACATCTGCAAGAGGACCCTGCCTGTAGTACTCAGTGTCAGCCACCGGCTCATCCCGCTCGCTCTCAATGATCATGTTGTGCAAGATCACACAACAGTTTATCACCTCAGACATGTTGGCCTTGGACCAAGTCAGAGCTGGGTACGGACAATAGCGAATCGAGACTGCAGCGCACCAAATGTCCGCTCAACATCCTTCCTGCAAGCCTCCTGGCACTTGGAAAACCGAGCTTTCGCGCTTCCTGGCACTGGGTTGGAGATGCTCTTCACAAATGTTGACCACTTCGGGTAGATGCCATCTGCAAGGTAGTAGCCCTTTGTGTACTGGTGGCCATTGATCTCATAGTTCACTGGAGGGGCATGACCTTCAACAAGCTTGGCGAATACATTCGAGCACTGCAACACATTGATGTCGTTGTGAGTTCCTGGCATACCAAAGAAGGAATGTCAAATCCATAGATCATGTGTAGCCACGGCCTCAAGAATCACACTGCACTCTCCTTTGTGGCCTTTGTACATCCCCTGCCATTCAAATGGACAGTTCTTCCATGCCCAATGCATGCAGTCGATGCTTCCAAGCATCCCTGGGAAGCCTCTTGCTTCATTGGTGGCCAGGATCCGGGCAGTGTCATCCGCATTGGGCGATCACAAGTACTTTGGCCCAAACACTGCCACCACTGCCCTGCAGTACCTGTTCAAGCTTTCAATGGCGCAAGACTCGGACATGCGCAGATAGTCATCCTGAGCGTCAGCGGGAGCACCATATGCAAGCAATCTCATCGCCACCGTGCACTTCTGAATTGTGGTAAACCCTACCGTGCCGGTGCAATCCGTCTTCAGCTTGAAGTAGGTGTCGAACTCCCGGATGGCATGCATGATGTCGAGAAGAGTTGCCGTTTCATCCTGAAACGGCGCCGGAACACAGCCCCGTCCTGCGTGGGGTTCTCGGCGAAGTAGTCGGAGTAGAGGATGCAGTAGCCTTCGTAGCGCTGCCTCGGCTTGCTCTTGCGGCGGCCGGGCTTTGAGCCACTACGCCGCGGCTTCGCCTTGTCAAGTAGGCCGGCAAGGCAGGCGAGGACGAGCAGGTGCTCTTCATCGTCGATGTCGGCCTGGGCTTCCTCGTCGAGCAGTTCGGCGAGCAGCTCCTCGTCGTCGGAGTCCATGGCTCGGCGGCCAAATCGCCGAACACCAAGTAGGCAAGGTGGAGGTGAGCCTTTCCGAGGGCCTTCTTTGCGGCGAGACGACGGCGGGGGAGGAGGGGCACGACGGCGGGGTGGGGGGGGGGGGGGAGGGGCGGCGGCGGCGGAGGATTGGGCGAGATGGCGGCTTCCTAGCTAGTTGTATGCGGCGGAGGTGGGGAGGGGTGGTACCGGCGGCGACATCGCGGCGACGCGAGAGATGGGGAAAGAACACGGCGTGGGGGTGGGATATGCGCTATCACGCCGACAGCGCTGGCCCACGCGCGCTTTTCTCCCCCCAAGCCGAACCCGGTGGGCCCGGGTGAACATCCCAACTCTAAGGGCATCTCCAGCCGTCCCCCCAGCGCCCCCCCAGGGCCGATTTTAGCGCCGTTTTGGCCGGGGGCGCTGGGGGGGACGGCTGGAGATGCCCTTAGAGTTGGGATGTTCACCGGGCCCGAGGGAACGACGCAGGCTATTTGTAAGCATTAGTGGGGTGGGGCAGGGGGTCACTAGGGGTGATCGAGCCCTTCCAACGGCTAACAAAACGAACTGTGATTTAAGAAACAGCCGCCAAGGGTTTACAAAACCGTATATGATTTTTTTGTCAAAAATAAATGGTACGTGTTTTATGAGAAAAAAATGTACTTTTGCCTCAATTGTTCATATAGTTCACTTTTCGCACATTCTTCTTTTCTTGTACGTCGGTTCCTGTCTCTCTAAACCCGACAAATTTGATTCCCTAAATGATCCGGAGTGGTCCCCCTGCCTCCCTGTCCGTTTGTCGGTTCGCAATTGCAAGCGGTGGATTTGTTTCCCTTCGCCTAGCCTCGTGCTCTCCAAATCCCCTGACCTCACTTTTCTCTTCATCCTCAACAATTAGTAGACACGTGTTCGGTCTTTTAATAGGAACACTGGCTTTATGCAAAACAATTCCATATAAAGCCTTGTTATCGTAGCATTTGAGCAGTAGCTCTATCTAGATCTTGTGGAGTACCCTCGTACTCAGCCTTGCTTCGTTGATACTTTTGTACAAAGGACATAGCCGATGCAAGTATGTGTATTGAGATCGACATCGACGAGTGACAACCTGGGGCATTAGAAACAACAGGGGCACGTCGTTATGTTCTGAAATCTTGGCCCCTTTGTTAAACTTGCTATGTCTAATAGCATAATTCGCTTTGTTGTAATGACATAATTTTCAGTCGTGTGACCTCTCCCGTTGAGGGATCTCGGTTATGTTTTTCCCCCTTCTCGAGGCTTTGTTGTCGGAGCACCGATTCCCCTCCCGTTGTTTGTGTATTGGGATCCCGGGTGAAAATCCAAGCCCCGTTGGACCATGCAGTACCAACGTCATTGTCGTGACCTTCTTGAAGGTGTCACCTTAGAGTTGCAGACCGCAGTTGGCATGCAGGGGTTGTGCCGTTCGTTGGCGCTACTTTGCCGTTAGAGGTGATGAAAGTCGAGGAGGTGGCTAGTGCAGTGCAGTGGCAGTCCTATGTGGCAGGTGGTTGTGTATCGTGGTAGTGGTGGGCAATTTGTGACATGAGGTGGTGATGTAGGTTGGTCCCGATTTTCACAGATTTGGGCGGAGGAACGATGCACACGAAGAACAAGGGATGAACACAAGAACACAAAGAGGGGGGAAACACCAAATCAAGGATAACTAGCAAGTAGCAACTCAGCAAGATTCAATTGGTAACAAGCCCGAGGGTAGCCCCCAATTCTCCTCTCCCAAGCACACCTTACTCTTAGAATTGTTTGTCCAATTGGTCAATCCAAACCAACCCAATAGAATCACCCTAGGATGAAAGATTGGCAAGTAGCAAACTACAAGAGGAAGCCTTGGTATCCACGAAGGGATCTTCTCCATAAGGGGAGGCCTTGGTTCATCTCCACAAGAGGAGGCCTTGATTCATCTCCATAGGAGGAAAGGACCACTTTGAGAAGAAGGAGCAAGGCTCTACTCTAATCCCAAATCATAGTCTAACCCTATATGTAGTCCAAGGAGTGCTATTTATAGTCTAGGTACAAAACGGGGCGAAAGGATAAGATTACACGGGTCAAGTCCCAAACTCATTCCCGCACTGGCGGTAGTACTGCTAGGTCAGCGGTGGTACCGCTGGTGCGGGCATGCGTCACTGCTTCCCACGCCCCCGGTACCGGTTGGTACCGCTGCAGCTACCGCTGGCGGTACCGGAAGACGCGTCCGAAGTGCCGTTTAGGCGGTAGCACCGCCGACGTGGGGCTCGCCCATCCCACGTCCCCGGTACCGGTCGGTACCGCTGCCGGTGCCGCGGCCGGTACCGCCGGTGTGGGTTGAGTTCTGGCTGACTGGGCGAATGGCGGTAGTACCGCTTGACCCGGCGGTAGTACTGCCTCCTGGGATTTCTTCTCCCATCTTGTCTTCTTCTTCTTCATCGTCTTGGCTCGATTCTTGTCCATCTTCCGCACTTCCTTGGGGAACCTCATGGAGCTGATTCCTGAGTATGCATAGAGTGTCCGAATGAAGTAGCAATCCGTTCAAGGGAATGTCAAGATCACACAAAGATAGGAGTGAAGTCACCTTTTCATGTATAGCTTTGACTCTAGCTTTTGTCATTGGGCCATTGGTTGTAGAGCCGTAGGTTGGGCTACATCATCTCCCCCCCCTTGGAAAAGAGTCGTCCTCGACTCTTGGTCATCCTCATCGCTTGATGTTCCAAGGTATGGCGATAGGTCGGCGACGTTGAAGGTGTCATGGACCAAGTGTTTGGAGTGGAGATGTCGATCTTGTAGGCATTGTCGTTGATGCGCTTGATAACCTTGAAAGGTCCATCTCCACGAGGGTGAAGCTTGGACTTCCTTGCATCCGGAAAGCGATCTTTGCGAAGGTGTAGCCAAACAAGGTCTCCTTCTTCAAATATCATGGCGCGCTTGTGTTTGTTCATCTTCGTAGCATGGTCTTTGTTGTGCTTCTCAAGCGTAGTTGTGTTTCTCATGGAGCTTCTTCATGTAAGCGGCTCGCTTGTCGAAGTCCATGTTAACTTGCTCACGGAGTGGAAGTGGTAGCATGTCGAGCGCGGTGTAGGGGTTGGAGCCATAGACGACCTCGAAGGGTGTTCTCTTTGTTGCGCGGTGTAGTGCTCGATTGTAGGCGAACTCGGCGTGTGGGATGCACTCTTCCCAATTCTTCAAGTTAGGCTTGATCAACACACGAAGGAGTGTGGATAGGCTTCGGTTCACCACTTCGGTTTGGCCATCGGTTTGAGGGTGGTATGCGGTGGAGAATAGTTGCTTGATTCCCATCTTGGCCATCAAAGTCTTCCAAAAATAGCTCACGAACTTGACGTCACGATCCGACACAATGGTCTTTGGCACGCCATGAAGACGGACGATTTCCCTGAAAAACAAAGTAGCAATATGTGAAGCATCGTCGGTCTTGTTGCATGGTATAAAGTGTGCCATTTTAGAGAAGCGATCAATGACGACAAAGATGGAATCCTTGTTTGTTTTAGTGCGTGGGAGTCCTAAGACAAAATCCATAGCTATATCGGACCATGGGTGATGTGGAATAGGCAAAGGTGTATATAAGCCATGAGAGTTTAGAGTAGACTTAGCTTTGAGACATGTAGAACATCGTCGAACTAGGCGTTCCACATCACGCTTCATTCTGGCCAATAGTAGTTGGTGGCGAGCATGGCGTAGGTCTTGTCGCGCCAAAGTGACCCATGAGTGATCCTCCATGAGATTCCTTCAAAAGGACCAAACGAAGCGAAGACTCGGGTATACATAGTTTGTTAGCCTTAAACAAGAAACCTTGGTGCAAATAGAAATCACCAATTCC
Source organism: Poa pratensis (assembly GCA_947311845.1). NCBI lineage: Eukaryota > Viridiplantae > Streptophyta > Magnoliopsida > Poales > Poaceae > Poa > Poa pratensis. The sequence goes on from CAMZMU010000128.1 coordinate 59,554,884, forward strand.
TTTGTGCTCCGAACATTGAGCGAAAATGTCTCCAAAGAAAGCATCGGTAGCATACAACTCTTTATCTCATCCAAACCCAAGACACTAATGTCAAGACGTGTAAGTAGGTTGGCCTTGCGGGATAGAGCATCCGCGACCACATTGTCTTTACCTTTCTTGTATTTGATTACAAAGTAAAAGACTCAATGAACTCAACCCACTTAGCATGTCTTTTGTTCAAATTTGTTTGACTTTTCAAATATTTCAAGGATTCATGGTCGGAATGAATGACAAATTCCTTAGGACGAAGGTAATGTTGCCACACATCCAAAACACGAACCAAAGCAAATAACTCTTTGTCATAAATGGGGTAATTCAAGCGAGCTCCATCTAGTTTCTCACTATGGTATGCGATGGGTCTACCATTTTGCATAAGCACTCCACCAATGCCCAATCCACTTGCATCGCATTCAATCTCAAATGTCTTAGAGAAATCCGGAAGGGCAAGGAGTGGTGCTTCGGTTAATAACCGTTTGAGCTCATTGAAAGCAAAATCATGTGCATTGCCCCAAATGAAAGGTACATTTTCTTTGTAAGTTCATGGAGGGGGCAAGCAATTGTGGAAAAATCCTTGATGAAACGGCGGTAAAATCCGGCAAAACCAAGAAAACGTCTCAACTCCTCAAGTGACATCGGAAAAGGCCAAGTCCGAATTGCTTGTATCTTTGCTTCATCAACTTCGACTCCATCCGAAGAAACAACAAAACCCAAGAAAACAAGTTTGTTGGTGGCAAAAGTGCACTTAGAAAGATTTGCATAAAGCTTTTCATTGCGAAGAACCAACAAAACTTGAGCAACATGAGAAGTGTGCTCTTCCAAAGATTTGCTATAGATAAGGATGTCGTCAAAGTATACCACAACAAATTTCCAATGAAAGGACGCAAAACATGATTCATGAGACGCATAAAAGTAGAAGGTGCATTGGAAAGACCAAATGGCATGACAAGCCATTCATAAAGACCAAGCTTTGTTTTAAATGCGGTCTTCCATTCATCACCTTCACACATCTTATTTGGTGATATCCACTTTTAAGATCAATTTTGGAGAATATAGCGGAACCACAAAGCTCATCAAGCATATCATCAAGTCGAGGGATAGGATGGCGATACCGAACGGTGATGGCGTTGATGGGGCGACAATCCATGCAAAGGCGAAGAGTGTTGTCGTGCTTGGGTACCAAGATGACGGGCACGGCGCACGGACTCAAGCTCTCGCGGATATGTCCCATGGCAAGAAGTTCTTGTATTTGCCGCTCGATCTCCTTTGTCTCCTCGGGGTTGGTGCGGTAAGGAGCGCGGTTTGGTAGCGGTGCGCCGGGAACAAGGTCGATGCGGTGCTCGATTCCGCGTAGAGGAGGTAGTCCCGGTGGCACTTCTTGAGGGAAGACATCTTCAAAGTCCTTCAAAAGAGACAACAAAGAAGGAGGAAGGTTTGTGAAAGTGTTAGTCATAGAAACTTCACCCTTGCATATGAGCACATAGTGGAGGGTGGATGGGTTCTCTCTCAACTCCCTCATCTCTCTCTTGTGGCAAATAGTGTAAGTTTTGTGGGAACTCTCTTTGAAGTGTCACTCATTTGGCTTGTGGCTCTCACTCACTTTATGGTGGGTCTCTCGCTCACCACTCATCTCACTTGACGAACGATCTTGTTGTGCCCTTGCAATAGTCTTGGCGTTGTCGGCGATGACTTGACTTGGTGTCATGGGACGAAGGACGAAGGTCTTGTCGTTGTTCTTGAAGCTATAGTAATTTCCTTCCATCATGCATAGCACCCTTGTCAAATTGCCATGGACGCCCAAGAGTAAGTGACAAACGTTCATAGGCACAACATCACAATCAACCGTATCTTCATAGGCTCCAATCTTGAAGGACACTTGCACCATGTGTTGAATCTTGACGGCTCCGGTATCACTCAACCATTGCACATGGTAAGGATGTGGGTGCTTCTTGAACTTCAAGTTGAGCTTATCACAAAGTTCTTTGCTCGCTAAGTTGTGGCAACTTCCACCATCTATGATGACCTTGATGGACTTTCCATTGATTCCCGCTCTTGTTTGAAACAAGTTGCATCTTTGGTCTTCTTCCACTTGAACATTGGTGGTTAAGCTCTTGCCACAACCAAGGAAGGGTTGTTGTCGCCATCACAATATATCTCATTTCTTCTTCTTGAGCACTTTGCATTGTGGCGACCTTGTTCAAAGCATTGTACTCATCTTCACTCATAGATTCATACTCTCCCATGTCATTGATGATCATGACCTTCTTGTTGGTGCACTCAAAAGATTTGTGCCCTTGTCCGCACTTGTAGCATTGCAAAGTCTTGTGCCGGACGAAGATCCTTGAGGCGCCTTGGTAGAGGGAGGTACTTTCTTGAAAGGTTGAGGCGCTTGAGGTGTCGATGTAGAGACTCTTGGAGGACCTCGATGTTCGCTTGAGGAAGAGCTTGTGAAGGTGTAGGAGTTGACGAAGAAGGCTTGTTGGCGAAGAATGCCTTTGTCTTGAGGTATTTGAGCTCTTCAAGCACGTGGCGCTCGGCCTTGGAAGCTTGATGTACTAGCTCAACCAAAGAGGCATATGGTTGGAACTCCACGATCTTCTTGATTGGATAGTTGAGGCCATTCATGAAACGAGCCATGGATTGCTCTTCGTACTCGTTGACATTGGCTCTCATCATGGAGATTTCCATCTCCTTAGTACTCATCAACCGACTTCAACCTTGCTTCAACTCTTGCAACTTCTTGTATAAGTCTCTAGTGTAATGGCTTGGCACGAAGCGCTTGTACATTGTTTCTTTCATTTCAACCCAAGTGTCGATTGGTTGTTGGTGGTTAGCGACGCGTGCATCTTGTAGTTGTTCCCACCACAAGAGGGCATACTCTTCAAACTCCATCGAGGCTAAGGCAACCTTCTTGTTGTCGGAGAAGCGTTGCACGCGGAAGATCTTGTCAACCTTGAGTACCCATGAGAAGTAAGCTTCCGGATCACTTGTGCCGTAGAACTTGGGTATGTCAAAGCGACGTTGGTCAAGTCATCATAGTCGTCCATGGGCACCACGTGGGAATGCACGTCCACGTCTCCTTCGATTGAGTCCATCACCATTGTGTTGGCTTGACTCGTTATCACTTGACTCGGAACGTGGTGTTGTGACGATCATGTGGAAGTTCTTGACGAGGACGAGGATCATGTTGAGGAATGGGTTGTTCGTTATTGTTCGCATTGTCATGATTTTGATGACGTGGCCTTGGAGGATGACGGGGATGACGTCCTTGTTCATCAAAGTCATTCGCACCCGGTACGCCATTGTCATTAGCCAATGGGTCATGACGATCACGTTGTTGCGGTGGTGGTGATGGTATGCGTTCGCGACGTTCATCATTTTGGTGAGGTTGTTCTTGATGCGCATTGGCATTGTTCGCGTGAAGATCATGTGGTTGTTCAACGTTAGGAGGAGGTCGTTCATGGGCGTCGCGCCTTGGGTTATGTTGACGTTCTTGTCGAGGTTCATGACGTCCATGACGTGCTTGTGTCGACCTTGAGGTGCTTCTTGTACGGCTTGAGCGTGATGAAGAAGCTCGTTGTCGCACAAGGTTGTTGAGAGCTTCGGTCACCGCTCCATAGATGCTTCTTGCGCATGCATGCGTCGTTGAAGTTGGCTCTTGAGCTTGAAGACGGCGCTCGTAGCGTCCTAGGCCATCACGAAGAAGGTGTCGAAGACCAACAAACTCGATTGTGTGACATAGCCATGATCACCGCGAACTCCACCATGGATTTCATCGTCCGAGCTTGAGCTTCCGTTTGTACTTCCCCTAAACATTTTCTCAAGAACAAGTGAGATATGTGGTAAGGAAAAACCAAGACAAACTATATCCCAAGTATAATGTGGCTTGAGAGGAGAGAATCCGGTTCTAACACCCAACACACACACTTATGAGGATAGGAAGGTATGAAGTGGCAAACGAAACAAGCAAACCGCGAAAAGTATATTGTCAAAGGTAGAGAAAATCCACAATGATCAAATTACCAAAGAAACTCCAACCACAAATGATGAAGAAACACACACAAAAGCGAATGATGGGGTTGGGCGACCAAAGGGCGAGCACTCGAAGATAGACAACCTAACGAAGACTACGTGCTCAAATGTCACCCAACACAAGGGACGCTAGCTCAATTGCTTTTGTGGGCAACGGATTTGCACAAGTGTAACACTCACTCACTTTGGCGGTTAGCTTTGTCGCAACCTACAAGAGATGATACTTGGCACTACTCTTTCTTTTCTCTTTTTTTTTTGATTTTTGACGATGATTCCTTCTCTTTTGCTAGTGCCAAGATCTCTAACGATACACACTCGCCAATACTTTAAGACAAACACTCGAACAAGTGCAATGCCCGCAATATCAAAGAGCTAGTCCGATAGGTCAAGGTACACGAAAGGAAGAAGGGCTCACAACGGATTATGATGATGGGGAAATGTCGAGTCCTTGGTGGCGTCGTCGCTTGGCGTTGATGATGCGTTGCTGCGGAAGCTTGTCGATGTCGTAGACGTAGGGCACACCAAGAAAGGACTCAAACCAAAGAGAAATGCCAAAACGAACCGAGGAAAAGAAAAATTTCTGAAAAATTGGCCCTGGCGGTAGTACCGCTTAACCCGGCGGTAGTACCGCTGCTCACGAACTGCTCGAGTTTGACTCGAATTTGGGCGGATTTGGGCTCCAAAACTTCCTCGAATTCGTGGGAAATTGGCAAAATTGAGGCTAGGGAACGCAAACAAAGGTGGAGGGGGTCCTAAAGCAACAGATCCATGGACAAAAACTACCAAAAACGCAACAAATCGACAGATCGGCTCGAATCAAGGAAAGCTATTTTTGGTGGAAATTTTCGAATTTCTCAAAAACAAAGAAAAATTTGGTGGATTTTGGTGGAAACACAAATCAAATCCGTGTCAACCTAGAGCTCTGATACCATATGATGTAGGTTGGTCCCGATTTTCACGGATTTCGGCGGAGGGAACGATGCACACGAAGAACAAGGGATGGACACAAGAACACAAAGAGGGGAAAACACCAAATCAAGGATAACTAGCAAGTAGCTACTCAGCAAGATTCAACTGGTAACAAGCCCCGAGGGTAGCCCCCAATTGTCCTCTCTCAAGCACACCTTACTCTTAGTATTGTTTGTCCAATTGGTCAATCCAAACCAACCCAATAGAATCACCCTATGATGAAAGATTGGCAAGTAGCAAACTACAAGAGGAAGTCTTGGTATCCACGAAGGGATCTTCTCCACAAGGGGAGGACTTGGTTCATCTCCACAAGGGGAGGCCTTGATTCATCTCCATAGGAGGAAAGGACCACTTTGAGAAGAAGGAGTAAGGCTCTACTCTAATCCCAAATCATAGTCTAACCCTAGATCTAGTCCAATGAGTGCTATTTATAGTCTAGGTACAAAACGGGGCGAAAGGATAAGATTACACAGGTCCTGTCCCGAACTCATTCCCGCACTGGTGGTAGTACCGCTGGGTCAGCCGGTGGTACCGCTGGTGCGGGCATGCGTCGCTGCTTCCCACGCCCCCGGTACCGGTTGGTACCGCTGCAGCTACCGCTGGCGGTACCGGAAGTCGCGTCCGAAGTGCCGTTTCGGCGGTAGCTGGGGCGGTAGCACCGCCGACGTGGGGCTCGCCCATCCCACATCCCCGGTACCGCTGTCGGTGCCGCGGCCGGTACCGCCGCGTGGGTTGAGTTCTGGCTGACTGGGCCAGGGGCGGTAGTACCGCTTGACCCGGCGGTAGTACCGCCTCCTGGGATTTCTTCTCCCATCTTGTCTTCTTCTTCTTTATCGTCTTGGCTCGATTCTTGTCCATCTTCCGCACTTCCTTGGGGATCTTCATGGAGCTGATTCCTGAGTATGCATAGAGTGTCCGAATGAAGTAGCAATCCGTTCAAGGGAGTGTCAAGATCACACAAAGATAGTAGTGAAGTCACCTTTTCATGTATAGCTTTGACTCTAGCTCTTGTCATTGGGCCATTGGTTGTACGAGCCGTAGGTTGGGCTACATCAGGTGGTGGGTTGTCGCCCGGTCACTGTGATCTAGTGGTTTTGGTCTGGCTGATATGTTTGGGTGACGATTCGGATGTTGATGCGACAACCGAGGTATGCGAGCGACCGCTTTTGTCCAGCTTGGCCTGTGAGGCCTCTGGGTCGTGCGACACTTCAGCTTGTGAGTAGGCACGGGTTACCAGGAGTCGGCCCTAGAAGGTGGTGTCGGTGGAGCGCGCAAGGCATAACTGACCCATTGGATGCCGGGAGGCATGCCTTCCCAATATGTGCTGATGAGTTTAATGTTGCGTTTGTCTTATTGTTTGGCGACCGGTGGGGGACATCGTCCCTTTGTATTTGGTTTTCAAGCGGGGTTAAACAAGGTAAATCTCCCGGAAAAAATGTCCGAGAATAAACGTGAAATTGGCGAACAACTTGGACCAGAAACATACTTATGTCTTTAGTAAAGACTTCAATTTATAGAAATATTTGATCTACCAAATTTGAGTGGTTGGTTGGGTTAGTTTACAAGTAAATACCTTTTTTTTAATGAAGGGCAATCCCCCAGCTTTCATTACGAAAGCCGCACACGCAGCTCGTAACACCTCTAATTTAGAATTCCTTCGATCGGAATATCGCTTCAGCACATGCTAATGCACTGATGACCAGCTATACTCTACGCCCTTCTCCAGCACTCCTACATTTCGTATTTCATTCTGACCCTTCAGCTAAGGACGAAGCCGGCTGAACTCTCCTTCGTTCGTGCCAGAACTAGAATTGAACTTGCTATCCACCGGCGTGTTCATCCGAGACTTCCGCTTCGTTGCGACGAGGAGGGGGTCCTTCTCCTCTTCATCCATGGCGACGAGCTCGTACGTGTCACCATTGTGGAAGACCGGGTGCACGTATGCGTCCTTCAGGTACCCCCTCAGGTTGAGAGTCGGGTTATTGGCACGTTGCAGAGTGTCCTTCACCATTGCTTCCTGTAAATGTCAAGACTGTTCTTGCTTAACATTGTGATACGATATGAATAACATCTGCAATTCCGTATGGAGAATGAGGTTTTTCCTGCCTGTAATGGGAATTTTATGTATGCCGGTTCGAATCGGCCCTTGCAGACGTACTGGAACCATATGGTCAGGACAGAAAGAGGAAGAAGAGCGAAAGTGGACTTCTCTGCTTCCTGCGTGCTCAGTAGTCCCAGCAGGAGGATCTGTGATACGATTAAGGCGGTGACGATTCGTCTTTGCACGTCTGGCCAGAATTGTGCGCCACTCTCGTACTGTTGGGTGTAGACATTGATGATCTTGCAAAAAAAAAAACAAAAAAAACAAAGAGATATATAAAGGATTGGTATGTTAACATTCAGTTGGTTTCTACGAAGCATTTTTTTTTGTTTAATTCCAATGTGGATTTTATGTCCACAAACATGCCAGTGAAAGACCTCATAAACAGAAAAGTAAAACATACTGCCGAAAGAACAGAAAGATAATGTGACTGAACATCCTCACTTGAACTGGAGTGCAGATTTGTACCTGGTGTTTGTAAACAAGATAGGCAAGGCCGAAGAAGGTTATGATGAAAGGAAGAAGAATTGGTGTCACAGTAGCATATACAAGTCCAAGGAGGAAGTAGAGCTGTATTCGCGGTTCATTGGAGCCAAAATCCAAGCTCCCAGGGTCCATGGCCTGCTCGCGATCTTGATCAGTTCTGACCAAGAAAGTGTTCTTTATGTGGAACATGACCAACGGCTTCAACCTTAGAACTTCAGCAGCAATACCAGACCATCCGTCGACCATTATGTACGTGATGAAAAAAGTTGCTTTCATGGGAATTGACTCTCCAATAGTCTCTGGAATTCTTGTGACAAAACAAGTAGAAACATTGGCAAAAAAGGTGGTAGTAGATATTAAATCAATTGTTGTAATAGATATATCAAAATGTATAAAGCGACTGCAAAATTTAACTTACTTGTTGGCGGACTGATGGATAAAAGTGTTGAGCTGTTGGAATGCAGTTCCAGTTATTACACTTCCCAAGAATACATTGACGAATAGGAACAGAAAGTATTTCGAGGCAGTCCTCCTGTCCAATCCAGAGAGTGATATGTGGCCTTCAATCTTGCTCATGGTCATGAGAATTGTTGGCAGAAATATAAGGAATATTTTTAATGCGATTCCGGGCAAGAAACCTTGTATAATTGACTTTATAGAATTTCTGCAGGACATTTTATTGACAATGAAAATCAGACCCAGAAAGGAAGCAATGCAATATCTTATAAACAATTATAACGTTGCTGGATTATGTAGTTCAAGGTTTATGAAATTTAACAAATTTGTTTCTGCGCTTAGTTTTCAGCAATGAAATCATTAATCAAGTATCAAAAAATAATTTCAAAACGTTCCACAAATGCAATTTTGCTCGTCACAATTCTGTCTTAAAACAAGGAGCAATAACACTCACCGTTGAATTATAGGTTTCAAGAAAGGAAGCACCCGCTCAATATCGTCTAGATTTGCCAAGGATTGGACAAGTGCAATTGGTATCACGAAGAAAAATGTCAGGAAGAAGAGTGCAACGGCCATGATAAGCCTCCTAACCGAGAGCGAAACAAAAGGTATTGCGAGATTGGGCCAGTAAACATCGCGAGGTTCCGGCGCCCACTCGGTCAAGCACACTGTTGGGTTACTTGTCTGCTGTGTTTGTGCACAAACAGCAGCCCCCCACTGACTTTTGAAAGACACAAATGCCGCTGGCATAATAGCACTAGGATCACTAATCACTTTCTGTCTCTCCTCATCTTCCTGCAATTAACAAGATCATTGATATTCCTCAGCAAACCGGAAGTTGCGAGGAAGTATGCTCTATGCAGTACAATGAAAGGAAAGATGGTGCTGATTGAGGGTCTGATGACGAGTTAATTGCACTGGCGGTCACACAACTCGTCGCGTATGTGCACTTAAGTCACACATCTTCAAAACATGATTTTTTTGGTCTCACAACTCAACAAGTGGGTGCATGTTGGTCAAAAAAAGGACACGTCATCCCGTTTTGGACTGAAATTTTTCAAAAAAAACATATTACGAGGATTATATTGCAAAATTCGACACCTGACGTGTGGGGCCCACCAGTCAGACTTGTCTTCTACCGTGGGCCACCAAACAGCGCAGTCAGATCTTACGCGCATCTGGGCGGAGCGGCCGTCTGGATCATGCGCGCCGCCTAGAGCCAAACCGTGCTCGCGGCTATCCATGGCCCAGCTCCGTTCCTCTGGCGGATCCTTGGCAGTGAAGACAAAGCTTTGTGGTTGTTTGGTACTACTCCTACTACGTACAGCAGCCCGACTCACCGCACTGCTTTATGGATGGCTTAAATGTGGCAAAATCTACGATAACCCCACCAGTTCGCGCGCCTTCTATCATATGCTCCCCTTCCCCCCTGTGTCACTGACATGTGGGGTCCGGGGGCATATGATAGAAGGCGCGCGAACTGGGGGATTATCATCAATTGCCCCCTTAAATGTAGCCGCTGCCGTGCTTCTGATGTGAAGCAAGAAGCATCAGTGGTGGAAATAGCCCGTGTCCATGGCCTCTTGCACGTCGGCCTTGGTGTCGGAGCGCCGTGCTCGCGGCCGCTCGCGGCTGAGTGCCGGCCGGACGCCGCCGTGCCCATGCACGCCCGTGCTCGCGGCCGAGCGCCAGCCGGGCGCCACCCGGAGGCAGGCGACCTGGAGGCGGCGCCGATGTTGGCGACCCGGAGGCGGCGCCGCTGCTGTCTGAGGTAGAAGATAACCCTGACGCGGCCGTTAGGTGTGAAGGAATTTTGCAATGAATCCTCATAATATTACATCAGGGCTTTCTGAAAAATTATCATACAAAACGGGATGACTTGAACTGTTTGTGACTAAAGTGCACTCGTCTGATCAGTTGTGTGACCCGTTATTCACGTTTTTCAGATGTGTGACTTAACTACACATACGCGACGAGTTGTGTGACCGCCAGTGCAATTAACTCGTCTGATGACAGTATTCAAGATGGTGAACTGAAATTGGACTAGTACCTGTTTAGATAGCTCCTCAATTGTTGTCCTGTAGTATTCTACGGCATCCACTTTTTTCCCCAAAGACCCCAGAGTCCTGTCTATAACAGAGGTAGTTGATTCATGCCACTGGCACATTAGAGCATGCGCAGAAATAGCTTTGTGACGAAGCTGTAAGTGCGTAGTTTGCAGAGAAGGAAGATTACCTTAGTAGTTGGACTCTTTGCAGGGTTTTTGGCATGCTGATTCTCGTAGTAGACCAGCCAGTTTTGCAAGCCTTTCTTCTTCTCAACCAAACTGGCAAGGGCGTTTGCATTGTATACAACCTATTGATATATATACACACTAAACATTTAACTAAAATTCAAAAAAGAAATCCCTCTCACTAACACTAACAGAGAAAAAAATACACTTCTAGGCGTACAGGTGCTTCAATTGGAGGGCAAACAAACAATTGCACTAGTTGATGAATACAGAAGAGGTTTGACTTCGGTTCAAGATTAAAACCTGATGGCTGAGATAATGATCACGATGATTCACAGCAAAGAAATGCTCAACATGCTCACTAACTGTTTCATCGGGGTCCTCTGGTACATTTCTCACAAGTACCTAAAATAAGGTGCAAAAAGAGTTATGGGGAGGAATTATGAAATTTCCCACTAGATTAAGAAATTAAGTGAATTTCAAAGCAACATGTAAGATGCAAAATTCACATTCGTATCAACTGATTGTTATGACACATTAATTAAACTGACATCAAAGAGGTAGCTCACCGTGAATTGATCGGGTCGCAGATTCTGATTGGCAAGAAAGCGCAATCTCATTGTTGTTATAACCTTATATTCATGATACAACACATAAAACGTCCAAAAGGTAAACACATAGGCCATTACGATATGTGCCCAGAACCTACAAGAACATTCAACAGTTCAGTACAAAAATTATGAGCCAAAGTGAAGTTGCATGAGAAGGCTAGAAGGACAACCTTTCGAGAGAGATAATCAGACAGTGCACGGGGAACAGTAGTTTCCAATTTAGTGGCAGATGTAAGGCACTAACTTACTACAACCAATCAATAGTATAGCCTTAAACAATATCCACAGCTCAGTATTTTTGTTGGTTGCAAAATTAATCGCCATGTATTGATTCTACACATATAAGTTAGAACAGGGGTGTTTTAAAATGATTATGTTTGGATAAGTTACCAACCAAGTTAAACCATTTTTTAATTGGTCATTGATATGGTCAGTTATATGACTTCACCGTGTTTGAAGGGTAAAAAGGGCACACCCATGTTTTGTTTTGATTCTTATGAAGTTAAAATACGATGTAAAGGTGCATTAGTATAGAGCTTGGAAGATATAAAAAAAAGTCAAACATCTGACTTTCCAGCTTATCAACATATAATCAAATAAAAGAAACACTTAAAATATCTAACAACCGCTTAGAAACTTAAAATTACAACTAGAATATATGCAACTATGTGATATAACTGAGATTGTGGATGTATTATAATAGCTATAAATAAATGGTCAGCTCTAGAAATCTTGAAATGCGCTGCAAGACACAGCACATAATTCTTCAAAGAACAAGGCATGATATGGTATGCAAGTGCCAATAGTACACCTCATAGATGGAGTAAAATAACTATACCTTTTTGAACCTTTTCCAATATTGGATATTGAAAGCTTGTCAATTTGATCATAACTAAGACTATTTCCTTTTCCAAAGTTCCACTAGTCCAATTGACAGGAACCAGGACAGCGAATGCCAGCACAGTTATCGGCACAAATATTTTTAAACTGTCAAGGAAGAAAACAATGCACCATCAGTCAACATAATATGTTTTGGTTAGGTCCAAAAAAGTGTTTAGGAAAAGTAGTGGTGTACATGTCCATCTGTTGACATCACAAAATTTGTCCTGTTTGCCTATTACACTAAGTCAACTTCATCATTTTAGAACTTGGAAGACATGGAAGCATATGCAACTAGTACTGTGATGTGAGAATTGAGAAACATGGATATCATTCTCACCCGAGAAGATAGATGCGAACATATACTGCCGAGTCTAGTCCGGCATGCTCAATTAACTCAGGTTCTGGCATTTTCAACGCGGCAGGCATCCAGTTAAGAAACCGGATATATGTTGATATGTCGGCATTCACAAACTTCGATAAGGCAGCTCCTATATGTCTTGGGCTGCTTCTTGTCCCTTTGAGGTACCATTTTGGAAAATATACCCGATCGTTGATAGGCTGTATCCTCAGAACTGCAAAGGCAAGAAGAAAACCCAATGCAGATAATATGTTTATCCCAGCAGCAACTCCAATGTCGTTGAGGGAACCCATATCTCTTAGAGAGTCTCACTCCAGAACATGCATCATAGGGCTAAATGCAGGACTAAATATCTGCATATAAAGAAAAAAATGTCTATCAAATTTAAAATGATACAGTGGTCAGAATGAAATTAGGGAATGATCATTAGCATTAGTAACTCAGCTGTACCAGTAAAGTATGAGTGGCAAGAAAACAAATGCTGGACAACAACTTAGGGCTCCTTTGATTTGGAGGAAATATGGAGGGAATGTATATGGTTAGGAAATTTTCCAATGTCGCTACTATTCACTCCTTTGATTCATAGGAATGGTACAAGGGAAAAGTAAAGGAATTTTTCCTTACAATCTCCTCACTTTCAAGGCATAACGTACAGGAAATGAAAAATGAAGTCAGACCTCATTTTTTGAATCATATGCACAAGGAACAAGGAAAGTTTTACACCTGCCATGCATCCTTTCCTATTCACATCCATTTCCTATTTCTTTGATTTTCCTTTCCTTTAAATCAAAGAGGCCCGATGGCTTACTCCAATAGTCCAATGCATATCAAAATTTCATAACACGGATAACTGTACAACACAAAATGAGAACCTATCTATTGCCAAATCTAATCAATGTAGCACTAATCTGTCTTGAGATTGCGAACTGATAGTTCATCCTACTGTATGAATTTACAGAAAAACCAACCTCCACGTTTACCCATCCAGTTGATGGAAAATAGAATCGGGCATGCAGTCTCAAAGAAAGTAGCCGATCCTATTGTCTTTTACAGCTAGAGAAACCGAACAAACAATGCACAAGAAAATGTCCGCCTTCTCCATCAACCGCAATTAGCGGATACGTTCAGACTTCAGAGGCGAGCGGTTCCGGGGGTTTCTATTTCGCTGCTGGAATGGATTCGCTAGTACTGGAACGAAACAGTAGTGGTTAATTTACGTACCGCGCGGGGGTTATCGCCGACGTCGTCGCCACTCGACCATGCTGTGGCCGAGAGCCGAGGCTCGAACGATTCACCGCCGTGCCGCCATTGATGTTGTATTCGAGGAACGAGGAGGGCGGTGTACCGGAGGAACGAAGGAGCAGCAGGGAGGGAGGCGGCGCCGGGTGCCCGCACGCCTTGGGAGGAGCTGGAGCTGGGGCTGAAAGAACAAGAGAGATTTGTAACGCCGGCCGTTGCCGGTTTTCTTGCTAGGGATGGTTTGGATATTGTAGGTTTGATGATTCGTCTACGGGGAAGATCAGGAAGAGAGACGACTAGTACGACGGCGACGTGCCGGCACGACGACGCGGTCGCCTCGTCTCGGCTGGCGCCTCTACTTATTTCGGCTCGGCGGTATAACGACGTGATCGAGGAAGGACGGCAGTTCTGAACTGCCTGCAGCTGCCCAATGCTGTTTAATTATTTCTTGGTATTTCTTTCAGATAATCTATTTAAATATGTTTTCGTAAATAAATTTATATAGTTTTACTTATGAACATGACTAAGCAGCAGCTATACATTAGTACTCCCGTGCTTCCATCCCACAACTCTCTCTTTTTCATGCAAATGAAAAAATGATCATCATGGTTTCAAGTAGTGTTGCAAGTTGGGCAAATGATGAACCATACTGAAGTAAGTTTAGGGTACTATGCTTCATTATTGTTCAGATGATATTTGAAGGTAAGCTATAGGTTAGACAATTTGAGAAACATTAAGGATACTACTTAAGGAAAGAATGGATATTGTGGATCAATGGGTGCACAATGACTTAGCAGGTGGAAATGAACATGTATCCTGCCCATCTCATGGAATTGTCATATTGAAGATGTTTCCCTTGCAGTTTTCTTGCAAAAAAAACATAGGCAGTTGCCCTCTTTCCTGAGTGAAGTGATTTGAGGTATTCATCTTATTTACTGATCCCTGCTTTGGTTTCAGTATCCCTCCCGCCATGGTGTGCTTTGATTGTGTGACTTGCCTCATGAATCATGATGCAGCAATATGTTGATTTGGCATGCATATCCTAGATTCTATAGTGTATAGACTTTTTTTTAGATAAAGGGCTTTATTACTCAAATGGTTTAAGTATTACACACGGCCTCTACATAAAAAATGCACACAGCCGCAATCCAACAGAGAACGTAAAAAGTTGTGTAACAATAGACGCATTACAACCAACAATATAATGTAAAACGCCTATGTCATGGCTAATCTCGACGGCCTATGGAGGTCTAATCCGGCGATCAAGCGGCCACCCATGTTGTGAGAAAATGTCCCTTGCCACCTCCTCCAGTCGTGCACACGCCTCCGTAAAGAGGTCTCGATGTCCCACACGTTGTAAGGTGGACCACATACGGAGAATACTTGTGCAACGGTAGAGTACCTGCATATGAGAAACATTTTTATCATTAAAACCTTGTCATTTCTACTAAGCCAAAGCGACCATATAACAGCAATCGCTCCCACCCTAATAACCGTTCTAAGCCTTTTATCTATCCCATGTAGCCAGTTACCAAAAACATTGGCAACAGACTTGGGTGGATATAAGTTAGACGCTATTTGGATGGCTGACCATATAGAACGTGCGAAACTACACTCGAAGAATAAGTGTTTTATTGTCTCTTCATTTGGACAAAACATACACTTCGTACTTCCATGCCAATTTCGTTTAACAAGGTTATCCTTTGTTAGAATGACACCCCTACGAAGATACCACGTGAATATTTTAATCTTAAGTGGTATCTTCATTTGCCATATTTTTTTATTATCATCAACTGGCACATCGGAATGTACTAACGCCCTATACATGGAATCCACAGAGAATTTACCATTCTCACATAGATTCCAACGAAATTCATCGGGACCCTGTGTGAGTTGAACTGATCTCAACCGTGCCAGCAGGGAGTTCCAAGACGCTAGTCTTGGCCCGAACAAATCTCGCCTGAACGTCACATTCGGAGGAGAGCATTGCAAGACGGTGGCAATGGTATCTCCCTTATGACAAACAATATTGTATAGGGCTGGATATCGATCCCGGAGGGTGGTGTTGTCTAACCATTTGTCCTCCCAGAATCTAATCTCCGAGCCATCCTTAATATTAAATACCCCGAAGCGAAAGAAATGTTTCTTTGTCGCCATCAGTCCAGCCCAAAAGTGGGAATCACCAGGTTTCCAATATACCTGTGATACCGCCTTTGTGCCAATGTATTTTCTTTAAGGAGTGTTTGCCATATCCCTCTTCAGTAAGCAGCTTAAAAAGCCATTTACCTAGGAGGGCTGAGTTCTTGACATCAAGGTCATGAATACCAAGCCCTCCCTGATCTTTAGGGCGACAAACAATATTCCATTTAGCCAGTCTGTACTTCTTCTTCTCACCATCTCCTTGCCAAAAGAATCTTGATCGGAAATAATCCAATTTATGCAAGATCCCTTTTGGTATTTGGAAGAAGGAAATCATATACAGTACCATGTTTGTTAGTACCGAATTAATGAGAACCAATCTTCCACCAAGAGATAGCAATTTTCCTTTCCAACTAGATAGCCTAGCTTGTAGACGTTCTTCGACGTGTCTCCATTCCGCATTAGTCAGTTTCCGATAATGTATTGGTATCCCAAGGTACATGATTGGAAATTGACCCTGCTCGCAGCCAAAAATATCGGCATATTGAGCAGCTGCTTCTTGAGCCTCACCGAAGCAAAACAATTCACTCTTATGGAAATTAATTTTCAATCCCGATAATTGCTCAAATGCTGATAGTATCAACTTCAGATT
Source organism: Poa pratensis (assembly GCA_947311845.1). Lineage (NCBI taxonomy): Eukaryota > Viridiplantae > Streptophyta > Magnoliopsida > Poales > Poaceae > Poa > Poa pratensis. The sequence continues at coordinate 59,571,078 of CAMZMU010000128.1, forward strand.
CGCAGCTTTATCTAGATCATGTTCCATAAAGAGGATTGTATCGTCTGCATATTGAAGAATAGATAAACCACCATCAACAAGATGTGGAACTACTCCTTCAATTTGGCCATCCGTCTTAGCTCGTTCAATCATGATCGTCAACATATCCGCCACTATATTAAATAGTATAGGCGATAGAGGATCACCTTGCCTTAATCCTTTTTTGGTCTGGAAGTAGCGGCCAACGTCATCATTGACTTTTATCGCCACACTACCTCCGGTAACAAAATTGTGGATCCAAGCACACCACTCTTTTGAGAACCCTTTCATTCTCAGAGTCTGTAGCAAGAACGGCCATTTGACTTTATCATATGCTTTTTCAAAGTCAATTTTAAATATCACCCCATCAAGTTTTTTCGTGTGCATCTCATGTACGGTTTGTGTAAAACCACAACACCGTCAAGGATATTCCTCCCTTGCATAAACGCAGTTTGGGTAGGTTTTACCACATGATCTGCCACTGAATTTAACCTGATGGTCGCTACTTTTGTAAAGATTTTGAAGCTAACATTCAGAAGGCAAATTGGCCGATACTGTTGTATCCTTTCGGCATTCTGAATCTTAGGCAACAAAACGATCTCACCAAAATTAAGGCGAAATAACTCAAGGTGTCCGGCATGTAAGCAGCCAAATAACTCAAGCAAATCAGACTTGATGGTTTCCCAGAAATGCTGGTAGAACTCAGCCGGAAAACCATCTGGTCCTGGCGCCTTATTATGCTCCATTTGGAAAACCGCCTTGCTTACCTCCTCCATAGAGAAAGGTGCAGTAAGAAAGTTGTTTTCCTCAGGAGTTACTTGGGTAATATCATCTGTTCGAGACTCATCTAGAGTAAAGTTCCCTTCCTCGGGAGCCCCGAACAAACCTTTATAGTAGTTCGTGATATATTCCTTGAGTTGATCCTGTCCTTCGATCAAGCCCTCATCCTGTAGGAGAGAATGAATACATTTCTTTCTATGTCTGCCATTAGCAACATTATGAAAGTACTTTGTATTCAAGTCTCCTTGTAGAATGAATTGAGCTTTAGATCTTTGGTACCATTTGAGCTCTTCTTCCCGCAACATACGTCCCACCTGCTCATTCGAGTGCCGTTTTAGGTCACTCTCAGTTGCTGATAAGGGGCGTACTTCTGCTAGTTGATCAAGCTCATCAATAATGGAACACAGGCGCTCCTTTTCTTTTTTAAGCATACCAGTTGTGTGTCTTGCCCACCCACGAAGGAATTTACGCAAATTGCGCATCTTATTATTCCACCGCTGGATAGCGCTATCACCCACAACCGGTTGAGACCATATCCTTTTAACCAAATCATCGAAACCATCCCGTAACAGCCAGCCTAATTCGAATTTGAATTGGTGCTTCCCAGGCGATGTCAACGTTCCAGTAGATAGGAGTATGGGGGCATGATCCGAAAAAGCCTCTATACGTTCGAGCGCACGAACCGTTACTAATGGATATTTATCCTCCCAGCGGGAGTCCATCAGAACCCGGTCCAGCTTCTCGTACGTCGGCTCGGGGAGACTATTAGCCCAAGTGAATTGTCTCCCCGTCATATGAACCTCTCTTAAGGACAAGCTATCAATGACAGCGTTGAACAAGGTGGGCCAATGAGTATCGAATCTACCCCTACTTTTCTCGTGTCGGTACCTCAGCAAATTGAAATCCCCTCCTATAAGAATAGGATATGGGTCATCTTTAGCTAGATTAACCAACTCTGTGAGAAAGGCAGCCTTATATTCTTCTTGGGCAGCACCGTACACAGCAACGAGACTCCATATAAAGTTGTCGGACTTGTTGCGGATTTGAAATTTAATGTGGAATTCACCATCCGAACGACCCAACAACTCCATGGTTTCCGTTTTGATGCCAAGTAGCATGCCACCCGATCTACCTCGAGGGGGACAGGAGTGCCAAGTAAACTCCACACCACCTGAAAGGCGTTCTAGTAGAGTGCTTGGAAAGTCTCGTCTACCCGTCTCGGAAATAGCCAGAAAATCCAACTTATGATCTCTCACATGATGCGCAATATTCAGATGTTTAGCCAAGTCGCCTAGACCTCTGCTATTTTCGAATATGCCATTCATCGGGAAACAGTTGGGGATTTTGACTTTTTCGCGCTTTTACGCGAAGGTTTGTTCTTTTTATTTTTGGCGGATTTGGATCTTCGGCCGGTAGCATACAGGTCATCAAAAGATCCCAGCTCAGCCTCGTCCATGTCCACCTCGGTCACCTCTCCTACAAGATGTGATAGAAGCTGTCCATCTATTGTGGCATTCGCATCATCATCATCATCATCTATAGGTGAGGGTACCGGCCTAGTCGAAACAGTAGGAGAAACTCTACGACGGTCATACTCTACGTGTTTCAGAACCTTAGCCGATAACACTACTTCTTTTTCATTTTTGCCCATGCGAACCCCTACCGCTGACAACCTAGCAGATAAAGTAGGCGTAGATAAGGACAAAAAGGATTGTGTGGAACGAGGCGTACCAGCAGGGGGAGTGGAGAACAAGGCTGCCTTGCGACGCATTGCCTTGGCCATCGTATCCTCATCAGTTGCAGATGCACCATCCTCGCCAGCCTGGTGACGTCCACTACGCCTAGGAGCTCCCTTCGGCTGTGGACGTCCCCTAGCTGCATCGGACACAGTGGGAGAGGGCGTAGGTGTGGTCGCAGCCCTCTCGACCACCGTGTCCGTACTCGGCGTCACCGGAGAAGCCGGAGTCGCCATGGCCTCCGAAGACACCACGGGGGAGGACACGGTCGGTGTAGAGTCCCCCTCCGCCCTGGAGTCACCGCGGGTGGTACCCGCGTCATCACCTGTCATAGGGCAGCACAGCGAGCCGACCACCATGCACCTGGATGGCGACTCGGTGCTCGCACCAGCCGCGGAGTCGACGGGTGCGCACACCGCATCAGCACCCGACCCGCAGCCGGCAAGCGAGAGCTCGTCCTCCGGCGCCCCACCGTGAGAGTCAGCTCCAGTCGAGCTGAGCAGCAGCCCACCAGCAGCGCACAGGTCCGAGGCCTGCCGGTGGTCATGCGTCACTCGGCCCAACACGCTGGTCGGCGTCGCCACTGTATCCGTCGCGCGGTCGGCTCCCAGCAGCCCATCCCGCGCCGGACTCCCAACAGAAACAGCCCGCCTAGCCCCCCCGGCGGCCAGGATCCGTGCAGCTCCCGGGGCAGCACCCGGGGACGAGTTGGCACCAGCATTCGGCCCACCAATTCCGCATGACTCCCTCCATTTCTTCACTAACTCGATGGCCCTTGGGGTTTTGGGGTTGGGATTAAAAGGAGTGACGGCCAGACTCTTCAGCATATGAGTTCTTGGCGCTCCTTGTCCTTGTCCCCCGCCTGTAACCGGGCCCTGGTCGATCATCATATTAGTGGCCCCCGAAGTATCACCAACGGAACCACCATGCGCTGTTTGATCTCCCGACCCGTCTTCCCCTAGGCCACTATCGTCGGTCATCCTTTCCCTTGCGTTGCCAAACAAACGGAACGAAATCCGCCTCCGGAATATAGTCCTCTGTCTCTGGCCGGAAGGTGAAGTCGTACCCTTTCAGACGCAGCACCCCATCAGTTCTCATGTATGGCCCCAAATCATCTGTCTTCTTGAAACTATCAGCATCCATCATCCCAACTAAGATACGGACCACACCTCGTCGCCGAAGGGAGAGCATATCCACATCAATAGTGGTACCAATGAGAGACCCGATAGCCCACACTCCCCAGAAGTGGCGCAATGGATTTGGCACCCCAGTCACATGCACCCAAACCTGATCAAGTTCCATCTTGTGCTTAACATCTTCTGTTTTCCACTTGCTGAACACCAGTCTAGTGAGATTTGACTAAAATGGCTCTATTTGTGAGGCTGAGTCTGACACTACCGGAATCCAGGCGTATGGCGAGCGTGATACTTTTGCTTAGTTTAATTCTCACTACCACAAGGGTTAACGTATTTATGTTTTGTACATTGGATATAGTGTTGCTTAGTTTAATTCTCAGTCCCCTATAAATTGTCTCCCACTCACTAGCCTTTTTTTTATAACCGTATCTCATTTCCCTAGTGTCATTCGTTGGCATGTGTTTAGAAAAGAAACATACCGTACCGTACCCTAAAGCCGTATCCTGCCAAGAAAGGGAAATGGGTGCGGTGAGCCAGCTCGCTCCAGCACATGCATGCAGCGTCATCAAGGCCTAGGCCGCTTTCACCATAGCAGGAGGAACAATCATATGGTTCAACCGATCGATCGGGATTAGAGTTTAACCTGGTTCGTGCTTCCACCGGATCACATGTCACAAAGTGATCTTTCTTGCAATCCTTACATTAGGGGCGAAGCTGCCCTTAGGGCAAGGTAGGGCCGCCCTACATTGATTTTTGGGGGAAAACATCCAAATGCAAATATATTTTTTGAACAATTTGAGTGGCCATAAGCTAAAAAAGACAGTATGAAATAGTTATGCATGTTTTACTGAACACTTCGCAAAATCGATTCCGAACAGAAAATAAGCACTATATCTAGTCCAGTCGAAAAGCAAGGTTTTATCTTTGCAATAGCTAATTCATAGTACAACAAAAGGCGACTCTTAATTCCTATACATTCTATATTTCTATTAATACCGATTTTGACCATTGCTTTAATGTGCTATCCTCGGAGCTGTTTTGTGAACTCTATTGGGTTGACTCAAGAGACTATTTTTCTAAATTAATTGTGAATAACCTTACTCGTCTTACACATGTTTATCATGAAAATTTCTCTAATTATTAGCATAAGCATATATGAGATAATTTTGAGCTATTCAGTATTCATGTGCATAGAATTGAATACCTTAGAAATTGTCTTGATATTTAAAAGGCATATCATGTTTTCTGCCGATTATCAAGACCAAGTTGCGTAAAAAGATGTCTGCGGTGGCTTTTTTTGATGACTTGATGATATGCTCGCGGGGATATTGAAAAGTCTTTACCGACAAAATTAGGGAAGATTTTCAAAAACGAAAGTAGAGATTTGTCACTGATATGTTTTTAGGTTATACTTATATTCAGATATGTTTAACTAAGTGGCTATAAAGTGTTAGTGTAGGCACTATATAGTCTTTGTATCAATTTTTTTTTTTTTTTTTGAGTTCGTCCTACCTCAGATTTTTTTCGTCCTCTGCCACGCTGTTACGAGATCATCAACCCTGTGCAAGGAGGCAGTAATTTGTATGACTATTATTTTCCATATTCCACAATGCCTATGAGTAACGTATGCTTCTAATTGAGAGGACGAGCAGCAGTAGCAGCCATGGATTGCGCGCCTTCATCTTTTCCCTCCTCTAACGGCACCAGAGGAAGCCATCCATTCTGGCGCAGCCCCTCCCGAACAAGCTCACTGTCACGGAAGTCCTCCCGGAAGGTCTCGAGGTTGTCACCCTTGTTGATCACCGATGACCACGCGAGTTCCTTCTTCCATTCCGCCAGGCGTGGGAAGCCGCAGTGTTTCTCCCCGTACTCGTCGCAGTACTCCAGATCAAGGAGATCGTGGGTGCGCGCCTTGGGTATGCCGGCGAGCTCCCTGGCGCGGTTGTACTCGTCGGTAGAGCGCAGCATCTCCTCCTCCGGCGGCAGCGTCCTCCGGCCGGACAACACCTGCGCCACCCACCTCGCCTGCACCTCCATGAAGAGCGGCACGATGACCTTGGTAGGATGCCTACGAAGGAGAGCGACGGAGCGAGGGACGGCGGGAAGACGTGCTCGAACAGCGGACCCACGCGGTTGTCGTCGACGGTGACCCGCCCCTTCGTCTCCAGGAACGGAAACGAGTAGCTGTACCCCGTGCAGTAGTTGACCGTGTCGGCGTCGACGCACGAGCCATCGGCGAACACTACCTGGCCGTCGGCCTGCAGCCGGTCGATCTGCTGGTGGAGGTGCAGGTTGGCGTGGTTGGCCAGCGCTTTGCACAAGCCGGCGCCGACGATGTCCTCCGCAGCCTCCACAGTCGTCGTGTTGACGCTGAGGTACACCTCCTTGGCGACCTTGCAAAGCTCCAACCCGATGTCCTTGCCGCTCTCCTTGCACCCGACGACCACCACAACCTCGTCGCGGAACGGGTCGGGGACTCGGTACGAGTGGCAGTGCAGCTGCCTTCTTCTCCACTTGTCCATGCCGTCGATGGCCGGGAGCCTCGGCTGGGTGCGGTTCCCGGCGGCCACGACCACGGCATCGAACGTTACCTCGGTGAGCACGCCGTCCCGCGTGCTCCTGACCACCCACCTCGGCGAGGAGCCATCGCCGGGCGCCGGTCCCATGGAGATGTGCAGGACTCTGGTGTTGAGCCTGACGGCGTCCATCAGCCCGAACGCGTCACAGAAGTCCCTGATGTACCTGAGGAACTCGCGGTGGCCTGGGTACCGCCGGGCATCGCCGTCACCACCGACTTGGGGGTGGAACGGGAAGTCGGAGAAGCCCATGGCCTCCCTTGGGCTGATGAGGCGAGGGAGGCGTAGACGCTGCTGCTCTGCATGCCATGGCGGCCGTCATCGTACAGCCACTGCCCGCCGACGCCATGGGCCTGCTCGATGACCGTGACCTCGTGGCCCTCGCGGAGCAGCTCACGCGCCGCCACCAAACCGGACAGCCCTGCCCCGACAACGCACACCGTCTTGCCGGATGATCGCATCTTTCTTGCCGACGGAACGTGGACCTCATGGAGCAGGTAACCCTTCCGGCCCATTTTATCAATGTATTTTCAGTGCTGACGCACCATGATTAACGTCATGTATTCTAGCATCATACAGTTTCTCTGACCCGATACCCGATTTGTGTTGTTGTTAAAAGACCCCTACCTCGAGTCAGTCAAAGAAAAATACTAAAGAGATGAACCAGTTGAGAACAGCTATAGTCACAAGACTGACAAAGGAATCGTGTTACATTATGGTAGAGGGATAACCACTCTCACTAACAAACAGTAGTATAATGTGAAGATTTTATTTCAAATGACTATTGTACATTGGAGGGTCAAGGCTCAGTCGCCCAGGCCTGGCATATACAAACGCGGCGACATCACTAACTACACAAAAGGTATGCTAGGATACTGGATACACAGTGGGACATAACCTATAAAATGTCAGACACATGACAATACTGTGTTGATGCGTGGTTTGAAGGAAGGCTCTGTGATCCTTAGGATTCCTCGTTCTTCACCGGAGTCCACTGTGCAGCTTCTCTCTTCTTTCTAACGAGAAATCCAAAAGCAAAACCAAGAATCAGGGCCAACATCACACTACCTCCAATTTCCAAGTATAATGGGGATATCTTCAGCTTGTTGCTGGCTCCCCAGCTGAGCTTTGTTTCAACGACTGCGTTGGTAGCGCCACTATCGGTAGATATTTGTCCAGAGAATATCTCCACCATATCATGGACTTGTCCGTCATGGTTTCCGACGTACATCAGCGTTAGCTTTTCTCTTGTAGCTACGAGTTTTGTGTACCCGAACTCGCCACCACGGTACATGGAGATTCCAGGCTGTGGAAAGATGGGGTCATGATCTGTCCTTGGTTGCCAGATCGGTTGCCAGTCTTGACCACCCATCCCGATCACAACATGAACAGGGGCACCAGGGTATACAAAGCTTGATGATGTGTTCAGACACTGCAAGTTCTTGATGGGGCAGAACCTCTCGTACCTGTGGACATGCCCCCACAGTGCAAGGGTCACATTGTATGTTACCAAGAGTGGTTCAAGGTGCTGGATCATCTGCTGTCTCATGTTAAAATCTCTAACTTCGTTGCTTGAGGTATACATGGGTCGGTGACCCTGAAACACAACAAATGGAGTTCTACTTCGGTTCACCTTCTCCAGGTCAGCTTTTAAGAAATTGTGTTGGCTGCTGCCCTGAACGAAATTAGTTTCACTTGACATGTACACGAAATGCACGACACCTGAATCGAAAGAGTAATAGAGATTCCGTGTGTCTGGACCTCCATTGCCAGTAGGCAGAATAGAATTCCCAGGCATTCTGAACTTGATACTGTATGGTATTCCACATTCACCCCCACCATCCTTTCCATATGTAGACCACGATGGTTTCCAAGGTTGTGAAGGCCAATCATACTCATGGTTTCCTATGCAGACATGGTATGGAGTACTGGCTGCAATTGGCTCAACCTGGCTGAAGAAATGGTCCCATACCCAAGCATAGCCTCTGGCGTAACTGATGTCCCCAATGTGCGAAATGAATACAGGTTTATCTCCAAGAGCTTTAATATCACGAAGGATCCACTTTACAGTTGACAAGCTCTCTTCTTGTGTCCGAATGTATGTGTTATACGGTATATAAGTACCCATATCACCAAAGAGGAAAGCATTGGTCTCATTGGCCTCACTGTCACGTGAAATAAAACTGTATGTCTCGCTCCATCCTCCCATGTCACTACCAACCTACCGAAAATAGTTCAGTTAGCTAAAGAGAATGTGTATATATAGAACATGTACATACAAAGTGCTCGCTGCTGCTGGACAAACCGTGCCGTAGTATATACAGACAGAACATGTACATAACAAGCTAGTTAGGCTTATGGCTCTAGACATGTCTTCGACAGGTCGACGAGCATAATTTTTTATGAGGACTGAGCATATACATTAAGCAGAAAAATGTAACCTCTTCTAAGTGATTCATATATTCTTGTTTCACACACATCCTATGTAGACCTACAGATAATTGCAGAGCAGCTCCATCATTTTAATTACCTATGAAGGTACGGTGACCCTGTACATGTGACCCATAGTTAGACCATCTAAACTAATTATCTATCAATACTACTTATACAACACAATGTTCAACAAAAAATGAAACAGAGGCTTCAACACAGGTATAAATTCAGCCTAGATCTTACTAGAAGATGGCTAGAAGTCATGTTACAGATTTTAAGTCAAAATCGTGTAACTCTTGACAAATTAGGGTGATATACTAATTCCAGTAAGCACACCTTGAGTACACAGGTTCAGAACCTACCCATTACAGAACCGCATACTGCTTTTTCTAGGAACGTATCAAAGATCCTTAAGTACAAAAAGGGAACATTCGCAGATAATACTTCAAGTTTGTGCATACCATATAAAGTTGGATACAATAAATTATGATTGTTAGTATAAAACACAAATCAATGCTGAGAAGTTGAACCAATACTGTAAGAGCGTGCAAGTTGTGAAGCAAAGAGCTACGATGTTAGGTTTAATCTTGATTCTGTTCATGCATTAGCATGTGTGTATGGCCGGGTCGTGTTCCTAGAGCGATTCTAGGAGTAGATCAGGTTAGCTGTTAGTATGGCTAAGTCAGTTAGCTGCATGCAACGATTGTGGAGAGATTTCAGGTCTAGTTAGTGCATGGAGTTAGTGGAGTAGTGGTTCAAGTCGTGGCGTGAGTTGCATGACAGGAGTGCCTAAACTTTGTGTATAAATAGTGGTTTGAGTAATGAGAAAATCAAGGCCGTGAGGGCTGAGGCAAAACAATGTAGTCTCTTGTTGTTCATCAAGGAAGAGTGGGCTGGGCAAAGCTTCATGTGTTCTTCTTCCCTGGTGTATGCGTGTGTGTAGTTTGTGTTCATGAGAAATACATAAGTGAGAGTTCAGAGTTCGAGAGGTAGAAGAAGAAGCGGCGCTGCGAGATGCAGCGCCAACAATTGGTATCAGAGCCTCGTTCGTCGAGGTCCGTGTCTTCGTCTTCGTCGAGCTGCGGCGAGCGGAGGAGAAAGGTATGCTGCCCGGTAAGTTGTGCCACCGGCGGCAAGGAGGTGATGGCAAATGCGTGGAGGTCATTGCCATGAGGAGTTCATCGTCCGCGTCCGAGTCGTCGACAAGGTGTGTCATCGGCGGCAACGTGGAGGCGAGTCACCGGCGAGTTGCGGCACCGGTGGCGAATATGAGTCCATGTGCGAGTCGTTGACAAGGTGCGTCATTGGCGGCAACATGGAGGTGAGTCGCTGTCTGGTTGCGGTGAAGACGGCGTGGTGATCTGCGTCGCGAAGGCGTGGTCCACGTCAAGAGGTGGCCGCTGCGTGCGGCAAGATGGCGTGGTGATCGGCGCCTTCACGGCGTCCACGTCAAGAGGAGGCCGCTGCGTGATGCAAGACGGCGGTGCGGTGCCGCTTGGTGCCACCGGTGGCGTGATGCCGTCGGGCGATAGGTACGGTGGTGTGATGCTGCCACGAGGAGACGGCGGTGTGATACCGCTGAGAAGATGTACGGCGGCGCGAGGTCGTCACAAGGATCAGTGCGAAGCTAGTCGACGGTGGTGTGATGCCATCGCCGTCATGGAGTTGTTCTCGGAGTCGCTGCGACAGCGGCGACAAGACGTACGTGATCAGTGGTGCGATGCTGCTGAAGAACGTGCAAGTGGAGATCGATGGGTGCTGACCGGCGCTGCGACGGCGTCATCCACGACAAGATGGTGAGCGGCAATCGACGTGTCGATCGCAGCAAGGTGAAGTTGCTTGAAGATTGGAGAATCAAGATTAGGGGTGATTGTTAGGTTTAATCTTGATTCTGTTCATGCATTTGCATGTGTGTATGGCCGGGTCGTGTTCCTAGAGCGATTCTAGGAGTAGATCAGGATAGCTGTTAGTATGGCTAAGTCAGTTAGCTGCATGCAACGATCGTGGAGAGATTTCAGGTCTGGTTAGTGCATGGAGTTAGTGGAGTAGTGGTTCAAGTCGTGGCGTGAGTTGCATGACAGGAGTGCCTAAACTTTGTGTATAAATAGTGGTTTGAGTAATGAGAAAATCAAGTCTCTGAGGGCTGAGGCAAAACAATGTAGTCTCTTGTTGTTCATCAAGGAAGAGTGGGCTGGGCAACGCTTCATGTGTTCTTCTTCCTTGGTGTATGCGTGTGTGTAGTTTGTGTTCATGAGAAATACACAAGTGAGAGTTCAGAGTTCGAGAGGTAGAAGAAGAAGCGACGCTGCGAGATGCAGCGCCAACATACGTATTTTTTTTCAGAGAATACCATCTTATGAACCATGTCAGCAATACAACATAATCTCCAAGCATGTTTTGCTTGGTGAATCCTTAGCACGCACGTCATCGACAGAATCTTAACGACAAACTGAACTACCTCCAAGCATGTTCTGCTTTGTGAATCCTTCACAAGCACGTCGTCCACAAAATCTTAACGATAAAGTGAACTATCTTCAAAATCTTAACGCTTCTGAAACTGGAAATACTCTAGCTCACTCCCAGACTCAAATCCTAGAGCTAAATTTGGTAAACTCATCTGAATTCCTAAGTTGCTACAACGATTGACAGAAAAATAGTATTTTGCAGGTTTCAATCCACAGTTTACCTTGTAGAAATACCTCCTCCCGGGCTCCAACCCCGTCATGAGGCCGTCGAAGACGAAGCCCGGATCCCTCCAGCCTACACTGTCATTCGCCGGCGTATCGCACATGTGCTTCTGCTCGTACGTCCTCACCTCCGTGCCCACCTCCGTCCAGCCCTTCTCCTCCTCCTTCCCCGGCCCGTACCTCACCGCCCTCTTGCCGGCGTCGGCGCAGACGAACATCACCCGCATCTCGTCGACGCCATCCGCGAAGGCGAGGTGCACCTGCTCTGGCCAGGCGGCCGAGCCGGCGAACGCGACATCGCCGGATACGGCTACGCGGTGGCGGCCGTGACCGTGAGGGATGTTAGGATTAAGCACTCCGATGCCGGAACGGCAACGTGTGCGTACGTCTCCGAGTAGTATACGAATTGCACTTCGAGTAGGATAGCTGGTCTCCCGTGTATGCGTGTATAAAAGCTAGTCCTACCCCGTGTAATCCTGTACCGATTTGAGAGAAGAAGAAAAGAAAGGAGAGGTGCGATACGCACCTCTAGCAATCAAATCGATCCCCAGCTTTGTGCGTACGTGAATAGCTAGCTGATCGCATCCATCCAAGTGCCTGGTTGGTTGCTTAGTTTGCTGTACGCCCGCGTCTCGCCGGAAGCTCGTCGTCGTCTACGTCGGAAAGTACTCGGCGTATAGGGGCACTCGGCGTATAGGGGCAAATCCAACAAGTGGTATCAGAGCCTGGTCAAGCGACGACGAGAAAAGGAAGAAGGAGAAGGCGGCGGCTGCGGTGAAACAGTCGTTGGTGACGTTCGAAGGTAGCGGCAAGCCGCTCATGATGATGTCAAGAACGAGTTATGTGCCGATTCAGTATCCAATGCTGACCGACACAAACTATGTGGTTTGGTCCACGAAGATGAAGTTCATCCTCCGAAATCTCCGTGTCTGGAAGGCTATAGAAGGCGATGGCGCGGTGGACGAAGAGGTCGACGAGGGCGCCATGGCTGCTCTCTCGCAGTCCGTACCAGACTCCATGGTGATGACTCTTGCCAATTACGGGACGGCGAAGGAAGCTTGGGGACCAATACGGGAGATGCGAGTCGGCGAAGATAAGGTGATGCGTGCCCGTGCACAAGTGCTTAAGCGGCAGCTCAACAAGTTAGAGATGTCCAAAGGAGAAACGATCGCTGAGTATTCCGAGAAGATAACGAACTTGGCAAGTGAGATTAAATCTCTCGGAGGATCTGTCACGGATACAGATATCGTCGAGAAGCTGTTTTCATCGGTCACCGACGAATTCACGAATATTATCGGGACGATTGAGCAGTTCAGCGATGTCACGAAGATGACAGTGCCTGAAGCGATCGGAAGATTGAGGACACACGTAGAGAATCAGAAGGGAAGGAAAGAGTCCAAGGACAATGGTGAGAAACTCATGTATTCCCAAGCTGATCTTGAAGCTCGACTTGCTAAAGAGCGGAAGAAACTGAAGGATAAGCAACGCCCAGCGAAAAAGTACATCGTTGAGCAGGACGATGATGAGCAAGAAGACGATGAAGAAGAGGAGGAGGACGACGACATTCCACCAAGGAGGAAGAAGTTTGACATAAAGAAAGTAAGGTGTCATAATTGTCGTGAACTCGGTCACTTCAAGTCTGATTGCTGGAAACCATCGAAGAATGAAAGGGCTCTCATGACCGAGGAAGAAGATGACCGTCCGATGCATTTGATGCGCGAACTGGTGGACGGGGATGATCCAACTCTTCAAGTGGTGGCTAAAGAAACTGACACGCTTGTTGATGAGAAAGTTTGCCTTCAAGGTTCGGAAACTCGAGTCGATGCTACTGACGCGGGAGGTGATTCAAGAACTCATGCCGATAGTATTGGTATGAAGGCATACGTGGTGCCAGAAGTCCACGAAGTACGACGTGGTAACGCGTCGAAAGGGAAAGAAGTGAAGGCGTACATGGCGCCAGAAGTCCATGATGTGCGGCATAGTGTCACGTCACAAGAAAAGGAAGTGACGGCGTACATGGCGTCAGAGGTCCATGAAGTGCGGAACGTCGCGGCATTGCAGGGTAAAGTGAGGCGCATTGTCGCGTTATGGGGCAAAGAAGTTGTTACCGAAAGAAAAGGCAACGTTTCAGGAGCAAGGCGCAACGTTGTGTGGCGGAGGAAAGAAGACACTCGGGCCGGAGCACAAGCTAGTTTTGGTGGCACCAATGGTTCTCCACTCGAGGGCAGTATGCAAGGAGAAGGGCCATCATCTGCAACTTGTGGCGCTCCAGGAGCATGCATTGCGTGCAGCCCAGCAAAAGGAGCAAGTGCCCTACGTGGCATTGACCCAGGAAGTGGACAGGGGACGCGCATCCTAGGATATGCGTCAGAGAAAAGGGAATCTCCAGCGAGCAGAAGGCCAGAAGCAGGCGGACCAAAAGAAAGGGTCACGTCAGGAGGAGTTTTATCAGGAAGGCCAGAAGAATGGCGCAGCCCAGCTCAGGCTGGTTCATCGTCAGGAGGTGCAAGGAGCACAGAAGCTGAAGGCCACACACACCATCGAGAAGAAGACTACAGTGCGGCATGGCCGGAAAGTTTAGGGAGCGGAGCAGACATAGCTTCGCACCAGGATCCAGAATCCTACGCGTCAGAAGCAGTTGACGCGTCCGGGTTTCTGAAGGTCGAGGTTCGTGTTTACTCACCAAGAAATCAAAAGAAGAAGACGTAAATACGGAAGAGTTTTGGCGTCAAGTAAGGCTAGCGTTGATAGTAGAAGAGCAACAAGAGATGAAGCCAAAATAGTACATGGAAGATTGCTTCAAAAGCATCGAAACAAAGATGATGTTTGAAGATGTCGACAAAAAGGAGTGTTGTCGTCAAAGTGAAGATGAGTCGACAAAAGAAAAGTCGATGTCATGGATGCCACGAGGAGCGGCGAAAGCAATGTCGATGATGAAGACTAAAGCGGTGAAAGGAATGCCGCGGGTCACATGTACGCGAAGCAACCGACGCATTTGGGACCCTGGTCGGAGAGATACGCACGTCGTGCTTAGGGAGGTGATTGTTAGGATTAAGCACTCCGATGCCGGAACGGCAACGTGTGCGTACGTCTCCGAGTAGTATACGAATTGCACTTCGAGTAGGATAGCTGGTCTCCCGTGTATGCGTGTATAAAAGCTAGTCCTACCCCGTGTAATCCTGTACCGATTTGAGAGAAGAAGAAAAGAAAGGAGAGGTGCGATACGCACCTCTAGCAATCAAATCGATCCCCAGCTTTGTACGTATGAATAGCTAGCTGATCGCATTCATCCAAGTGCCTGGTTGGTTGCTTAGTTTGCTGTACGCCCGCGTCTCGCCGGAAGCTCGTCGTCGTCTACGTCGGAAAGTACTCGGCGTATAGGGGCAAATCCAACAAGGGAGCGGGTTGCCGTCGTGGTCAACGTGGTGGTAGGAGTACTCCTTGGCGGGCCAGCGGAAGAGGCGGAACTGGTAGGGCGCCCACAGGTTGGGGAGGCGCGGGAGGGATAGCTCGCCACGGCCGCTGCGCCAGGAGGCGGAGCCGTTGAGGAAGAGGTAGCCGAGGAAGTCGCGGTCGCTGGAGGACGGCGGGGAGTAGATCGCCACGTGGTCGAGCCCGTCCGGGTCCGGGAGGTCGGACCATCGGATCGTGATTTCATGGTCCGATTGGGTGAATTTCGCCGGCGTGGCCGTCAGGGTCGTCGCCGCGGCCTCACCGGCGGTGAGGAAGAGGAGGTGAGGAGGAGGGGCGGGGTTTTGAGGTGCATTTTGCCGGGGACGCCGAGCCAGCGCGGGGCGTGGAGAAAAGATGGTTAGGCTGACACCCCAGCTGAAATATCACTGACGTGTAGGACCGACTTGCCAAACCAAGCACAACTCGATGGAATATTCAAGGAAAATACACCTAGTTGGACGTCCAACAAATCTAGGATTCCTGCACATATTATTATCGATTTTTCAAATACCAATACGTTATCAATAGATTTCAGATTTATGTAATTTGTTTTGTGATTCATGTAGTAACAAGAAATTTCCGGACATATAGTAACAAACAATTTAAAACCACGTATTAATAGGATTCTTTTTTATCTTCGTTAGACACAAATTCGATGATCATAATAGTTGGTGGACCTCCAAGTAGACGTGCTATCACTGGGTTGGAATATTTCATGAAATGGGCATAGCGTATCGAGAAAAGTCGAATGCTGTTCGACCAAGCTACCGAGACAGAGAGCAATGACCTTCACTATGTCCACGCAATGATCTTATTGAAGGTAACCACGATTAGCACACACATCTAATTTTTAAATTTCTATTAGCTACCTTATAAAGTTTTTCATCCAAAATGGAATGTGTACGGGGAAATGTATGTTTACGATGCAAAACTATAATTATGATTATTGCATTCAAACATTCGACCATCACATACATGTTCAACTATCTATGGCTTATGTGCAGCGCACAGTTCTAATATTGATGCAGCATGTGACTACACAACTTTGGACAATGAATACAGTGAGCCAATGCATCATCGTTGGTCCAAATCACGCGCGGTCTGCGTGGATCGAAGGTTCCCTATCGCTCGAGCTCCAAATGGTTTTTCGACGCACCTAATAGTTCCCAGATTCCGCTACTCTGTGGCTCATATCCTTTCATCTAAAATTACTACTTTTTTTTAGAAAAGGGTCACCCAGCCTCTGCATCAAAATGATGCATACGGCCGCTTTATTAATTTTATTCAATATAGCTGGCAAAAACCTTACAACGAACGAATACAAGCTGAACCCACCAACGGTGAAACACCACAACTAGCAAAAACGACAGGGTGAACGGAGCCTTGTTCCCTGGCCACAACCGTCGCCGGCTCCTTGGCTAACTCAGAGATAGCGCTTTGTGCACACGCTCCGGCAATCGCCTCCATCCTCTTCCTCGAACCCAACTTCAGCATGCCGATCGGAGCAAAGACTCTCGCCAGTCCTGCCGCCGATGCCACCATGACACCAGGCAACGCCCCCACCCTGTGCAAGTCCACCAAACAGGACCATCGTCGAGTCTCCGCTGCACCACGCCGCAAAGACCAGCCGTCTTCGTCATGGTCGGTGAAGCTCCACTCCACCGGTAGACCACTCCAGGCAACACGTGTTTCAAAAACGATGCCCTCAAGAGGGAAAAGCGACACCGAAAGTGCCGCCATAGTCTGATCCGGTAGCACCAGATCTTGGGTTTCCCCATGGAACAACCGAGCGGGAGGTAGGAGAATCACAACAACGATGCCTTCAACAAGGAAACGACGCCCGCAGGCAGCACCATCGTCGGCTCCGATCACGGAGCCCGGATCTCACCGGCCATCATCCACACCTTCAGATCCTTCGAGCAATGACCAGATCCGGGCATGACGAGCACACCCAAGATCTGTCACCGTACCCGGATCCACCCCGCAGCCCGCCCGCAAGGGCCAGACCACCGGATCTGCCGCTCTGCGCCTCGAGGGCCGGAGATCCGCGGCTTCCGCCACGCCGCCGAAGCAGATCGATGTCGCCGTGGCACCCGACGGCCGCGCCACGCCCGAGATCGGCGGCACCAACCCGCGCCGGCCCATCAAACTCGAGGACGAAGAAGTCCCCCCCGCCGCCGGCCGCGTCCAGTCTTTTCCTGGCCGCGCCCGTGGTGGCAGCGGGGGAGGGGAGGAAGGGGAGGTGGAGGGCTAGGCGGCGGCGGCTAGGGCTTCCCTCCCGGCCGCCGCGCGGGGGCGGCGCCAGAGGGAGAGGGAGAGGAAGGGGAGGTGCACTTTTCCTCGGCGCATCCAAAATTACTAACTATATAAAAGACATGCCGTTTTGCGAGCTCTCAGCGACCGGGCACTGTAGCTTGCTACAGTGTTGAACAGTATCGCATGTTGTTTTGTTCGCTTCGTCTGTTCGAGCTGGTTCATGCTGATTTCCTCCGTGTGTACGTGTCTGCGCAGCACCTGCCGCCGCTGTTCTCTCCTCTTTTCTGCCGGCCTCCTCTGAGAGGAGTCCTCTCTCCTCCCCGCTCGCCCCGACGCCCCGCCTCCTCTCTCCTTCCCATGGCGCCACTGATTCCCTCCGCCCCTTTCCCCGTTCCTCGAGCTCGCATCGCTGTGCCGCGGCACTCACAAGCTTGGCGGTGGAGGAGCACGCGAGGAAGCGATGGACCCATGCGGTAATCGGTCGTTGGAGCTCCATCGCGTTCAGCCGCCCCTCTCTCTTCCCAAGTTCTCTCCACTCCGCCACGGTACCGCATGAGAGCAGCGGCGATGAGGGGCGCGTGGGAAAGGGGCTGCTCGATCCGGGGGATTGGCCTTCCTCCCTCGCCTCAGCGTCCACTTCTCGCTCCCAGAACCTCGCCTCCCGCCGGCATGGACTCCGCGCTGCTCTCGCTCACCTGCGCTGGTCTCGGCGCCGCCGAGGAGGACGAGGACGGCGGCAGCGCCGGAGAGATCGAGGGTGCTTGAGAAGTAGCGCTCTGCTCCGCTCAGCTCCACGTTTTCCATCACCGCCGGCTTCGATCCAGTTTTGGGTCAGCATACAGTAGGTATGTTCTACAATTCTTCTAAACGGCATCTTTTTGTGCCCTGCTGTGAATTTCCTGATTTTAGAGTCCTTTTGTGGTTGTTTATGGTATGATTCTCACTCTGATTTTCCAAACATTGGCTGGCCGTCTTGCTTCTGGAGTTCTGGTTGTCGCTGGGCGGCCTGCCCTCTTCAACTTATGCGTCCACTGCCGTTCCGATGCTCCAGTCGTATTCAGCGATTGACGCGCTATCTGGTCATTGGCGACGTACGTCTCCATCCAGGTTGGGCGTTAGGCCTCCAGATTAAAGACGTGTTGCTGCTGTTAATAAGCTAATTGTCCAATTGGACTGCCTCTCCTGTTCGTGGTTTGTACAATTTTACGTCAGATCCAATTTTCCTCTAGATTTGATTGCCTACTTTTTAATCTACTACTCCATCTGCCGTTCTATAAGGTGAACTATTTCTTAATTATGTGCAGATCAAATAGAAAGGAAACATGCAGACTTCATCGGTTGAGGACGTGGCCCCCAAATTTTATCAATGCAGAATCCTCACATGTATTGACCCTATCTGCAAGAGCTGGGATCTGCAAACACGACAAGACATATATGAGCTAAGCCTTATTATTGTAGACCTTCAAGGTGATGTTCCGTAGTTGTCACAATTAGAATTATTCTTACTCCTTTTTTGATATATACACCACATTACCTAAGCTCATTTGTTTGTCAGTGCACAATATTTTACCTTGTATGAACTAGAACTAAACCAAACCCTGGAAACCGCATCACGAGCTTGCAAATCTATGAACATGCATGATGAGCCTTTTGTTTCACTCCAGTATCACATCTGAGCAAGTAAGGAGCACACCATACATCATCGATGGGATTCATGTATGCAGCCCTCTCAAATTACACAAGCAGCATTGAATACCATAAACTTTACCGCAAGGAAAAACATAAGTTGGGTTTGTGATCTAGTCTAATCTCACTTATATGCAGTCCATGCAAGATTTTATGCTGACAGCTCCTCGAAGTCATGTTATCGCCATGAGTCCACATGCTAGTAGTATGAACCATATTGCCCATGAATGTTTTGCTCCATGCACGATCAAACTATCTGAACTAACTATTGAGATTTGATTGGCTAAACACAACAGGCAAGAAGAAGAAGAAGAAGTGAGGTGCATGTGTCGACGCTTGACAGACCAGATCGTAACAATGTTCGGTAAACCAAAAATGTTTGGACCGCAATTCTCGTGCTTTGTGACATACCTTTTTTTTTTTGAATGGTCACCGGGGGAGGGAGAAGACCCTCCACCTGAATTGTATTCATTTTTTGTTTAATGGGTTCAAATGAACCAGAATTACAGGGATGCACAAAGGGGGGAAAATAAAACAAAAACAAGCCTACAACATGGCACTAAGCACAACCCCGCAGGGAGAGCCTTCAACCCTCATCATCTTCCGGTTACCGTTGGACACCAGTGCACAGGAAACTTCACCGCCGTAGACGAAAGGCTTCAATCTGCCGAGACCAGCCACGGTGGTGCCGGAGCAGCCGAAGGGCAGCACATCGCCGAGTCCCCACCTAGGACGAAGGGCCATGCGTCGCCGAGGCTAAACACAACAGCCAACAGCGTAATCGAAGGGCGTCACACAGCCGAGTCGACACCCAGGAAGCTTCACCGGCACTGGCCCGGCCGTTAACCGTCGTCAGAGGAGGGAATCTAGCCCCCCGTAGAAGCACGAGCTTGTGACATACTATCGCTGCCATAATTATGTGAATAAGCTCTCTCGCGTGCATACCCCTTTAGCTGGATAAATTCTTCGGCATGTTATTCACAATGTTTGAATTTCAGTGGATCCGTACACAAATACCATAAATCGAGCAAAAAAAACTTAATTATTTGATCCCAACCTCTTGAAATACACGTGACTTGTTCTTGCATATTCATTTGTTTTATATATTTGATGTAACTTCTTTGTGGGACAACTTTTTTTTTTGGAGGAATGTGGGACAACTATTTCGTTTAACTAATTGCACAATGTAGCATAAAATTACATACCAGTTGCATCACTGGAGACACATCGGCCTGTTTGAGAAGCACACCCTCATGTCACGCTGGTTTCCCAGAATCTCCGTTAGAGATGGATCGTCATGGAACAATTGCCACACTTTTCTCGAAAACGGAAAACTGTGGTCTCTACATCAATTCATGCACAAACACCAGATTTATTAAAACGTTATCATTAAATTTTAATATATCTCAAGTATGACATAAAGATGGTACACTTGCACAAATAAACCTCGGAAAAACGAAAACATGGCACACATCAATGCAACATGTAGCTGACTTGGATTTTGTAATCTATTTCTATCCTTTATAACAATATATGGTGCGCTATTGACGCACTCTAAAAGAAAAGTTGCCAAAATAGGGAACATATTGTGTCTTAAAAATAATATTACGTCTATTCCAAATAGCCCGGCATAAAGCACAAACTCTAACCATAATTTGATTTTAAATTTGGCGTGGTAATATCTGCCACGCCACTATTAGAACGTTGCCAGTGGCGAGCCAGGGATTTGCAAGTCACTAATATTTTTCCAAAATATCAGTGGTGTGATATTATTGTGCCTCGCCAGTGGTATATGGCCACCTATAAACACTTTGGGCGTGTTTTGGTTTCCTGCAGCCATTTTGCATCCGTGGCCCAGCAGGGCCTGGCCCTAAAAAAACGACGCGAAAGCCACGTTGTGCAGCCCATTTGGTTGCCCACAAAGAGGCGGCCAGGCCCGTGCCTCTTCAGCCAAAATCCGCAGCCCCAGTGTTTGGTGGGCTGTGTAAAGAAACCAATGCAAAAACCTGGTGTTTGGTTATGTGCATGCCCACACATACTCTCACCACTACTTCGAGTGGTGAGATTACCATCACACAATGCACTTAAAACAGAGACAAATAAGAAAGGGTAGTACTACACTAGCACAGAGTTGAGGTGCATCACAAATTCAGCACATTATGTGCTGGTGATGCACCATTAGTTCGTCAGGGGTTGCCTCCATACTTTACAAAAGACTGGGGCATCACAAATTCAGCACATTATGTGCTGGTGATGCACCAGGTGTTCATCAGCTGAGGGGTTTAGTATGTACCGCCTCGCAAAATATACCAAAAGTTCATCATCTTCACACACCATCATCACGGGTAGTGCTTGCGAAGGAAGGAAGTGAACCACTGCTTCCTCATGATAGGGCCCAAAGCAATGTAGGAGGCACATTCGTCTTCATTGTCCATGAGGTGGCTCAGAGCGAGTTGCAGGGACTCAACCCCGATAGGATTTTGTAGACGGATATTACCGAAGATGATCCTCATCTGATCGTAGTTCTGAATTGGCTTGTTCATGTACAGTTCATCCTTGGGGTGAAGCTGAAACAAAAAACAGAGTTAGTCTCATCATCAAGGTAGGGAACTAAGTGCTAAACTCGAAGTGCAAATGCTCACCGCGAGATGTTTGATCAACTGATCGTCATCCATCATGAGGTAGTACTCTCCTCGCACCATTCCACTCCTTCTAGCTGCGCCAGTCTGTGCAACCTGTTCCACCTGCACGTCCACTTCCTCAGATGGTTGCACACCTTCGTAGTGCTGACTTTGGTGTCGCAGAACTGAAGAACGTTCTTGCAGATGACCTCCAAGCACTTGTCTTTGATCCCTTTGTTGATCTCGACCCCCCTCCCCTTTCACTAGTTCAGCCATCCTTGTGAGGACGAAGGTGGACAAAGTCGGAGGCCATGTCATTGGACCCTTCCCGCTCTCAGTCCAATGTAGTCAGATGGCAGACCGTATCCAAGCGGCTTCACATACATCACTGATGTAGCCGACAGATCCAGGGAGGTCGGCAAGACCTCAGCGGTGGTGTCCTACGAACGAGGTACAGTTTAAACCACAATCAGTTCATAGCATCGAAGCACGCATAGCATGATAAAAAGGTGTTCATAGTTCACGAGCAGTTCATAGCATCGAAGCACGCATCCAAGGTAGTGGTACAAGGATGAGATGTAGACATTCTAGAACCAACCGTCGTACCACGATCTCTCTCATAGACGAACCAGGGTGGATCTGCTCACAAGGATGACTACTCGATGTGCTAAGAACTACTCGATCTGCTAAGAACATGCTCAAAGATCTACGGCACTACCACAGTGAGCAAGAACTACTCGATCTGCTAAGAACTACACATATCTAGGAGAATCTACTCAATCTATGACATGGGGATAAAACCCGGGTACCTAAATACCCACAGAAGATCCCGAGTGAAACGCAAAATCAAGTACAATTCTTCAGCTTGGCCGCCCCCCCGCTATCTGGCTCAACCGAGCCCACCTGCCCCAAGCACAGCCGGCCTCCGCCTATCGAGGCACAACCGGGCGGCATGGTCGAGAGAACTACAGGCTCGTCATCATCACGATTCTCGGAGACAACCAGATAACGACAAACGACGCCCACCTTATGCAACCAAAGTCAACCGCAATAGCCAGATTCGGGTGGCTGGCAGCCGGCTGCCACCTACCTATGACAAGCAGGAGACAAGGGTCCGTGTCGGGCGGCGCCGGGGCCATGTCCAGCTAGCCCTCCACGTCGCCCAAGCATGGGCTAAAGCGAGGTCTAGCCCATCGTACCCTACAGCGCCTAGGAGCCCTGACAGGCGGGAGACACGGAGCGCCGCCCAGCACACTGACAAGAGATCCTAGGAGCTGTCCGCCGTGTAGGCGAGGGCCGGCGCCGTCGCCGGCTAGCCCTCCACGTCGCCAAGTCTAGCCCGACATCTCCTGCGCCGCTAGGGAGTTCGACTGTACGAGGCATAGCACACTGTACTGCGGACAAGCGGCGTCACAAAGAAACGCCCCTGTAGCTGACATCAGCCGTCTGGCACGGACCAGCCGGCCCCGCCTGTAAGCCAGACAGCCAGGCCTATATAAGGTTGTCTGGATGCCTAAGTAGAGAGAGATCTTTTTCGGTGACCATCACTTCTTCCTCCCCACCCCGATAGCTAGAGAGAGAGAGACTCGAGCCATGGAGAGCTCACCGAACAACTCGAGGAGCAACTCTGTACTTTATCCACCGATATTAGAGAGATCGTGCAGGAGTAGGAGTGTTACCTCCATCGGGAGGGCTCCGAACCTAGGTACTTCACGTCTTAGCGCTTCGGCGCAATCCCCGCGGGTGCCCGCGCTGCAGCACGCTGCTCCCACACCTATCTTAGCCACCCGTGGCATATGCCGTGTTCGATACCACGTCATTTGGCGCCAATCGTGGGGCAGATAGCAGCGTCCGGTATCACATTCCGTGCGGGATCCTGCAGCCGTCTCGGCGAACGGGTCGCCTCCGGCCTCGTCTCGACGTTCGGCTCCATCGACTTCATCAACGACAACGCCGCGTGCTTCGCCGGCTCCGCCTTCCCCGAGGATGGCTCCATCATGCACTTAGGCGAGCACCGCGTCTACGTCGCCATCGCACCGAGTACCCCGCCAGCATCCAGCCCTGCACCGACCGGCTTCCCGAGGAGATGACCGGCTGCGAGGCCAGCATCGAGTCCCGCGTCTACGCGGAAGTCATGGTCTCCGATGTTGCGAGCACCCGGCAACCCCAAGTCCCCGTCGACTCCGTCCAGACCATGCTCCAGGGCCTGATCACGCCCATCAACGCCGACGCAGACCCTGAGCAGGCCGCTGTCCTCCTTGAGCAAGCGCGCCAACGCCTCCTCAGTAGCGCACAGGGCGTCGCGGCCACGCACCGCCGCGTGGAAGCTCAGGCCCGCGAGTACAACTACGCCCACGGCTTCACCCTCGTCGCTGTCGAGCCCAACCAGCGAGGAAACGTTCGGCGCAAGCTCGCTGGCAAGATGGCAGGAGAGCCGGCTGTCGCAGCCGGGCCAGCTGCTCCGGTCGAAGCGCCCGCAACGCGTCGCCCGTCTACAGCTCTCCTGCGAAGAACATGAAGGCCGCGCGGGCTGCAGCAGCAGAACTGCCTGGCTTGGAAGGAGACGAGCTGCACGCGCAGCATCAACGCATCCAGGACCTCCTCGACACCTCCGACCACCAGTTCCGCCTGAACCAGGCCACGTCCACACTAAACACGCCACTGCCCCCTCCTCCGTCTGGCGTACCTCCACCTGGCGCGACGGAGCACAACCGCCGAGTTTCCCCGCCGCGGGATTAGTATCAGCAAGCCGCCCCCCGGCCGGGAGGAAATCGGGCGCGCAGCATCAACTCCCGGCCAAGTCGCTTCAACGAGCCGGCAGCTAGAGCTGGCTAGAACTACAACCAGCATGCCGCAGATGGTGGCCAGGAAACACAACAACCTGCCGGCTACCCACGGCGGCAGAGGCAACGTCCATGACCGGCTAGGAGACCTGGGCCCAGCACCCGTCGACGATGCTCGCTACGCATCGACACCCTGGAGGAATCCCGCCTGATCGAGGAATAAGAAGGCGAGGGGCACAAGTGTTTCGGGCCCCATATCGCCAAAGAGCCTTTCCCGAGGAGTTTCACCCTCCCGCGCGACGCACCCAAGTACGACGGGAGCACGAAGCCAGAGGACTGGCTTTCCGACTACACGACCACTGTCGCCATTGCAGGCGGCAACAAGCGCGTGGCGGCAAGATATGTGCCACTCATGCTCAAAAACTCAGCGCGCACCTGACTCAACAGCCTCCCCCCCGGCTCCATCAACTGCTGGCTAGACTTCCACCAAGTCTTCGTCAGGAACTTCTCCAGCACTTACCGTCGCCCGGGTCGTCCGCGACAGCTAGCCCTTTACGTCCAGGGCAGGACGGAGTCCGACCGCGACTACCTCACAAGATGGTCGAGCCTGCGCAACACCTGTGAAGGGGTGCATGAGATCCAAGCAGTCGGTTTCTTCATCAACGGCTGCCGAGACAACACCATGCTCAAGCACCGGCTGCTCCTGGACGACCCGCAAACCATGGCGGAACTGATGGCCACAGTGGACAGGTACGGCACTGCCGACTCGGCCATGAGGGTCCCGATGTAGATAGACGGGATCAGCAGGGCGCAAGAAAAGCTGGCTGCAGGGGACCAAGCCGGCCCTAGCAACGTCGACAACAGAGCCGGCCGCGACAACCGGGACAACAGGAACTTCCGTGACAACCGTGACCGCCGCGACGGCCGGGAGTAGGACAGCCGAAAGAGAAGCGGTGCCTTCGACAAGCGATACGAGAGCCGCGCCGTCAACACGGCCAAGGCGAACCAACCGGCTGCCGATGAAGGGGGAGCCGCAACCCCCGTCAGTGGAACAAGCCGGATGATCGCGCATGGGCGAAACCCGCCTACCTGTTCGAGGACATGATGAACGGCCTGTGCCGGTACCACAGCATCAATGGCAAGCCGGCCAACCACACGACGGCTCGCTGTAGCTGGACCCTCCACCTATAGCGTGGTGACGGCCTACCGCCTCCCCCACCTGGCCCTCCTCCTCAAAGCGGCATCAACATCGGCAACAACAATCAGCGTAACGAGCGCCCGAGGCAGCCGCCTGCCGCAGCCGGCGGATCTCGCCATGCCTACCCCAACAAGGAAGCCGCCTACGACATCTCCGTCATTGAGCGCAACGACAAGCGCAGCCAATGGCTGCGCATCGCAAAAGTAAACGCCGTCGTCCCCGCCGTCCAGCAACTCATGCATTGGGCTAGCCAGCCCATCACCTTCGTCCCTGCGGACCACCCGGATGTCATGCCAACACCCGGGGGCTATAGCCTACTCCTCGATCCCACCATCGTCACCGACAAAGAGTTCGCTGCCACCTTCTCCCGTGTGCTCATCGACGGGGGAAGCAGCATCAACATCCTGTACAAGGACACCGTCGACAAACTGGGTATCCACGAGTCCCAGCTGCTCCCCAGCCAGACGCTTTTCCACGGCATCGTGTCAGGGCCATCCTGCGCCCCAATCGGAACCATCCGGTTGGACGTCATTTTCGGAGATGAGCACAATTTCCGCCGCGCGGGCGTTCGGTTCGAAGTGGTGAACCACAGCAGCCCCTACCACGCCATCCTGGGTCGCCCGGCTCTCGCTCAATTCATGGCAGTCCCCCACTACAGCTACCTCAAGATGAAGCTGCCGGGTCCCCACGGGATCATCGCCGTGGCCGGCGATTACAAGCGCTCCATGGCCTGCGCCTCAGCCGGCTCGAAGCTGGCCGAATCACTTGCCGCAGCCGAAGAGTTCAAGGAGATCAAGCGCGCCGTTGCCGCCGAGCACCCGGAAGTACCTGGCGCGAAGAAGCAGTCGGGCGAGGATCAATTCCAAGCCCAGAAGGATAGCAAGAAGATACTGCTTGACACAAGCAAGCCCAACGAGAAATTCCTCACCATCGGCAACGCCCTCTGCAACAAATAGGAAAGCGAGCTCATCGAGTTCCTCCGTGAGAATCGGGACATCTTCACGTGGTCTTCCAAAGACATGCCGGGCGTGCCGAGGGAGCTCGCTGAGCACTCGCTTCATGTAAAGCCGGATGCTAAGCCAGTTAGGCAACCCCTCCACCGTTTCGGGGAGGAGAAAAGAAGAGAAATAGGAGAGGAAATAACCCGGCTGCTGGAAGCCGGTCATCGACCCCACCGCCGGCTGCGACTACCTGTCCATCTTGGACGCATACTCCGGCTACAACCAGATCATGCTGAATCCGGCTGACCAGCTGAAAACTTCATTCATAACCCCTTTTGGGGCCTTCTGCTACAAGGTCATGTCATTCGGCTTGAAGAATGCACGCGCCACCTACCAAAGATGCATGCAGAGGTGCCTGCACGAGCAGATCGGCCGGAACGTCCACGCCTACGTCGATGGCATCGTCGTCAAGACCGTCGAGCACCGCACCCTCATCGACGACCTGAAGGAAACCTTCGCCAACCTGCGCCGCTTCCGGATGAAGCTGAACCCGGGCAAATGTGTCTTCGGGGTGCCGGCTGGCCAGCTACTCGGTTTTCTCGTCTCCGCACGAGGGATCGAGGCCAACCCGGACAAGATCGCCGCTATCGAGAACATGCAGCGCCCGACTGCGCTCAGGGACATCCAGAAGTTCGTCGGCTGCCTGGCCTCGCTGAGTAGGTTCATCAGCCGGCTGGGATTGAAGGCCTTGCCCTTGTACCACCTACTGAAGAGAACCGGCAAGTTCGCCTGGACCGATGAGGCGGACGCGGCTTTCCTCGAGCTCAAGAAGACACTCTCCAAGGCACCAGTGCTGGCGCCGCCTGCTCCGAGGGAGCCCATGCTCATGTACATCGCCGCCACCAATCGCTGCGTCAGCATCGTTCTGGTGGTGGAACGCCGAGAAGAAGGCAAAGAGCACCCGGTCCAGTGCCTGGTCTACTATGTGAGCGAGGTCCTCTCGTTGTCGAAGCAAAACTACCCCCACTACCAGAAGCTCGTATACGGCGTGCACATGGCCGAGAAGAAACTATGCCACTACTTCCAGGAGCACGTAATAACCGTGGTGAGCATGGCCCCGCTCGGAGACATCATCGGCAGCAAGGACGCAACCGGCCACGTCCTGGCCCCGCACACGATCCTGTACCAGCCAAGAGCGGCCGCCAAGTCCTAGATCATCGCCGATTTTTCCGCCGACTGGGCGGAGAAACAGTACCTGCCGCCCTGCCCCGACTCCTCGCACTGGCGGATGCACTTTGACGGCTCCAAAATGTACGAAGGATTGGGAGCCGGCATCGTCCTCACCGCCCCAAAGGGCAACCGGCTGGAATACGCCGTGCAGATTCACTTCAAAGTTTCCAACAACGTCGCCAAGTACGAGGCACTCGTACACGGCCTCAGGCTGGTCAAGGAAATGAACATCCAGCGCATCCTCTGCTTCGGCGACTCCGACCTCGTCGTCCAGCAAGTATCCGGCACCTGGGACACCAAGGACGCAAACATGGCCGCCTGCCGCTTCTTCGTGCAGCAACTCTGCGCCTGCTTCGAGGGATGCGAGTTCCACCACGTGCCACGAGCAAACAACGAGACAGCTGATATGGTAGCCAAGCTCGGCTCCACCCGGCGAGCCATCCCACCCGGCGTCTCCCTCGAGCACGTATACAAGCCGTCTATCACGCCATCACCGGACTCGGAGTCCATCGTCATCCCGGCAAATCCAAACCCGCCGAACGGCTCTCCACACCCGGGGGCTGGTAGCCCCCCGGCTGAGCAAAAACACCTGGGGGTTGTCGCCCCACCCGGCTACGAAGCCCCAGCCGTACCCATCCCCGAGCTCATCGACAAGACAGAAGGAAACCCGGGGGCTGCTCCGCCACACCCGGGGACTTCGAAGCCGGATCCAAAGGCCGCCCAGCTGGCGCTAGCCGGCGTCTTCACCATCCACGAGGTACCTTCCTGGGCATAGCCTTTTCTCGACTACCTCGCCTACGACACCCTTCTAGAGGAGGAGGTGCTCGCACAACAAATCCTGCGTCGCTTCAAAGTCTACACCATCATCAACAACGAGCTCTACAAGCGCAGCACAACCGGCATATTCCAGCGCTGCATCGAGCCGGCAGAAGGGCGCCGCCTGCTAGAGGACATCCACAAGGGCGAATGCGGACACCACGCCGCATCCAGGTCAATTGCCTCGAAAGCCATGCGCTACGGGTTCTACTGGCCGTCCGCTCTAGCCGACGCCGAGCAGATGGTCCGTACCTGCACCGGCTGCCAGCGCTTCAGCAAGCAAAAGCACACACCGGCTGCAGCCCTGCGAACCATCCCCATCACATGGCCATTCGCCGTCTGGGGGCTCGACATGGTTGGCCCCTTCAAGACGGCGCGAAGAAGCATGACTCACCTCCTCGTAGCGGTGGACAAGTTCACCAAGTGGATCGAGGCCAAGCCGATCAAGAAGCTGGACGGCCAGACGGTCATCACCTTTTTCCAAGACATCATCTACCGCTATGGCTACCCGTACAACATCATCACCGACAACGGCACAAACTTCGCCAAGGGCGTCTTCAAGCGTTTCTGCGGCGAGAAGGGAATCCGGCTGGACCTCGCCTCGGTGGCTCATCCCCAGTCAAACGGCCAACTGGAGAAAGCAAACCGCCTAATCCTAGCCGGAATCCGGCCCCGGCTGGTGGACCCGCTCGAGCGAGCACCCGGCTGCTGGATCGAAGAGCTCCCGCATGTACTCTGAAGCCTCAGGACCACCCCCAACCACTCGGCGAACTACATACCTTTCTTCCTCGTCTACGACGCGGAAGCCATCTTGTCGGCTGACATCGAGTTTGACTCCCCTCGAGCCGTCCTTTACACGGAAGAAGAAGCCAAGCAGGCAAACAAAGACGGTGTGGACCTCCTCGAGGAGGCACAAGAACTGGCCTTGTCTAGATCGGCCATATACCAGCAAAGTCTGCACCGCTACCACAGCCAGAATGTGCACCCGGTCACGTTCTGCGAGGGAGATCTCGTGCTTCGATGGATCCAAGACACTAAAGGCCTCCACAAGCTGTCCTCCCCTTGGGAGGACCCCTTCATCATCAGCAGAGCAATGCACAACAACGCGTACTACCTCACAGATGTACACGAGGAGAGAAAAACAAGCTGTTTACCCCTTACGAAGAGGGGGAACGCCCATGGAACACCAGCCTCCTCAGGCCATTCTACCCCTAGAACGAGTGTAACACCCTGTTTTTCCTTTCAGTAAAAGTTGGCACCCCCCGAGCGCCCACTCGGTGGATGCCGTTGTATCAATCAGAGTTGTCCTTTGTTCTTCAAACTGTGGCTAGCCGAATACCGATCCTCGCTTGCGATAGCTTAATAGTGTGCCCGACTCCGACGCCTACTCTCGAATTCGGCTGCAGACCGCAACCTGACTAACACGCTGGCCAGAAAACGGCTAGGGGTCACACGCGAAAGGCACATAAAAAGGAAAGTTTCCGGCTCGCGATAGCAAAACCGCGCTTTCGCTCGCCTAAGTCCAGCCTCTCAAAGATCTCAATACCGCGCACCCAGCTAGCCGGCCCTCTCTTTGGGTCCGGCAGCAGAGTTCAGCTGGCAAGAGCAGGGTTCACAGAGCCAGATGCACACGAAGGGGCGTGGGCGGCAAAACAAGGACGAGCCGGCCCCTAATCGAATAAAAATTGCTAAGTTAAAATTGCCAACTGAAAGGACACGGATGTCGCCTAGAGGGGGGTGAATAGGCGATTTAAAATTCTTTACGGTTTAGGCTTGAATAAATGCGGAATAAAACTAGCGTTTAATTTATCAAGCACAAAACCTAAACAAGCTAGGTTTACCTATGTGCACCAACAACTTATGCTAAACAAGATATACAACTAGTGATAGCAAGATATATTACTTCAAGCTCGATGGCTATCACAAAGTAAATTGCATAAGTAAGAAGCTCGGTATAGAAATACCGAGGCACTTGGAGACGATGATTTATCCCGAAGTTCACTTCCCAATGGAAGCTACGTCTCCGTTGGAGCGGTGCGGAGTCACAAAGTGATCCCCGAATAGCCGTCAAATGGCACACCGTAATCTCCTTCGTGCCTCTACCAATGTAGAGTGCCACGAACCACTATGGGACACTCGAGGGTGGTCACCGAACCCGTACAAGGATGAGGCACACTCCACAACTTAATTGGAGGCTCTCACCGAATTCCCGCGGCTCCCAAAGCCACAAGAAACAAGGTTGGGGCGCGACTCCACAACTTAATTGGAGGCTCCCAACTATCCCGCGAGCCACCAAAACTCCGAGATCAACAAGGACCGTCTAGGGCACTCCAAGTACCCAAGAGGACAAGCTCTAGGGCACCCCAAGTACCCAAGAGTAACAAGCTTCTCAACTTCGATTTCCACGTATCACCGTGGAGAACTCAAACCGATGCAACCGATGCAATGGGCAAGAACACAAGAAGTGCTCAAAATCCTTCACTCTCAAATCCCACCAAAGCAACTAATGCTATTGGGGGGAGAAGAGAGGAAGAACAAAAGAACACCAAATTCCTCCAAGATCTAGATCCAAAAGCTTCCCCTCACTTAGAGAGAGATTGATTGGTGGAATGATAGATCTAGATCTCCTCTCTCTTTTCCCACTAAATGGAGGCAAGAATCATGGAGGGATGGAGAGTTAGCAAAGCTCAAGAAGGTCAACAATGGGGGGCAAAACCGTGCTCAAGAGTTGGAGAACCTTTGGGGAAGAAGACCCCATTTTATAGGTCCCAAAAATCCAACCGTTATGCAGTTTTCGTGTCGTCCGGAATGGATCTGTTTTTCACCCGGAATTCCGGAATTTCCGGAATATTCCGGATGTCTACAACTTGATTCCGGACCGATGCAGTATCAAATCGAGCTGTCCCGGAATCGATCTTTTTTGACTCGGAATTCCGAGCCGTCCGGAATGGATCTGTTTTTCACCCGGAATCACCCGGAATTCCAGAAACACACATACGAAAAACGTGATATCTCTTACATACGAACTCCGTTTTCGATGTTCTTGAGCTCGTTGGAATCACCGCAACGAGCATTACAAGATCATGCAGAGAAACATCATAGTCAAACATGGGAGGATAAAACCAAATGTAGAAAGGTAAAACCTTTCTAAAAGGACGAACCGGTAAACCTCCAATATCAAAAACCCAACAAGTTTTTCATACTAAAACCGTTTTTGATGAACTTGAGTTGTTATGAAGATCACAACAAGCTCCAAAACCCCACACAGAGAAAATCCAAATAAGAACCAAGAAAGATGAAGAAGCAAGTATGCAAAGGTTTGAGCTCTCTCCAACTGATACGCTAAAGCTCAATGAGAGCCCCTCTTGATAGTACGGTATCTATCCTATAACCCGGTCTCCCAACTAGTACCAAGAGACCGGTAAAATAGAAACCCTATCAATATCATACCTTTGCCTTGCGCATTCCACTCGATCTTGATCTCTTCAAGTGGACCACCTTTCTTGATTGCGCTTCGCTTGGTGAAGACTCAAACATTGCTCCCCCATACTCCACTATGGGAGAGCCTCTCTTAGGCTCATCTTCACATGAACATTATCTCTAGATGGGTGGCAAGCTTCAAGCCTAGGATTTCTTCGAGATGCTCCTCTTGAACTTGCGCTTCTCAACATTGATGACGATCACCACTTGACGTCATCGTTCATGGGCTATATGAAATCTTCATTTGATGCAAACCCATAGAAAGATACCTAACCACACATAGAAATGCTACACACATATCATGGGTTAGTTCACAAAGCTATATGGACAATTGCTTACCATACCAAGAGATACATGATCCCACTTGGTACATCTTGTAGCTTTGTGTGTTGATCAATATCGTGATCAACCTTGTATCTTTTGTTCTCTTTTCAATAGATGATGTCTTGAAGATAACAATGAATGATCACATAATCCTTTTCTTCAAGACATACTTGCAATATGCTCAACTCGCATATGACCAATCATCGGATAACTCCTCGAATAATAACTTGGTCATCACATACTCTTCTTCTTGATCATATCAAGTATATATCCATACACCTCGATGATCTTGATGCCAAATACTTCATTATATCAATATATTCATGGCATCAACCTTGAATCCAACATATGGAGTTCAAGCATGCTCTATGGACAAACACTACAAGTATAACTCAATGCAACCATTAGTCCATAGGGATTGTCATTAATTACCAAAACCACACATGGGGGCGCCATGCCCTTTCAATCTCCCCCATTTTGGTAATTGATGACAATCTCTTTTACAAGGGTTTATATAATGAATTAAGCAACCATGCAAATCAACAAGCATGGATGCATGAGCATGAAAGGTAAATGCTTATGAACAAAACAAAAGCATAACACCAAATTCCCTTAAACCCTATAAAACTTCTCCCCCATTGGCATCCATTTCCAAAATGGGCGAAAAATCTTAGAAGGTCAATATAGTATGAGCTCCCCCAAAACGTGTGCATTTCTCAAAATATGAGTGAAATCAAATACACATATCCAATGACGAATAGTTGGAGAGAGCACAAACTATATTGAGGATCCAAAGATTGCAAAAGAATGATATGGAAAACTTTTTACAATTCTCCAAATAAAAAGTAAGCAATCAAAAAGATCCGACTAACCAAATAAACACAAGATATTATGATTTGAGCAAAAGAGTGTTTTAAAGAAAATAGAGGAGCTCCCCAATATTTGTACACAATTTAGAATTATTGTATTTGAATTATTGTATTTGAATACAAGGTGTCCAAACATGGAATCCTCACTCCTCCGGTATCCTCTAAAACACAAAAACAAATGAATTCACAAGCTCAATAAGATGCAAATGAAAAACAAAGCTTGTGACATATCCCATGGTGAAGATTATTGGCTTGTAAGACAAGCAAGATATTCACCAAGATGAGAGCACCAAGATGTGATAAAATAGGATATGCACTCATAAATCAAATTCTTTTCGGAGTCACGCCAAAGAATCAAAAACGGAGTAAAAGAGGTGACACCGAAGAATTAGGATATCGAGTAAAGATGTAATTTCTCTCATGTATATAAGTTTCTAAGTGTACATATCCACAAAGAAACATGTACACATAAAATTAGTTACTAAGAAAAGAAACATGATATCCAAAGGGAAGTCATAAAATATACACATATGATGTTTGTTTAGGATCATAGCCCATAGCTCAATGTTCTCATATTGTATAATAATGAACTTCAAATTCAACCTCAACACAAGCATCACAAATATCACTAAGGGAAAAAGGAGATAGTTGGGATGCGTTGAGGAAAGCAACAAGTATCATAAGAGCTACATAGAATTTGCAATAGCTACAACAAAAGCAAATAAATACTTTTCATGCCATGATGAAACCTACACAAGGTTCAATGCTATAAAAGTATGCATGAGGGTGGATACTTGTTACCGAGATGGCATGGGTTGATGTAGTAGAAAGATTTATCAACCATCCTAGCTTGGCTCCAATAAGCATGTGGTGAAGACACTTTCATTGTAAATGAGACAAGCATCCAATGCATCTCCATGTACCTAAAACACATTCAAGTAAAATTGTTCCCAAACTAATTGGGTCCAAGTAGTTAGTCAAACTACAATACATAGAAGGAACTCCACATAAATATGTGCATATAGATATGAAATTGAATTTCATGCACATCTTAGCCGATTTAGGATTCCGTGGAGTTTCCCCTATATATTGGCACAAAGAAGGAAAGCATGCCATAAAATAAACATGTAGTAGATATGCATGCCTATGACCTTCAATAACCAAAGGGAGATACAATTTGGACAAATATTAAGAGATCAAAGAGGGTCCAAATTATATCAAAGATCCAAATCAAAAATTGA
This sequence comes from Poa pratensis, assembly GCA_947311845.1. Classification (NCBI taxonomy): domain Eukaryota; kingdom Viridiplantae; phylum Streptophyta; class Magnoliopsida; order Poales; family Poaceae; genus Poa; species Poa pratensis. Next base: position 59,605,342 of record CAMZMU010000128.1, read on the forward strand.
TTTAGAGAAGCCAATTGAAACTAAAAGCAAATCAACACATAATTGATAAGATACCAATTGGATAAAGATATCAAAAAGAAAATAAGATACCAATTAATCAATATATAAAAGGACTAGATATCAAATTTCCAAAAGAGATACCAAAAGAGAGAGAGATGTTAATCAACGAATGATATAACCCACTCCCAAAGAGAGATGCCAATTGGGACAAACTCTCAAAAAGAAAGAGCGGGGTTCCAACAAATAAACCACACCCTCTACACTTTTCATGATGGTACAAAGTACCAAGCCGAAAAAGGTTTGTCTTCCATGAGACATGTCATCGGGATCAAAGACCAATGGAAAGGATCAAATACAAATAGAATATAAATAGTGTTTAAAAGATACATGATAGCTCTCCCAACAAAAGTGCATTATTTTATGATCTTGTATTTGAATACACAATGCACACACATGGAATCATCGCTCTCAAATATCTATTCAAACACTAGTCATATATCAAGAAAAAGCAATAAGATCCAATACTAATGAAAATATAAGTTGTACTCAATATAGGATAGCTCACCCAAGAATAGTGCATTATCTATAAGTAGCCTTTGAATGCAAGGTGCACAATGATGGGATCAATGCCTCTCCTACACCAAATAAAACACTAGGAAAGTTTGAGTAAAGCAAAATGATCCACAAGAGGTAAGGAAGACAAAAGGAGTTAAATCACATTAATTTTTGGCAAGGAATAAGGCAATAAAATCAAGAGCCAACATGAAGACGATCTACAAATTTCACCACAATTATGAGTATCACTTGTCAAGGAAAGGAGTATATGTAGAATTTCTCGGTGGTATATTGGATTGAATTCAAGATCATCTTCACAACACATAAGCATAAGACAAAGGATAAGATTTAAGAGCATGCTTATGTAGATAAATGTTCTTGATAGCTTCAAATATTCACGCGATAATGCAAAGCAACTACAAAGAGTGCTTGAAGCAATCGGTTTCCCAAAGGATATATGATAATATATTTGAGGAAAACCTACCAAGAACATTCATCACAAACAAGATCCAAAGTATGAGTAAAAAAACATTTAAGCAAAGTGGAACTTGTTTGAGAAACATGCCACAAGGAAAGATAATTACAATATCAATTCTAGGTGGCAATACCTCACATGTTCACATTTCTAGGTTGTAATATGCACATAGCTTATTACTCCCCCATAATGTGATAATCATTCATTCTCCACAAGAGGCAAATAAAACCAACTAGAGATAATTAATGACATTATAGAATTTGAATTTCTCATGAGAATGACATACCATATAGAGACTAGATAAAATTGATATATCAACACTAAGTGGTAGTACTCATGTATACACATTTTTAGGATTGTGAAGTGTGCAAACATATCACTCCCCCAAAATGGGATAGTCCATTAATCTCTCAAAAAGAGCCAATTAAGATATAAGCAAGTTGATACAAAGGCTCAACACAAACTCACACATACATGGTGTGCAAACCAACATACACATACTTGATTACTCAAGATAAGTAAGTAGAGAGCACAACATACAAACATAGCAAGGTACAAAACCAAACACATGCAAGGGTGCAAGCAACTTTCAATGTATGTATGATTTAAATACAAGTTACCGCAAGGAGGAACATTGGATATGAGATAGAACAATATAATCCAAATGACTTGGCTTGAGAGAATAAATTGATGAAGATCCCTTAATTCTTCATGATGTAGCCAAGTCTCCAATGCCCTCCACAACACCTATTGATCAAGTTTTAGCTTGTTGGTCCCCAACCAAGTTGGGTCCTAAGAGGTTAGTCACAATAGGCTTGGCAACCCAAATGGTTCTTTTCTTGACACCACTTTGAGTACCAACATATTTGGCAAACACATTGCCAACCTTATCCTTCCTAAGAGAATAAACATTATCAATTATGATAGGGTTGGATAAGGTACCACTAGTGCATGAAGAAGCAAAGTGACCCTTCTCACGGCATAAGTAGCAACATTTGCTTCCTCCTTTCTTCTTTGTTGAAGTCTCAACTTGAGAAGGAATAGCTTGATTCTTCTTGGGAAGTGGCCGTTCTTCAACTTGGGGAACTTTAGTTTGAACTTGAGGCATCTTCCCTTGTTGCTTCTCACTAAGAGACTTCTTCTTCAAAGGGCAAGATCTAACATGGTGCCCTTCAACTTTGCACTTGAAGCAAACAATCTTGGCCAAATTCTTGACTTGTTCATGGCCCTTCTTTTTCTTGTTATACTTGGACTTGTTCTTGTTATTGGAGTTGAATCCAAGTCCACTCTTGTCATTGGGGCGTCTTTGCACACTCAACATGTTGTCAAGTGTGGGCTTCCCATCATGACGCTTTTCCAAGTCTTTCTTCAAAGAAGTGACTTGGGCCTTGAGCTCTTTTAATTCCTCTACATGGTTAGTATCAACAAAAACACTAGAGGAAGTTGAAGCTTCATTGTTAGAGCAACAAGGCATGGAAAGTAATTCATCACAAGATGTAGCAATATTATGAGTGGATGAATTACTAGGACTAGCACATGGCAATAAAGCATTTTGAGTATAAGTTGTGCCATTGTCCACATGAGGTTCACAAGATGTTACCTTAGACATAATAGCCTCATGAGCTAACTTTAGCTTATCATGGAGACTAAAGATCCTCATGAGAGCTCGAAGCTTTTCATGTCTTTCTTCCAATTTCCCATATTGCTAGAAGCAATGCAAGTTGAGCCCTTAGCTCAACATTCTCCGTCAATATGGATGCTTCACAAGAGATAGAGTTAGTAGCACAAGCATCATTATTAATGCAATAGGAGAAGGTAACTTAGCAAGCTCTTTTGAGTGAGAAGCTTTAAGTTGCGCATGAGACTCGGTGAGTTTGATGAGCTCACCCTTAACGACCCTAGAGCCATTTTCTAGGTGCTCAAAATTCTCAAGGAGTTTGGCATGTGCATCTATAAGCTTACCATTTGTTACTTTGAAGTCATTAGCCACTTTAAGAGAACTATCATAGGATCCCTTTACTCTAGAAAGTTCGAGAGCATAAGTTTCCTCAAGAGACTCCTTGGTGGTTTGTTCTTCTTCAAGAGCTTCCTTGAGATCGGCGATCTCTTCCGCGTATTTATATTCGCGGCTTTGCATTTTCTCAATTGTGTCTTCATGCTCATCAATAAGTTTATTGCTCTCAATAGCAATAGTCAAGATTTCTATGAATTTAGCATGAGCATCTTTATTCTTAGCAATAGCATGAAGAACCATTTTACCCTTCTCAATAAGGGAAGCATCATTATCATCTTCTTCATTATCAACATCATTATTAACATCATTCTCATTTTGAGATATATTGGGAGTCAAGGTAGAAATTACCGTTGATCCCCTTGCCATAAGGCAAAAGTGTGAAGTGGTTGATGATGATGAAGCAAAACTTGAAGCACCATTCAAGTCCATGTCTTGTTCCATGGAGTGTTCGGTTTCCTCTACATTGTTAGCCAAACAAATACTAGAGGAAATAGAAGTATTTTTATCAAGGGAACAAGACATAGAGAGCATATCATCACGAGGATTAGTCAAGCAATTTGCACATGATATGCAAGGACTATCAACACAAGCATGTAGATCATTTTTGGTGCTAGATATGTTTAAGTCCAAAGATAAATCATTGCAATAAGATAGAGGTGAAGGATCATCAATTATAAGCTCACTATCATCATTGCAATGTTATCACTACTCACCATTGCATTACTTTGTGGCTTGCCACATGTAGGTGAAGTAGAAGAAGTTGAGAACTCATCACGGCCGGAAGTGGAGGGACAACAATCATCTCCACAATTCTTGGACACATCATATTTATCTTGAAGCTTGGTCCAAAGCTCATGAGCATTCCGAAAAGGAGAGACCGACATAATAACTACATCGCTCAAAGCATTGAAAATCACATTAGAAGCTTGAGCATCTAGATAGGAATTATTCTCATCCATTAAAGATAATCTTTTGGGATTCCTTGGAGGAGAATAACCCCTATATAGAATTCGCTCTATGTATGGGTCAATGACCCGAAAATATCAAGAATGCGAATTTTCCAAACATCATAATTTGTGCCATCTAATATAAAAGAAGCATTGTGCACTAGTTCACTAGACGACATCTTTACTCTCGAGGCGGTGAAGCCAAAAACGAGAGAACCCGCTCTGATACCAATTGAAAGGACACGGATGTCGCCTAGAGGGGGGGTGAATAGGCGATTTAAAATTCTTTATGGTTTAGGCTTGAATAAATGCGGAATAAAACTAGCGTTTAATTTATCAAGCACAAAACCTAAACAAGCTAGGTTTACCTATGTGCACCAACAACTTATGCTAAACAAGATATACAACTATGTGATAGCAAGATATATTACTTCAAGCTCGATGGCTATCACAAAGTAAATTGCATAAGTAAGAAGCTCGGGTATAGAAATACCGAGGCACTTGGAGACGATGATTTATCCCGAAGTTCACTTCCCAATGGAAGCTACGTCTCCGTTGGAGCGGTGCGGAGTCACAAAGTGATCCCCGAATAGCCGTCAAATGGCACACCGTAATCTCCTTCGTGCCTCTACCAATGTAGAGTGCCACGAACCACTATGGGACACTTGAGGGTGGTCACCGAACCCGTACAAGGATGAGGCACACTCCACAACTTAATTGGAGGCTCTCACCGAATTCCCGCGGCTCCCAAAGCCACAAGAATCACAAGGTTGGGGCGCGACTCCACAACTTAATTGGAGGCTCCCAACTATCCCGCGAGCCACCAAAACTCCGAGATCAACAAGGACCGTCTAGGGCACTCCAAGTACCCAAGAGGACAAGCTCTAGGGCACCCCAAGTACCCAAGAGTAACAAGCTTCTCAACTTCGATTTCCACGTATCACCGTGGAGAACTCAAACCGATGCAACCGATGCAATGGGCAAGAACACAAGAAGTGCTCAAAATCCTTCACTCTCAAATCCCACCAAAGCAACTAATGCTATTGGGGGAGAAGAGAGGAAGAACAAAAGAACACCAAATTCCTCCAAGATCTAGATCCAAAAGCTTCCCCTCACTTAGAGGAGAGATTGATTGGTGGAATGGTAGATCTAGATCTCCTCTCTCTTTTCCCACTAAATGGAGGCAAGAATCATGGAGGGATGGAGAGTTAGCAAAGCTCAAGAAGGTCAACAATGGGGGGCAAAACCGTGCTCAAGAGTTGGAGAACCTTTGGGGAAGAAGACCCCATTTTATAGGTCCCAAAAATCCAACCGTTATGCAGTTTTCGTGTCGTCCGGAATGGATCTGTTTTTCACCCGAAATTCCGGAATTTCCGGAATTTCCGGATGTCTACCAACTTGATTCCGGACCGATGCAGTACCGAATCGAGCTGTCCCGGAATCGATCTGTTTTTGACTTGGAATTCCGAGCCGTCCGGAATGGATCTGTTTTTCACCCGGAATCACCCGGAATTCCAGAAACACACATACGAAAAACGTGATATCTCTTACATACGAACTCCGTTTTCGATGTTCTTGAGCTCGTTGGAATCACCGCAACGAGCATTACAAGATCATGCAGAGAAACATCATAGTCAAACATGGGAGGATAAAACCAAATGTAGAAAGGTAAAACCTTTCTAAAAGGACGAACCGGTAAACCTCCAATATCAAAAACCCAACAAGTTTTTCATACTAAAACCGTTTTTGATGAACTTGAGTTTGTTATGAAGATCACAACAAGCTCCAAAACCCCACACAGAGAAAATCCAAATAAGAACCAAGAAAGATGAAGAAGGCAAGTATGCAAAGGTTTGATCTCTCTCCAACTGATACGCTAAAGCTCAATGAGAGCCCCTCTTGATAGTACGGTATCTATCCTATAACCCGGTCTCCCAACTAGTACCAAGAGACCGGTAAAATAGAAACCCTATCAATATCATACCTTTGCCTTGCGCATTCCACTTGAGCTAGATGACGTCGATCTTGATCTCTTCAAGTGGACCACCTTTCTTGATTGCGCTTCGCTTGGTGAAGACTCAAACATTGCTCCCCCATACTCCACTATGGGAGAGCCTCTCTTAGGCTCATCTTCACATGAACATTATCTCTAGATGGGTGGCAAGCTTCAAGCCTAGGATTTCTTCAGATGCTCCTCTTGAACTTGCGCTTCTCAACATTGATGACGATCACCACTTGACGTCATCGTTCATGGGCTATATGAAATCTTCATTTGATGCAAACCCATAGAAAGATACCTAACCAAACATAGAAATGCTACACACATATCATGGGTTAGTTCACAAAGCTATATGGACAATTGCTTACCATACCAAGAGATACATGATCCCACTTGGTACATCTTGTAGCTTTGTGTGTTGATCAATATCGTGATCAACCTTGTATCTTTTGTTCTCTTTTCAATAGATATGTCTTGAAGATAACAATGAATGATCACATAATCCTTTTCTTCAAGACATACTTGCAATATGCTCAACTTGCATATGACCAATCATCGGATAACTCCTCGAATAATAACTTGGTCATCACATACTCTTCTTCTTGATCATGTCAAGTATATATCCATACACCTCGATGATATAATGAAGTATTTGGCATCAAGAATATATTGATATAATGAAGTATTTGGCATCAAGAATATATCGACCTTGCGGAGTTCATCCATGACCGGCCGGCCCCTCATCCATGGCCGGCCATGGATGAACTCCGCCAAGTCGACGAAGTCGGCGATGGTGCAGGCGGCATCGCGAAAGTCCGGGCGCTGCTTAAGCTCCTCGTACATGTCGTCGTCCCGGAAGCGCACCTTGAGCAGCTCCAGGTCGGCAGCCGGATACCAGGACTTCAGCAGCGACATAGCCCACAAGGCCCCGCCACGCGCAGACGACTACTACAGCTCCTGCACCGCAGCCGGCGCTAGCGCGAGGTGACGTGCCAGCTCGGCCAGGACGATCGGAGTTCCCTGGCTGGGCCAGACGTACCTGCAGAGCCTCCTGGTCGCATAGGCCAGCGCACAGGCATCGACCCCGAGCTGCGACACCCGGTCTGCCACTGAGGTTGAGCAGCCGGCAATGGCGGCTTTGGTCGGTTCCACCCCGAGATCATCCAGGTGGGCCTTCGTCGCCTCCGTGGCTGCAGACGGATAATAACCTGCAACCGGACAAAGAAATCACAACGAGAAAACCAAGACGGAACAAGACAAGGGCATCATCACAAAGATTACCTCGAATGGCGACATCGATCCGAGACATCTCTTTACGCGCCGACTCCTCGTCCGTCGTCATGTGGGCGACCTGCTCCTTCAGCTTCTTGATTTCCGCCTGGTCGTCATTGCGCTGCTGGCTGTAGCCCTTCTCCAGCTTCTCGAAGTTCTCCCGCGCCTCTACCGCAGCCTTCTCCACCACCTCCTTTGCCTTGGCCAGGTTGTCAAGCTCCGTCTGCCGCTCTCGGTCACGCTTCTTGAGGCGCTCCACCTCCTTCGCCAGATCGCTGAACTGGTAGCTAGCCAGCTTGGTGCGCAGCGCCTCGTCGTTCTCTGCAAAGAAAAGAAGCACAGCTCCCTCATCCGGCTCCGTGTGGAAAGATCGCAGCCGGGCGAAACACTCACTCTTGGCGACCTCGAGGTCCTTCTGCAGCTGCAGGACCTTCTGGTTGGACTCCTCCCAAAGTTAAGAAAGAAGAGATCAGTCTCAAGATTCGCGCCGGCTGTCGCAGCCGGCCCAAGACAATTCGAAGGGACTAAGCACGATGGCATACCTGAAGCAGCTCTAGGAAGCGGTCGAATTCCTTGAGCTGGACCGCCAGCTCCTGCCGGATCTCCAGGACAAACTCCAGCGGATTCCCCGGCCTCCGGGGCCCCCCGGCATTAGCAGCGATGGAGGGATCAGCCGGCACCAGCTGCCGCTGCAAAGAAACAGCGGCACCCTTGGCTTTCTCCCCGGCTATCGGCGCCGCCTGCTTCTTCGCCTTCTTCCTCGCCGCCGACTCGGTCCTCCTCGTAGACGATGTCGCGCCGGCCTTCTTTGGCTTCGGAGCGCCCACCGCTCCGGCTCCGGCTGCCCCCGGGGCAGCGCCAGCCTCTCCGACCTCGCCTCCGCCAGTCGGTGGGACCGCGTCATCAACTTGGGGCCCATCTGGCTGGGCCACCACATCCGGCGCGGGGGGCTGCTCACGCTGCTCCTTTCGGCCGGCCTCCTCTTCCTCCGCCGCCTGGGCGGTCGCGTCCGCTGGCGCAGTCGGCGCGGTAGCAGCCGGCGCATCCCCACCGACGGTCAGCGACCTCGGTGGCCTGCGGAAGACATCAAGATTCATCCGCTAAGACAAATTAAGCAGAAAGAGGAAGTCGCAGAAGTACTTACCCGCGCACGTTGGCCGGAACCCTTTTCGGCTGCTTCCTCATCGGCGGCTCCTCGTCATCGTCATCCTCCTCCAAGCCGGTTGGAGTAGCCGGCTTCATCCTCTTCTGGCGAGGGGCCGAGGTCGACCCCGCGATCTCTGCACTCGCAATACTCTCAGTGTCCGAGATTTCAATGACTACCACAGGCTGTTTGATTTCTTCAACGTTCGAGCTAGATACAACCGGCTTACCCCGAGCAGTCGGTGGCACGTTGCTTTCCTCGCCACCACCAACCGGTGCCTGGTCAACCAGCGTGTCGTCCGCCTGGTCATCCTCGACGCAGCCGCCGTCCCCCCGGACGCCCTCATCGTCGTCGCCCTCGACGTTGCCGTTGCCGCCACAAACGGCCGCGGCGGCCCCTCCTCGCCCTCTGATTGGCCCTCCCCAGGTGCAACCGTCAACAGCTGGATGTTTGGCCGGAACTGGGGGCCGTCGGGCCCATCCTCCTCTAGCTGGATCTTGAAGAGCTGCGCAACCGGGTTGATGAGCAGCCGACCGAGGCATAGAAGAAAGGACACGAGTACGAGCAAAGACAACATACCTTGGGCGCCCGTTTCCTGCGAGTGTACGGCGATTTGCCGTACGTCCAGTTCTCCGCCACCCTCTCCTCCTTGGCGACGTGCCGGAGCCAACAGTTCAGAGCCTCCAGCTTCCACCTCTTCCAGATCAGCCGGGTGGGGTCGAGGCACCCGCTTAGATGACAGATCTTGTGAGACCTGTCTTGCAGCGGCGTGATCCGGTTGTAGAGCCAGCAGAGGGTCGGGTCCTAGGTGGTCATCCCTTCCTTCGTGAAGAGCACCTCGATCCGGTCGAGCATCTTGTTGACCTCCTTCTGGTCGCCGAGTTTCTTCAGGCCCCAGTTGTCCCTCACGGGCGCGGCCGGCAGGAACGCCGGCAGGCGGATGTGGTCTTCCCCCGCCTTCAGATTGCGGACGTAAAAGTACGACCGCTGCCACTCCTTCATCGTGTCCGGCTTCTTGAAACCCGGCAGCTTCGACTGCGACCGGTGGTAGACGATCGTGGCCTCGCAGTCGACGAAGCTCATCTCCTCCTTGTCACCAAGATACCGACCGCGGAGATAGTACAGCCGCCAAATGCCGAGCCACCCCTCACAAATGGTGGCGAAGTAACTTAGCGAGCCTATGGAGTTAGCCCCGAGATGGTGCGGCTGCAGGCCGAAGGTTTGGAGAAATCCTTGGAAGAATTGGCTCGCCGACAACGCGAGCCCACGGTCGACGTGGTCCATGAAGACCACCGCCTCGCCGGCGCGCGCAACGGGAACCACCTCGCCGACCGCGGCGAGGCGCACCTCCAACCGCTCCGCCGTCGAAAGTAGCCCACATGCGCGGAGGTTCTCTATGTCCTCCATGGTGATGTGCGAGCCCCGCCACTCACCGCCGCCCTCGTTGCCGTCCGCCATCTCCGGATCCAGCGTGCCGGAGGGAGCGTTCGTCGTCACCGGCGACGATCGACGGTGGCCCGTGGTCGTCGCACCCGCTGGTTTCCCGCGCCGGAGAAAGGACTGCTTCACCGACAGAGAAACCGCCTCGCCGGAGAAGACGAAGAAGAGGAAACATGGGTGGTTGCGGCGGAGTGCTCGGGAGGGCAGAGGCAGGGGGAGAATGGAAGTGAACCCTTCTCCCCGACGCCTCGCATCCTATTTATAGCCATAGCGCTCCCGAAACCGCCTCCGAAAATCGCGTCGCGTGGCACATAACCGCAAGATCGTGGGCACGATTTCGCCACAAAAGATCTTGCATGAACTCCATCGCCACAGAAGATCCCACGGTGGAAATCGAGGCGTCGTCTCGACTGCCGGGCGACCGCCTGGCAGACGGATGGGACGTGCCAGCGTCATCGCCTTTGTCATCGCCTGCATCCGGTCGGCGGAGCGCTCGACGCTTCGTCTCCTTATCCGGATAAACATATCAAGATTGATGAACACGCAGAAGCCCTCCTCGCCGTAACCGGCTGTATCGCTCCAACGTGTTCGGGGGCTAGTGACATGGGGATAAAACCTGGGTACCTAAAGACCCACAGAAGATCCCAGTTGAGACGCAAAATCAAGTACAAGTCTTCAGCTTGGCCGCCCCCGGCTGTCTGGATCGACCGAGTCCACCTACCCTAAGCGCAGCCGGCCTCCGCCTATCGAGGCACAGCCGGGCGGCATGGGCGAGAGAAGAACTGCAGGCTTGTCATCATCACGATTCTCGGAGACAACTAGATAACGACAAACGACGCCCACTTATGCGACCAAAGTCAATCGCAGTAGCCAGATTCGGGTGGCTGTGAGCCGGATGACCGGCTGCCACCTACCTACGACAAGCAGGAGACAAGGGTCTGTGTCGGGCGGCGTCGGGGCCATGTCCGGCTAGCCCTCCACGTCGCCCAGGCATGGGCTAAAGCGAGGTCTAGCCCGACGTCCCCTACAGCGCCTAGGAGCCCCGACAGGCGGGAGACACGGAGCGCCGCCCAGCACACCGACAAGAGATTCTAGGAGTTGTCCGCCGTGTAGGCAGGGCCGGCGCCGTCGCCGGCTAGCCCTCTACGTCGCCAAGTCTAGCCCGACATCTCCTGCACCACTAGGGGGTTCGACTGTACGAGACATAGCACACTGTACTGCGGACAAGCGGCGTCACGAAGAAACACCCCTGTAGCTGACATCAGCCGGCTGGCGCGGACCAGCCGGCCCCGCCTGTAAGCCAGACAGCCAGACCTATATAAGGTTGTCTGGATGCCTAAGTAGAGAGAGATCTTTTTCGGTGACCATCACTTCTTCCTCCCCACCCCGATAGCTAGAGAGAGATTCGAGCCATGGAGAGCTCACCGAACAGCTCGAGGAGCAACTCTGTACTTTGTCCACCGATATTAGAGAGATCGTGCAGGAGTAGGAGTGTTACCTCCATCGGAGGGCTCCGAACCTGGGTACTTCGCGTCTTAGCGCTTCGGCGCAATCCCCGCGGGTGCCCGCGCTGCAGCACGCTGCTCCCACACCTATCTTAGCCACCCCGTGGCATATGCCGTGTTTGATACCACATCAATCTATGAGGTGCTGTAGGGTTAGGGTTACTTACCACCAGGGACCGACTGGGAGAGCCGCAGGACATGGCGGAGGACATCTCGCCGCCGAGCAACGCCGAACAGTGGAGAAGATCTCGCCGCAGAGTACCGCCGACCGGAGGAGCAGATCTAGCCGCCGCCGCTCTTCTGCCTTCGACCGAAGGAGAGGAGCTTGAATGTGTGGGGGAATGGTAGCGCGAGTTTTGGCGGTCAGCCGAAGGGGTGAAATACAGGGCCGAAAAGGGGGCGGTGACGGAAAAACACCCTCCGATTTTCCGTCTCCGCGCGTGAGCTCGCGCCATCTCCAAGCTCGCACGAGCTCGGCTCCACATTCCCCTACCCTGCACCAAGGTGAACGAGAATAGGGTGGCTGAGGGGAAACGGCTGAATCGGCCGTTCCTAACGGGCCTGGCTGAGGGGGTGCTTTGAGATTCGTGCGGGCCAACAACGCGGACGGAGTCAGCCTACCAAACACTCGTTTTTGCATCCACGGGGCCTATCCCGGCAGTATGCAGAAACCAAACACGCCCTTTACTACCAGTGGACGGCGATGCTCTAGGACGCGGCTACGTCTTGGACTTGCGGACGCGGTAGCCTGTCTCCACGCTCTTTCCTCCTCCGCCCTGAGGGACTCCGAACCCACTATGGATCTCGAAGTTGCGTCTGATGTCAAAGAGTTAAATACAGTAGAGGTCCTTATACTTGTCCAAATGGATCAATTTAGTCCTCGTACTTGGAATTTGAACAATTTTACCCGCGTACTCGTTAATTGGACTCGATTTAGTCCAGAAGTATGGTTGCCATAGAATTTCAGCTAACGGCGGACGACATGTGTACGCGTCCCACTTGCAGTAGAGCAGCAACCCTGGAAACTTGCATTTAGCCCCTCCCGCGTGACTCGGTTACGATCAGTTAACGTCCTGCCACTTTAAATATGTGAACCCCTTTACCCTGCGTTCGTGCTCTGTTGCAAAATTCTCAAATTCCCCACTTCTCTAACCCTAGTTCATCTGTGTCAGTTCTAAATTTAGTGCAAATATTCATCTCTTTGTCAAATAACTGGCAAATAGCTTCACATTTTGGAGAATTTCATTGGAAATCCACTAGAATTTATTAGAAAGCAGACAACAATAACTATATAAATTAGTGGAGTTACATAAGATATCTTAACTTGCAAAGATTCAACAACCGCTACACATTCCGGTCCAGCGATATCCGTCGCCAGCCTGTCTCCTTTTTCTCTCCCTTGAATAGAACTGTCTGGATTGAAAGGATCTAGAACAGCATGGGGCACTGCATAATGGATCAGATGGGGAGGGGTTACGTGCAAATATCTGGCAGCGGAAAAAAACGTTCTAGATGTGGGAGGGTGTTCGTGCAAGATTACAGCACACGTGTCGTCCAAGTCAGCTCAAATTCAACGACAAACATGCTTTTGGACTAAATCGAGTCCAATTCACAAGTACACGGGTTAAATTCTTCAAATTCCAAGTACGAGGACAAAATCGAACCAGCCCGACAAGTACAAGGACTTCTACTGTATTTAACTCGATGTCAAATGTTGTTGCTGAAACTGGCGAGCGAGAGAAGAGAGGATTTGGTGTTGCGTGCATAAAACTGCATCTTTTCTGGTGCCTGGTATTTATTCTTCGGTTAATCTAACTAGGGAACGTGCCCTACGGGACTCTCCCGTACGGCGCGCGCTGAGATTCGGGATCCCTCGATCCGATGGTCGCGTTGTCTGCGGGCCTCCTACCGGGCGCACGTGAGGATGGGTTAACGGGCCAGAGCGTGGGTGGTTGTTTTTATACCGTGGAGACGAGTCGAGTGGATAAGCACCATCCTCTTCCTCCCACCGTTCACCAAGAGAAAGAAGAAGGGGCGCCGAGATGGCGGAGGACGAGAGGATGCAGTGTCTACAGCAAGCCCACTGGGACGCACGCAGGGGTGGCGCCGGTCGCGGAGCAGGTCCAGGGCAGCGAAACCGGAGTGGCGGAGCAGGAACAAGATGGGGAAGTCACGGCGGCGGAGCAGGCACAAGATGGGGAAGTCACGGCGGAGGAGCAGGTCCGGGACAGCGGCTGCGCTAGTGGCGGAGCAAGCACATGAGGAGGAAGGCTTGGCGGCGTCTTGATGTGTAGATGAGGCCCCGCGAGCCGTCTTGCATGAGATCGACCGGCTGCTCCTACCGATGGATCTGACAGCTCGTTCCCTTGTGCTTTCTCGTTGATCTCCACATCCTCCCGAGCGAACAACCTGACAAGCAAGCAGACCAATTTTCTTAGGCATGCGAGGCGAGGTAGCCAGGGCACAGTGGAGGTTGCGCTGCTGCCGTGAACATGGGTGAGATAAGCAGCATCAAGGAGGTGCTCTACGCTGGTCATCAATCCTCCACCTCCTCGTTTTTTTTGGAAAATGGTGATTACCTGGATTGCGACAAGGTAAACACATCTCGCTTGTTCCTGCTGCCACCCCATAATATACGAAGTGCCCATGTGATTTTTCTGCCTGAACCTCCAGGTGGTGTTTGAGGGAGCAGCAGCCCGTCATTTTTGTCTAGTTTTTCTGGATTTGTTTTACCATTTCCATTTATAAATCGACTTTGGCTACACGATTTGTGCAGTAGCATTTTTTTTATCAAAAACTTGATAGCAGTAAGTAGTCAATCCGGTAATTGTGTGTAAGCAATCCGGTAATTATATATAAGCTATCCGGCAACTGTATGAGTACGAAATCAGTTGATGGCAATTGTGTACTATTTGTGCTAACAGTCTGGTAATTATGTGATAAAACTCTGGCAATTGTGTATTGTGTGGTTATTGTCTACTACTCCGTAACAATTTCTTGACATTAGCTAGAGAATCTGGTAATCGTGTGACTATAATCCGGTAATTATGTGATAAAAATCTGGCAACTGCTTATTGTGTGGTTATTGTCTACTGACAATCCCTTAACATTAGCTAGAGAATCCGGTAATTATGTGATTGTAATCAGGTAATTGTTTGATAAGAATCTGGTAATTACGTAATGTGTGGTTATGGTCTACTAACAATCTCTTAACATTAGCTAAATTAATTTGGTAATTGTGTGACTATAATCTGGTAATTGTTTGTTCTGTGATTTTCTGTCTGCTAAAAATCTGCTAGCAAACGGAAGTAAAAAAGGGGCAAAGACACACTACAAAAGCGCAGTCAATGCAGTATAAATCATTTTACCGAGTGGATTGTTAAACCACTACGGAGTACTGCCATAGAGATACTACACAGAGCTACAGAGTACGGTCATCGAATAAAAAGTAGCCAAATTTGGTCGCATGTGGGCGTCGGTGTCTAGCGAGCTCAGCTCGCTGGGGTGCGCGCGGTCCGCGCACGAATGCGACATGATTAGCGGCCTTTATTCTTTGGGTTACAACTGAATAACGAAACAACTGGATCGTGTGCGACCAACTTCACTCAGGACGACCTGCACTAAGCCACGGCGATGGCCTTTGATCGTGCCATCCTTTAACCGCGATAGCTAGCTATCCTAATGCTCCATGAAAACTTAAACAGATGTGACCCAGACGTGCACAACTCACACGCTACAGGGTAGCCAAGGAACAACGTGTGGCAGAATTGCAGAAATAGGTTCAACGAGGTTAAGTCCAACAGGCTCGTCTTTGGCGAGGTAAAATTGTTCAGGAACTGTACACCGGTACTAATGTTAGTTTGGATTGCTTCAATACCTCATTTTTTTACTCGATGAGACTTGGATTCTGAGGGTTTGTTGCTCTTATATGGCCTGTTCATCGCAGTACTCTGCCTAGAAATCGAACCACCGAGTCTCTCTTCTCTAGCTGATAAGCTTGAGCTCTCCATCCATGTCCTTGTTTTAATGTCCCATACAGGTTACATGTGGTCATTGTTTCCGAGTGAAACTCCTCATTGGGTTCTCGTTCCTTTTTTTTTCCCCATTACATTTACCTTATGTCACGTTGGTTGTGAGTAGGAGTAGCAACGAACCGATTCTTCAGACTTCGTCTTCTCGGAGATGAATCCTATGGCTCGCCTGTTTCGCAAATAGTCGAATGTGATTTTTTTTTTATTCATAGTCCCCGCGCAACAAATTAACTGGCTCGACCATGAGTTGCTAATATCTACATATGAGTATCAGAGATGTCAGTCGAGGATATATGCAGGATATTTTTCAGAATCTGATAGCGGTTTGGTGGCCACCGGTTTGCGTCGTCTTCTCTTTTAATTTTTTCGCGCGGATCCATCGTTCTAGTATTTTTTTTATTTTTATTTTTGCCGTGGATATCGTCCTAGTTCAACAAGACACAAGATGCAGTCTTCGATTTGTCAAGTACTCCAACACCAGCCCAAATTCGGCCCACTACTTGGTGCTTTTCTGCTAGTTACACTTTGACCGAAGCACCCTTCCCTGCCAAAGGGGGAAATATGGAAAATGGTACACTTGTAGTCTTGTACTACTAGTTCTTTCTCCATATTTCCTAAAAAAGAAGTTCTTTCTCCAAACAGAGATGTGCCAATGTATTTGTGCTTGCATATTTGGTCATAGTGTAGTAACTGCATTTTGGTAATTAATCCGGTTCATTCTTCGGTAAACCTCCATGTATGTTGATAGAATCATGAACAAGGAACGCATGGATCAGACAGTGGTTTATCTGGCATCAGTCTTCACTGAATCAGGGGCTTCCTTCCCGGTTCGATTTCCTTCGTTGCTGGGAGGAACTTGCACTGGAGAACTTGTTCATTTTCTACCGAATCTTCATGTATGTTCTTGGCAACTTTGTCAAGTCTTTTTTGACCGCGAGAGAAGCATCATCAGTGAGGACAATCCATAGTTTGATTCGTCTGATTAGAGCAAACAGTTTACTGCTCTGCTATGTTTCCTCGGTACCAATGGCAAATCATTCAGAAAAGCGACTGTCCTTTTTTGTCATTTTTGCAAGAAGTCTAGGAAGTGACTCTTTTTTTCAGTGGTAATCCAGGAGGTGACTTTTTTTTATCATTGAGAATTATCTCATCTGAGAGAACTTACAGCTTAGGCCCATATCGCACGGTAGGCCCAATTGTTGGCTTACTGCTTTGTGCTTTACGGTCCATTTACACTCATATAATACCCTAAGGCCCCGCTTGGATTGACGTAATCTAGCCAAAATGATGGGAATAATCGACGAAGCTGTCGAGCCCCGTATAAAATCCCGCGCCATCGCCGGAAACTTTACGGCTATGTAATTTGACCTAACAATTCAATCGGGGCCTAACTCGCTTGGATTCTCGTTTAATATTCCCCTCCGTAAAATACGGACAAAATCTATCGTTAGTTTACGGAGGTTAGATGGTCTGTAAAATATTCCCGGCTATTTCTGGCCCGAAAACCCGGCATCCAAGCGGGGCCTAAGGACATGTACAATGGTAGGGAAGGCACGCCTTCTCTTAGCCGTCCACAGCATTTAGAGAAGACAAATTTATAAGTTGTACAATGCATTATCTTTTATTGCCATCCCCTACAATTAATGAGAATTAATTATATTTTAGTATGAAATTGTAGTTCTAAGGGAAGATAACTGATATAATGGTGAAACTAGCTTTCTCTTATTTCGTAAGAGACCATCTCTTAGCTAAGGGAAGGCAGCCCCCTCTTTTTTTATTCTCTCTCCTCCAACTAGACAAATATCCTACGTGTCAACGCTAAGAGAAGGCTGACGTCACCCCATTGTACATGCCCTAAGAAAAAAGGTACACTCATAATTTTTCCTCTGAACAGAAAGAATGCAGTAATCGCACTAAAAAATGCAGTAATTGCCTAGTATGGAAATTCTCTACTAACCTCCGTCGTGGTAAATTAGTGGGCATGGATGGATCACGTTTGCCTTCTACAAAACGAATGACAAACACTGCAACATCGGTGGGTGAAAACTGAAAATCTGACAGATTGGTCTATCGTCGATCGATCACTGGTCTGAAACCCCGGCAGCACGTACTAGGTGCACGCACGTTCGCCGTAGATATATAGGCGAAGTATCCAATGAAAACTCTGATTCGGTGAAAACCTGCAAACTTCCTTTCCTCCCCGTCGGATGGACAACAGACGAACCAGATAAAACATGGGAAACGCACCAGCCACTTAAACCCGTTTTTGCTAATAACCCCCTCCACCTAGCTATTTCCTTGAAATATTTTCGGTCAAAGAAATATACACAGAGATGAGATGTTTGACTCATTGTTTCCAATCTGGTATTGGTACCCCGTGGAGAATTGCGACGGCGAGGCCGCGGTTCTTCTCACATGCGACGGCGAGCCTCTGGCTTGGCTCCATGCGGGGGTGACTCGGAGATCGGTGTTTGCCCCACGCGACATCGACGCGGTGACGGTTGCGGCGTTGTTCCGGCGCCCAAGGAGACGCCCGCGCGGCGACGGCGACCTCGGACCCGATGCGACGCTACGGAGGCCCGATGCTTCCCCCACGTGGGGTACCCGGCGGAAGCAGTGCTTCCATCATGGGACGACGGCCCGGCGGCGTCGGCGCTGCTTCTCTGAAGCACTGGTTCAACGCTATTTCTCTGTAGCTTATCTGAAGAATGTGGCAGTTTGCTGCTCTGTAGCTTATGTCAAGAATGTGGCGCTGCTTCTCTTTGGTACTTGTACAGGGTTGATGAGTATTATCTCCTGCATATGATGTGAAATCTGTAATTCCTTGTTCTTTGTCTTGGAATAAGCTGCTGCTGATGAATAAGCACAATCTTGTTTCGTTGTATGAATTAATTAACTCTACAATACAGGAGATTCATATCTCAACCTGATGTAATTTGAGGATGTACGACTTGGTGATTTGCTGAATCAATGTTGCAATGTGTTGAATCAATGTGGCAATCTAATAAGTGAAAGTGAAGCTGTAGTTTGCTGAAGACTCAATCAAGACAAGAACCTTTCAGTAACTCAACTTGAAATCGATTATTGTCTATGTGGCAATGAAATCCATCATGCTCCAGTAACTCAACTTAATTTTCAGGTAAGGACATGCACATTTCAGTCATCCAGGAACCGAAGATAAGCACTTAGCCAAACTATGCACTTGGAGAGTAACGGATACCTGAGCAGCACTTGGCCAAACTATGCAAAAAAAATACTGAACATGACTTTATTGGCATCAGGAATGAAGTTTTAATGCATGAACTGCTACTACGACGCTGTATTTTAAGATAATCTGTGGAGCTTGAAATCATCCAACACATGAGCTTTAGCACTAGTTTGTCACTGAGAAATGCATCAAAAGATTTTTTTTATGACTGTAACATCAAAAGATTTTCAGAGCCCATACACATGAGTTAATTGTATTGTAGAAATTTGCATCCTCTCTAAGTGTAGGGCCAACCTTTTCTATAAGCTTTCTCATTATGTGCCACATGCATAACCTATGGATAGTGTTACGCAAAATTTGTTCAATTGCAATCTTCATGCTTTGATCTTCATCAGTTACTATAATCCTTGGTGCTACCCCATCCATTGCTTTCAAGAATGTTTCAAACACCCATTTATATGACTCTATCTTCTCATCAGCGATCAAGGCGGCCCCATAAAAAACAGACCCCATGTGGTGGTTCACTCCTGTGAATGGGCAAAATATCATGTTGTACTGGTTGGTGCTATATGTAGAGTCGAAAGAGACCATTTCTCCGAACAAAGCATAGTTCTTTCTACAAAAAGCATCAGCCCAAAATACATGTGCCAACCGGTTTTCATCATCAAGAACATACTCAAAGAAGAACCCTGGGTTGATTTCTTTCATCTTCTTTAGGTTGTCAATGAACATTTGAGCATCTGAATCCTTGAAAGTACTTCTCATGTCACGATGATAATTTTGTAGGTCTTTCTTTGTGCACCCCACAAATTCAAATCCACCCTCACCAACATGAAGCAACTGAAACGCTCCAGATGTACCAATGCTAGTTGCGTGACATGTGAATACTGTGCTCTTTGCCTTCTCACTGACTTGTCTATTAGATTTGATTAAATGCTGTTTCCGAGGTGTGACAAAATCATGGGTGTGTTCTTCATGAAAATATGATACTGAGTATTTTCCATCCTTCATCCCCTTCACAGTTATCATGGCCTCACAACCACATCTAGTGATCTTTCTTGCATGTGTTCTTTTCTTCTCTCCATTCAAATTCTTCTTGAGTTCCTCCTTCTTTGATCTGAAACCTGCTTTTCCACAAAGAAAACGCCTCCATACTACTGCATTATCTACAATCTTCTTTTGTCCAATTCGAACTAAAAATCCAACATTGTGTGCATAAGCCTTGTAAAATTCCTCGACAGCTTCCATACTGTCGAATGTCATACCTACAGCTGGTTTTATGCTGTCATCGCATTCAGGTGTACATGATGAACCCTAAAAAAGAGAACACTCATTACTCGTACAAGCTAGTAATTTTGTTACGGAAATCTGAGTGAAATTGTGGTGATAATGGCACTCACACAAACTGGTCCGATCGTAGCTCTTTTTTTGGGTGTGCTGAAGCTGTCCATATTGATCGGGGGAGGATGTATTTCCGTATCATGACTTCCTCCCTCATTGCAATCGTGAGCAACATCACAGCCAAGCTGCAAGAAAGAATAAAATAGTTGGCATGCATGATCGGCCAAGCCCCAACAATGGAGATAAAAAATCATGTGCAAAGCTTTACCTATGCGGTGCTTCCGGGAGGCAGGTGCATTGTAGGGGACAGAAGATCAGTGAAGTTGATTCTTAAAAGGGGCGACATAGACACGTGCTCTTAAGGATGAGTCGCGACCGCTGGTAAGGACTGCCGTTCGAGGCCGGAGGGCAAGGACTTTCGTTCGAGGCCGGCGGCGTGCGGACGATCGCGGACAACGGAGGGATCATGGACGTCGGAGGATGGGGAGGGGGAGTGCTCATGGCAGGGGCCTGAGGACTGCTAGAGCACACGGTCGACGGAGGCATAGCGCCGACGGCGACCAGCCCGGGACGATTCTCCATGGTGGTGTACAGATCGTGGATGGATCGTGCTTCTGATCGATCGTGTGTTGTTTTGGTCGTAGCTTTTACAATCAAATAGGTAAGTGGACGGGGTTATTAGGAAAAGCCCGTTTAAGTGGCTGGTGGGTTTTCCAGGTTTTATCTGGTTCATCTGTTGTCCATCCAACGGGGAGGAAAGGAAGTTTGCAGGTTTTCACCGAATCAGAGTTTTCACTGGATACTTCGTCAGATATATATATACTAGCAAAAGTGCCCTTGCGTTGCAACGGTTTTAGAAGAAATATGTTCACAATCCTGACAAAAGCATATGAGTTGCAACAGCAGATAAAATATTTAAATATGTCTTGTTCCCAAGTCACAGTTTCACCACCGATGGATTTGCCGGCCGAGGGCATTTCTTCTCGCGATGGTTCGCCGGAGCTGGAGGAGGAGTAGGAGTATGGCTGCTTCCATGCGGAAGGCGATGGTGTAGCTAGGAGAAGTCAGAACCCTAGTTGCGCACGCTCACGCCGCACAAGAGTGAAAATATCGATGATTTTGCTACGACTGGTTCGATGGTTTTTGCTGATCCGGGTCAAGATCATTTAGATGTAAAATATTCACATTTAAATCTCCATTAAATTTCTATTTGAGTACTGAATTTTGGCTAATAGCAATGGTTTGTTTCTCATCAAGACATGTGCTATCTGTCCGTTCTTTTTTTTTGTTTGACGATTATGCATCTGCTCGCTAGAGCTTCTCAAGCAGCAACACCGGCATGACAGGTCTCATGGTTCATGTCCGCTCGACCCGGGGATAAAACCAATTCATTGTTTCAAATCAAGTGTGTCTCCAATGGTTTTTGAGCTAGGGAGTTTGGTTTCAGCTGACATCTCTGATTTGCATATTGCTGCACTAATGGTGCATGTAGTATGGCATCCCCAGCCTGAAGTAGTTTTCGTGATGCATGTGGCATGCCATGACAGGCATCGCACAGTGCTGCAGCCTGCATGCATCCTGGAGTGGCTCCTTGCTCTGTAGCATTGTCGCCATGTAGGCACCGCCCTCGAGCTGTTCAGTAGGGAAACAGCTGACGCCGTCTCTGCCGCAGACGATCCACAAGGGGGTTTCGTCGGCCGAAGCTGGCCTCTCCGGACACCACTCAGGAGGACGCCGGTGATGTACGCGTTGCCGGGATGTGGTCGATGAGACCTCGGTCAGCAATCCATTCGGCGGCGGCTGGAAGGATCCGGAGCCGATGAAGGCTTTGACCGGCATAGAGAACTCGTTTCCTTTTTTTTTTTGAAATTTTCACCACATATATTAGGTCAGCAAGCCGCCTCATTAAAACCCTGCCAGTCCCTTTCGGTACCCTGGTTAGGGAAAGAGTACGTCTGAAACTTGCCGCCTTTAAGCATCAATCACAGTTACATCATTAGCTATTACAGGAATGAGAAAATCCGGAGGTACACCATGCCAGACACCCTGGCTAACCTCACTAAACTTAGCTAAAGCATGTGCTACCAAATTTGCCTCCCTAGGGCAATGCTGAAACCTGACACGTGCAAAACTTCGGTAGAGGAATGTGCATTCCTCGTAAATTGCTGCCGCAGCTCCCAGAGAATTGCCACCATCTTGCATGATGTCCACAACCTCCATACAGTCTGCTTCAACTAGCAAATTGTTGCATCCCATGTCTCCCGCGAGAACCAGCCCATCTCGCAGAGCGCACGCCTCAGCTGTGGAAGCATCCTCCACATTCTGAAGGCTTCGCCTACTCCCTGCTACAAAGGACCCCAATTGATCACGGATTACAGCACCTGTCCCACCAGAGCCGGTGTCCACATCAAATGCTGCATCCATATTAACTTTGACAAAATCTGCAGGGGGTTTCCGCCATCCATGTCGATGAATCGGTGCAGTACATACCTTCTTGATGCGCTTGTAGTTCAGGGACAAGGCGATGATAGACTGAGCCGTTCTCGCCGGTGTTTGGATTGCTTCGCCGTGTGTCGCCTTCCTCCGTTCCCACCACAAGTACTAGCAAGCAACGGCGGCCAGATCACAGGTTCTAACGTCGGGAATGAGAGGCATCACCGCTGTGTCCAGTAGCAATGTCTCCAGGATTGTGTTGCCCTGCAATTCTAACACAGACGCCTTGTCGAGAATAGGCAGCATACCCATTCTGTCCCAAACCTCCCTTGCTCTCACACATTTGAAAAAAGCATGGGAGACACTCTCACAGTCAATGTTGCACATGGGACATTGGCTCGAAATTGGGATATGTCGATTAGCCAGAATTCCGTTGCACGGAATAGCTCCAAGAAGCGCACGCCAGCTATGGATTTTAACTTTCGCTGGAGCTTTCAAATTCCACAAAGATTTCCAGACAGGATTGGCCGCTGAGGTGTCGTAGGGTCTTGTCCTCCTTAGCTTCCATCCATGCTGGGCATCCCACTCAACATGATATGCAGACTTTACTGAATGGCGTCCATTTTTATTAAAATGCCATGTAGGGAAGTCATGCATCATGCCCACAGCAAGAGGTATCCGCAGTATCCTCTCAATATCACCATCCCAAAACATCTCTCTAATGAAATCCTCTCTCCAATTTCTAGTTTCAGAATCAATCAGCTCAGAAACCCTCGTTAAAAGACTGTTGCCCCTACGGGTCATTATTTTCCGAGATGGGCTTGTGGGAATCCAGCAGTCATCCCAAATTTTGATGTTCTCGCCATATCCTACTCTCCAGATATGCCCTTTTTAAAACGTCTGGATTCCGGACCATATACTCTGCCAAGTATAGGAGCTACCTTTTTCAGTTCAACATTTAGAAGGTCACCAGAGGGATAATATTTTGCCCGAAGAACTTGAGCACACAAGGAGTCCGGTTCAGATAAAAGCCTCCAAACCTGTTTAGATAACATAGCAAGATTAAAGCACTCAAGATCTCAAAACCCCATACCACCCTTCATCTTCGGGATACACATTTTCCACCAAGCGAACCAGTGCATATGTTTCTGTTGGTCATCATCTCCCCACCAGAACTGGGACATTGCTGAGATTATCCCTTTACAGATCTGTTTGGGTAGCTTGAATACCGACATAGCGTACACCGGAATAGCTAGAATAACGGCCTTGATAAGAGTCTCCTTCCCGCCAAACGATAACATTTTTTCCCTCTAGCCACTAAGCATCTTAATAGCTCTGTCAATAAGATGCTGGAAGCAGTCCGTCCTGTCCACCCCCACAAGAGGTGGGAGCCCAAGATATTTATCTGTAATTGCCTCCGTCATGATGTCCAGAATGGTGCACACCTCAACCTTCCTGTCAATGTTAGTGCATGGACTAAAGAAAATGCTGGATTTAGCCACACTAACAAGCTGGCCAGACGAGGCACATTAATCATCCAGCGCTCGTTTCAAGCTGAGCGCATTAGAACTATCCGCTTTCATCAAGATTAGTGAGTCATCAGCGAATAAAAGGTGAGAAATAGATGGGGCATTTCGACAAACCTTTACCCCTTGAAGATTGCCATGTTCCTCTTCATACGAAATTAGACTTGTCAGGCCTTCCACGCAAAGGAGGAATAAATATGGGGACAAAGGATCCCCTTGTCGGAGGCCACGTGAAGGAGTAAAGAAATCCGACAAAGAATTGTTCAAACGTACTTGATACCAGACAGAGGTAACACATGCCATGATTAGATCAACCCAACTCTCTAGAAAACCCAGTTTCATCATGATTAATTTCAGAAAGTTCCACTCCACTCTGTCGTAAGCTTTGTGCATGTCTAGTTTTACAGCACAAGTTCCGAAGCTTCCGATTCTCCTATTCTTGATCGCATGGTAGCTCTCAAATGCCACAAGAAAATTATCAGAAATAAGCCTACCCGGGACAAATGCGTTTTGCATGGGAGATATAATATCAGGAAGAAAAACCTTCAACCTTGCCGCCAAGAGCTTAGATATTACCTTATAAACAACGTTGCAAAGGCTAATAGGCCTGAACTGAGACATACTCTCCAGGTTTTTGATTTTCGGGATGAGAACAATTGTTGTGTCATCCCAACTTTCTGGGATCTTTTTTGAGTTAATAGCCAGCAAAACTTCATCAGTGAGATCCTCTTGAATCAACCGCCAATATTTTTTGTAAAAAATCGCATGCAACCCATCCGGCCCAGGGGCCTTCAAATCTCCAATATTGAATAAGGCCTTTTTAACCTCCTCCCGCGTGTAGGCAGCCGCTAGCGCCTCGTTCATCTCAACAGTGACCCGGGGTTGCACTTTGGCTAGCACTTCAGGAGACGGCACTTGCACCTCCGAAGTGAATAACGATGTAAAATAGTTCTTTGCCAACTCCCGCAGGCCTATGTCATCTTCAACCCAGTCGCCAGTTTCGTTTTTCAGTCGTTTAACAAAATTTGATTTACGCCTAGACGAGGCATAACGGTGGAAGTAAGCTGTATTTTGGTCTCCGTGCTTCAACCAATCAAGCCGACTTCTTTGGACCCAATATAGCTCCTTTTTTCTAACAAATCTTCAATCTGAATTTGCAGCTCTTTCTGTTGATCAAGACTGTCGTCATTCAGCGGACCAGACATCACCTCATCTAATTGTTTCTGGAGCTCCCACAATTTTGTACGGGGTCCCTTCAGTACTTTTTTATCCCAACAATGAAGTGATTTATGAACATCACCAGTGGCTTCCGCAAAAGAGACACCCGGCCAAGCTTTGGCACGCTCCCAAGCTACCTCAACTATGGAGTCCACCGATTCCTCTCGAAGCCATCTTGCTTCAAAGCGCCTTTGCCTAGAAGGTCCAGCAGGAGTTGAGCCTGTATAATACACAGTATTAATAACCAGAGATCTATGATCAGATTTACCAAACTCCTCATGGACCACCGCAAGCTGGGGGAACATATCGGCCACCAGAATGTTAGCAGCCACCCGATCCAGACGCTCCCGAATCCTACCTCTACGCCAGGTAAATATATCACCGATGTACCCCATGTCATCCAGGGAGCACTGCGAGAGAGCATCTTTGAATGCTTGCATACAGCGTTGGGAGCGCAGATTGCCCCCTTCCTTTTCATTACCAAATAAAATTTCATTAAAATCCCCACCAATAATCCAGGGGAGGTTAGACATTTGTTTCAAGTTTTGCATATACTGCCAGCTCAGATGTTTACGATCC
Source organism: Poa pratensis (assembly GCA_947311845.1). Lineage (NCBI taxonomy): Eukaryota > Viridiplantae > Streptophyta > Magnoliopsida > Poales > Poaceae > Poa > Poa pratensis. The sequence goes on from CAMZMU010000128.1 coordinate 59,631,029, forward strand.
GCATTTGGTTCCCCGTAGAACCCTGTGAAACGCCATCCAGTGGCAAGGTGTTCATCAATTCTGATATCAATGAAATTTGAGTGAGCCTCCCTCGATGTAACATTCAAGTCACTATTCCAGAACATCAATAGGCCGCCAGATCGGCCATCGCTCTCAAACACTTCCATGTCATCAAATCTTAGACGACGTCTTAAATTTCCCGCAGTCACTTTATTCAGGTGAGTTTCAGAAAGGAACAAAATATCCGGATGAATTCTCTCCAGGAGGACCAGGACAGCACGAACTGCCGAGGGTTTTTTATACCCCGGCAGTTCTAGACTAATATTTTCATTGCGACCGAAGGAGCTCCTCGTGGGAACTCGCCGATCCGATTGAAGTGGAGTTAGCTCCATCCTTCTTTGTCCTCTTGGGACGGTTGATATTATCTTCCTTTTCCTTCAGCTCAACAGGCAAAGTACATGTCTGCGTGACCAAGTCCATTGCGTCTGTCCCTCCCAATTTGTCTGCAGACGTCACCATCGCATCCTCAGTTTTGCCATCACCAAGTAGTAGCCTCCTCTTTGCACCTATTTCAGTTTGTTCTCTGTCCTCCATAACACTATCCGGCTGTTTCAGAGGAGTAGTCGCAGTATCTTTCAGTGCATCCTCATTTTCCTTTGCACCATTGTGTGGTACAATTGCATTATGTCTCCAGCTTGTAGGCTCCTCACCCCTTCCTGGGTGTGTTCTAACTCTACCAGCACGGGACGATCGGCCTCGATCGCCGCCAAAACCTCCACTGTTACCACCGAGATTCCTGCCACGCCATGTCTCCCAGTCGCCCCACTTCAGTTTTTCCAAATCATGTTCACCGGTTCCACATTCAAGATGAGTGTGGCCGCACATCCCACACGCTCCACAGAACCTGGGGACTTTTTCATATTTGATTTGGTACACTTCACGCTGTCCTCCACGCGATATAGTCACCACACGAGCTAGGGGCTTTCTCACATCAATTTTCACCCGAGCTCGCACAAAGTTCCCAGCTCCATTGACATTTGTTTCGACTGAGACCACTTTGCCTACCCTTTTCTCCGTGAGGTTAGTGATCAGAGCAGTATTGCGATATCCAACAGGAAGTTTGTGGATTTGAATCCACACAGGTAAAAGATTCAGATTGACATAATCTGGGTTAGCCATACCGTCGTAAGGCTCGATGATCACTGCGTTCTGCCGAAACAGCCAGGGTCCTCCCTTCTCAACTTTCAACCAGTCTCCTAGACAGAAACATTGAATCGTAAATAAGTTCGGCTCTAGGGAGGTGAACTGCACATCCCTCGCCGGGCTCCACGCGTTTCTCATATGCTGCTCGAAGGTTTGTGGGCTAAACGGGTTCATGGTATGAACCCTAGCCAGAGCCATCCACTTAATACCTGCCACCGAAACGTCCTCCAAATCCTCGAACACTAGATCGTCGAGATCGTCCTCCTCAATACCTAGCCGTTGAAGCATCTCATCTATGGATTCCTTGCCCCGTCCTTCCGTATCGCCTGTCTGACTCGCCGCGCTTGATCCCGAATTCGCCGCCATCGCCTTGTACGCAAACCGATCTGGGCTTCTCCGAGAGAGCCGGAGTAGCCTTGAAGGAAACCAAATCAGCACCCCCGTAAACCTAGCCGGGGTCGAGACGAGAATCAGGTTGGAACTCTAGTTGGAAATGAAGAGAACTCCACGGCCGGAAGGATCCCGCCGGAGAGGAGCAAAAACCCTAGTCGCCAGAGGCCCTAGGTCGAGACGTGCCGGCTAGAACGAACTCGTTTCCTTTTCTCCCCAGACTCTGCGAACAATCGAAACAAGCGAACGACGATGAAAAGTTTTTTTAAACTTATCGGTGGCATGGTGGGTAATTTGTGTCAACTTTGAGGGCAATCTTAATGACTTACCAAACCAAACGGCGGAAGCCTTAGCGACTTTATTATTAGGTATAGACTAGGCAACTCGACGCGGCGACACGCCACGCCCTTCGGGTTAAAGTGTCGGCAAAAAGTCATTGTTCATATATTGTTTGGAAAATGCTGGTGGAAATTACCGCCCCAAAATTCGCGGAATAGTCATTCGGAAACAATCACGGTTGGGATTTTACGGGCAAGACCAAAGAGTTGTGTTGAATAACTATTGTCAAAGAACGACGACGAAGGATTGTTGTTAAGGTACAAATGTCGAGAAAAGAAATCGTTAGCTAAAAATTAACGCTGAGGATATCGATAAATTAATGTTCAATTTACGATGGAGAGATACGGTCTGGAAAAATATGGCCGAAGATTCAGAGAGAAGGATATAAAAATAATACTGCCATAGACGTGTAGAATGCCGACAAAGCGACATCGAATCTACCATAGAGGACAAAAGTTGGTGAAATGTGGCGGGAAATGACGAAAAAAATAGGAACAATACTGGAGTAGACGCAGCATAACGACAGTCGGAACGACCGGGCTCAAATACTACTGAAAGTGGCGTTTGAAAGTGTTTCTTATTGAGGACTAATTTACAATAAATAGGTAGGATACATTTTCCAGAATGACACGTTGGACATTTTTTAGATTCTAAATTGAAGTGCAATTCAATTTCATTTTTCTGAATATTATGACACGTTGATCATTTTTCGGATTCTAAATCAAGGTTCAATTCAAATTCAATTTAAGCTCTTGAAATTTCTGATTTTAAATCGAGACTCAATTCAAATCTTAGAGATTTTGCAGTTATGTAAATTATTTTAAATTCAGAAATGGGGTAGTGAATTAGACGGCAATAGATATGTCTTATTTTCTGGACAATTCGATCGTGAATATGTCGGACTTATTTTATAGACACTTCGATATATTAAACATATTTTTCAGAATTCAAATGGATTAGCTTTGAATTTCGTAAACTCAATTCAAATTAGGGTTTTTTTGGAAATTTTAATATTCTGGTAGTCTCGTTAAACATGTTTCGGCTTTTAAATCGAAGAGCAACTCAAATTCTTAGAGTTCCTGATTATAATTCGTAGCTCAATTCAAGTCTTTCAATTTCTGTAATTACGTAAATTATTTAACTTAAAGCAAGTAATTCTGACCCACAGAAGGATCCCCATGAAAACCTACAGAAGTAAACTCTATTGTTAAAAAACTGACCCAATTCTGGAAGTGTGGCCTCCTAAACCGTAACGCTATAACTGATAAATAATTGATAAACTTAGCTACTACAATGTTATCTTGCACTTTGTATGACTTCTTGCATTCATGCATATTCCATCGTCCACAGTGTGGATCGAAAAAGTATAACTTGATTAACAAAAGCGATGATACAACATCAAACATGACTTACATCATATTCCACACTCTACCGGTAACACTTTCAAGGATGAATATCAAACTGGCAATTACAGTGTCGCTTTTGAGCATCATAAGTTGGTGCGACCACTTCCTTTTTTTCGAGGAATGATGCTTGGATGACTTCTTATTTCGACAAATGCTGGTTGGGATGACACAGAACATTACATAGGAGAAAATATCAATAAATCTGATTGGAGAGCTCACATCATTCTATATGTGCACTTGCCTACTTTCTCATTGTATGTACTCTAAAGACAGTGCAATCAACATCACCCTATTCGCAATCATCTCAACTTTGATAGAACTAATATTCAGATTAACCTTACAACCCACAGAAAATGCTTAATGCTAACATGCATAAACTAAATTCAGTGGATCCTACTACAACAAAGAAAAAAAGGTTAAAATGCTGATGCTGCTATAAAACCAAACCTTCCGGATGCCAAGTGATTGTGTTTGAACAACATCGTACATATGAATATTCATGAAAAAGGCCATAATACATCAAGAAGTAAAAAATACATTGTTTTATACCTAGTTTTTCCTCGAACAGTTATATATCTATTTTTTTTTTGAGATTTGACAGAACGAATATTTATCCACTTCCAGGCTGGCAGGAAAAAATGTAGTCTCAAGCTCGTGCATTATAAGTAAAGGTTAGATATATCTAAACATAAACATAAAGGTGGGATGAGCACATGTGAAAGCTAGTGCTAGGAAAAGGAACTCAAAGTGGTGTATCATGCACTGAATTTGATGGATGCATGGTGTTAAACATGTAATACGTAGTATATACGTATGGAGTAGTACTCCACCGTATGTCTACATACTTGTACGCCACGCCAGGGGCTTTTCCTGTGCTCTATATAACACGTACCCGAGCCTCCCAACGGAGGTATCGTTTCCGCCTACAACCCTAAACATTGACATGGTATAAGAGCGACTCTTCTCCACGACCTAGCTGCCTTTCCAAAACCCTAAGCCCTCGCCGCCGCCGCAGCCTTCCTGCCGCCGCCGCCACCTGAAGCCACAACCCTAGAATCTTCCCGCCGCCGCAATCCTCTCTGCCGCAGCAGCCTCAAATCCACGATACAACCCTACGATCTACAACCAAAGCCCACGATCAAACCAAGAAAACCAAAACCCTACAACCCAAAGCCAAAGAAAACATGATCCAAAACCACCCTGTTCTTCAATGGGGTCTTCATCGACGACAATGGGAGCTTTGACCAATGTGCTGGGCTCCCCCCCTTCACAAAAGCTGGATCGAGGGAACTTCCTCTTCTGGAAGACCCTTGTCTCCCCGGCGCTCCGCAGCGCCCAGGCCGGAGGACTACTTGATGGCACTGATGTTGCACCGCCAAAAACTATCGAGACGGAAGATGATAAGGGGAAGAAGGTCATCACCCCCAACCTGGCCTACACCGCCTGGGTCACCCGAGATGCAGCCGTCCTCACCTACCTCCTGAACTCCTTCTCCCCGGAGATCCTTGCGCATGTCCTGGGACTCCAAACTACAGCTGAGGTATGGGGTGTTGTAACTCGTATGTTTTCATCTCACTCTTGCTCCCGAATCAACAGTCTTCGCGGCTCCCTCAACTCCACCAAGAAGAACGACCTGACAGCAGCCGCATACTTTGCTGAGATGAAAGGGTATGCCTCCGAGCTTGCTGCCTCTGGCAAGCCTGTCGAAGAAGATGAGCTTATTGGGTATATACTCAATGGTCTAGACGCCACCTACAACGACATCGTCGCCGCTGTCAACGCCAATCCGACCACCACGCTCGATGATCTGTTCGGGCAGATATGTGCTCATGACATCCGTCAGGCCATGCTGGCCGAAACAGGCCAGGGCGGTGGCTCCTTCGTCTCCTCCGCCAACGTTGCTAGCCGTGACAACGACAACACCCGCGACAGTCGCCCTTCGGGCGGCGGTGATCGCGGGCGTCAGGATGCGCGTGGTGACTTTGTTCACCGCGGCGACCGCGGCAACAGACGTGAACGCGACGATGATCGCGTCGATCGACGCTACCGTGATGACGGTCGGCGTCATGATGATGGTGGCCGACATGACGGCGTCCGCCGTAATGATGGAGGACACCGCGATGGTGGCAGGCGCGATGGTGGTGATCGCCGCCGTCACAATGATGGCAGGCGTGATGACCGCCGCCGTGATCGTGCCCCCACTCCTTTCATGGATGTAACTTGCCAAATCTGCAAGATACATGGCCACCCCGCCGCAGATTGCTGGTGGCACTACCAGAACGACGACTCCGACAGCGACAGTGAACATGAGGAGAAGGCCGCCAACATGGCGTCCTATGGCGTTGGCACCAACTGGTACCCTGACACAGGGGCCACTGATCACATCATCGGCGCCCTCCACAAGCTCTCCACCCATGACAAATACAAAGGACGTGACCGTGTGCCACAGCTGACGGTCAAGGTATGCCCATAAGTCATATTGGTCACTCAACTTTGCAAACCCCACATGCATCTTTACATCTCAATAACATACTACATGTTCCTAGTGCATCAAAAAATTTGATATCTGTTCATAAGCTTGCCCTTGACAACGATGTATTTATTGAATTCCATGCCTCTTTCTTTTTGATCAAGGACCAAGCAACAAGGAGAATTCTGTTTAAGGGACCCTGTCATGGTGGTCTCTACCCCTTAGTGCCATTCTCTTCGGGGTCGTCCAAGCATGCTTTTCTTACAATAAAGCCGTCTTCATCTACATGGCATTGTCGATTAGGGCATCCTTCATCATTTGTCGTTCAACAAGTTCTTAGGAAGAATAATTTAGCATATTCCCCAGAAATAAACCCGTATGTGTGTGATCCTTGCCAACTAGCTAAGAGCCACCAATTACCATATCCTGTATCCACTAGTGTCTCTACTGTTCCCTTGGAGCAGATTTTTTCTGATGTATGGGGTCCTGCCCCAGCCTCTGTTGGCAAGCACACTTATTATTTAAGCTTCATTGATGATTTTAGCAAGTTTACCTGGATTTATTTGCTTAAGAAGCGTTCTGATGTTTATCAAGTTTTCCTTAATTTCCAGCAACTTGTTGAACGCAAATTTGATCGCAAAATCATAACCATGCAAACTGATTGGGGTGGTGAATATGAAAAACTAAATAGTTTCTTTCAAAAAGTTGGCATTACACATCATGTTTCATGCCCTCATGCGCATCAGCAAAATGGCTCAGCCGAACGCAAACACCGTCACATTGTCGAAGTTGGTCTTGCCTTACTTGCTAATGCATCCATGCCTCTTAAATTCTGGGATGAAGCTTTTCTCACAGCCACTTTTCTGATAAATTTGCTTCCAAGTAAGGTCATTCAGTTTGAGTCTCCTGTTGAACGTCTTCTCCATACCAAACCAAACTATGACTCTTTACGCATTTTTAGCTGTGCATGTTGGCCTAATCTTCGACCCTTTAACAAGCGCAAACTTGCTTTTCGATCCACCCGATGTGTTTTTCTTGGTTATAGCCCACGCCACAAAGGTGTAAAATGCCTTGAGCCATCCACGGGTCGCATCTACATATCACGAGATGTAGTGTTCGATGAAAATGTTTTTCCTTTTGCGTCCATGAATAAAAATGCCGGTGCTCTTCTTAGACAACAAATTCTTCTCCCTCCTACAAATAATACCACTTTATCTCATGAGGGGAATGCAAACGTTGATGACTATATGCCTGTACCTATTGTACCTGTCACTAATCATGTTCAGGATGCTGAGGATCATGTGGAAGAAATTCTGGTGCAAAATGGTGAAGAAACCAGTCAAAACAGTACACAAAATGATGAAGAAACAAGTTCAGAAGAAGACAAATCGGACACTGGATCCGAGGCTGATTCAGGTGCTGCTGTCACCTCAGATCACGCTCGAACAGATCCCGGGGTAGATTCACCTGCGCCTGGACCAGGCAGCAGCGGCGCCCGTGGCGCGCCCTCCACTCCGTCAGGCCAATCCGGGCCTGCCACGCTGGCCGACAGCGATGCGGATGTCCACACGGGCGATGGCGGGTCCCACGCGCGGTCCCCTGCCGCGTCCACTGCCTCAACTGCATCCGACAGGGATAGCGACGGCGGGGTCCCCGACGACAGCACTCCGCCCCGCCACTCCCCTGACGCCACGTCACGGGACCCTGGCGCCGATGCTCCCAGCGCTGGATCCCAGGTTGATTCCCGCGCTGCTGCCGGATCTTCTGTGCATTCCCCGCCTGAAGCTCCTCCTGCACCTGGTGTGCGCACACGCCTGCAAAAAGGAATTTCAAAACCGATTTTTTTACAGATGGTACAGTAAGGTATGATAAAAAGGGTTACAGCGAGTGCATATGAAAAATTTACAGATGGTACAGTAAGGTATGATAAAAAGGATTACTTTTGACACAGGCGAAATATGCTACAGATTTGTTACAGCGAGTGCATATGAAAAATTGCAAGCCTGCTCCTACGCCATTGTCAACACCTGAACCACTGTCGTTACATGAAGGAATACCTCTTGGTCCTGAGGATATTACACAGTATAGAAGCATAGTTGGAGCTCTCCAATATTTAACTCTCACACGTCCAGATTTGTCCTTTTCAGTCAACAAGATTTGTCAATATCTTCATGCTCCTACCACTGCACACTGGACAGCTGCTAAGCGAATTCTGCGATATGTTCAAAGTACTTTGCACATGGGTGTCACATTTGTTCGGTCATCATCTACATTATTGAGTGCTTTTTCAGATGCAGACTGGGCTGGTTGTCCTGATGATAGAAGATCCACTGGAGGATTAGTTATATTCTTTGGACCGAATCTGATTTCTTGGAGCGCTCGCAAGCAAGCAACAGTATCACGCTCTAGCACTGAAGCTGAATACAAATCTCTTGCAAATGCCACTACTGAATTAATATGGGTTGAAGCTCTTCTTCATGAACTTGGTGTCAAGCTCAAAGAGAAGCCGTGTCTTTGGTGTGACAATTTAGGTGCCACCTATTTATCAGCAAACCCTGTTTTTCATGCTCACACTAAGCATATAGAAATATATTTTCATTTTGTGAGAGAAAGAGTAGCAAATAAAAGTCTAGAGGTTAAATTTATTTCTAGCAAGGACCAAGTAGTTGATGGCTTTACCAAAGTTCTTCCTGTAAAGAAGTTAGAGGAGTTTAAGCGTAATCTAAACATGTGTGCAAGTTTAGATTAAGGGGGGCTGGTAAACATGTAATACGTAGTATATACGTATGGAGTAGTACTCCACCGTATGTCTACATACTTGTACGCCACGCCAGGGGCTTTTCCTGTGCTCTATATAACACGTACCCGAGCCTCCCAACGGAGGTATCGTTTCCGCCTACAACCCTAAACATTGACACATGGAAACTTCTTTTCAAATTTCGAAAAGGTTGCCAAAATTAGACAACTCGGGAGGAACATGAAAGTACGTGGCTAAATGAAAGGTTTGAGGGACAATCGTATGACCCTATAGACAAAGAAACACTGCCATTCAAATAATGTAGGTTGGTTTGACCTCTTGCCTCCCTTGTTCTATAAAGAATCTTCCTGCTGCAGTGGCACATGGAAAACTAAAGCAGCTATAGGAAAAAAGGACCATGGATTGAACATGGAGTTAGAGGGTTGCATGACTTATACTGAATTCGGCATGTATTGAGTAAATTCGGCAAAGCATAACATAAAATGGAATCTATGAAATTATTAGTAACAGCTAGATTTGAAAAAACTCACGAGTATTTGGTGTAATCAACTATTATTAATACCTAGAGAACTATTAGAAAAACATAGATTTTGAGAGAAAACCCATGAGAATTCGGTGTATTCAAAGGAAGCAATCAATTACCTGCAATGATGTCAATGTTGTGAAAGATGAATTGTCAAAACCATGGAGATGTACCAATAGTACCAAAGGAGAAAACATGTAAATAAAATTGGTAGGAAGCAACCAGGATGCTTGCCTAAATAGCTCACCAAGAACGGCAGCGTACTCCCATGCAACTATTTTATTATACGATAAATATACAAACCCCAAGGGAATATGGGATCCTGCCTATTGGTTCTGTTAATTTCAGTCTTTCAATAAGTTACTTTTAAACCCAGCATGGTTAGAATAAATAATGCATTTGTTAGCCTTTGCAATGGCCTACTTGGTGGCAGCAAATAAAATGACTCCTGCCAAAGCTTCCACACCATCTTATTCCGTCAAGAAGCTGCATATATTTTGAAAACTTGCATCGAAGACACTATCATGATCTTCAATGTATTATTGTTGGCATATATTTTAATTCAGAACCATGGAAACCGGTAAATCACTCCGGTTTACCAGATTTGAACCTTCGATCAATATGCTGGAGAAAGCGAGGTGTCCTATGACAATAAAAATAGTAATTGTCACGAAAATGATAGGCCCTGGTAAAACTCTTAAACATATTTAAGACCTATCGAGCTACATTGGCTATTATTTAAGGCTTGTTTAGTGGAATAAATGAAAAGAATGGAAGTACGGTCATAAGTTGTCGAGAAAAAACAGTCAACTACTCCTACTCAATATCCAGTTGTGTCTACCAATCGGTGAAGAGTCCGGCAAAAACTAACATAACCTTGGATTAGTACTCATCAATGTTTAACTCAACAAAAGCTAGCACATTATCTTGTCCGAAGATGAGCATATTTGTATGAGCACTGAAAATGTTGTACGAATATGATTATATATACATCAATCTCTACAATTAGCTTGAACAGTTTGGTGATGGCGTGTTAACGGTAGAGTGTTTTATTACTTCCCAGCAATAGCACCAGAATATCTGCTTATTGACCGTGACAACACACGTTCGTTGGGAGACCCCAAGAGGAAGGTATGATGTAGTGCAGCAGCAGTTTTCCCTTGAAATATGACCAAGGTTTATCGAACCAGGAGGACACGGAGGTTCTTCAGAAGGTTGTCAGCGGCGCAACTGACGTGGAACCTGCACACAACACAAGCAAACTACTTTGCCCCAACGAAACATAGAGGTTGTCAATCTCTCCGCTTGCTGAAAACAAAGAATTAAACGTATTGTGTGGAAAAGAGTAATGAGTGCAGAAAGTAACAGAGAACAAATGATTGCAATTGGTGGTTTTATCAGTATGAGGAAATGGACCGGGGTCCACAGTTCACTAGTGGTGTCTCTCCACAAAAGATAACTAACATGTTGAGTAAACAAATTACAGCTGGGCAATTGACAAATAATGAGCGCATGACAATGCAATATATGACAAGATGGTTATTATGAGATTTAATTGGGCATTACAACAAAGTACATAGACTTGCTATCCAACGCATCTATGCCTAAATAATCCACCTTCCGGTTAGCATCCGCACCCCTTCCGGTATTGAGTTGCAAACAACAGATTATTGCATGAAGTAAAGTGTGTAATGTAAACAATGCAAATGACACGTAGACAATGCATCATTGTTTTATCCCTAGTGGCAACAGCACATCCACAATCTTAGTCGTTTCTGTCATCTCGAGCCAAATTACTGGAGGCATGAACCCACTATCTAGCATAAATACTCCCTCTTGGAGTTACAAGCATCTACTTGGCCAAAACATCTACTAGCAACGGAGAGCATGCAAGATCATAAACAACATAAATAGATAGATTGATAAACAACTTGCTCATAGTATCAATATTCATCGGATCCCAGCAAACACAACATGTAGCATTACAATAAGATGATCTTGATCATGTTAGGCAGCTCACAAGATCTAAACATGGAGGTACAAGGTGGAGAGACAACCATCTAGCTACTGCTATGTACCCGTAGTCCAAAGATGAACTACTCACGCGTCACTCCAGAGGCAGGCATGGCGGTGTAGAGGCCTCCGGTGAGGATCTCCCCTCCGGCAGGGTGTCAGGAAGAGCTTCAGAACCCTCCCGATCTAGGGTTGACGACGGCGGCGGCGATGGAACTTTTCATGGAATATGATCGGTGTTTTTAGGGTTTTCGGGACATCGGGAATATATAGGCGAATGGGCGACGTCGGAGGGCACCCGAGTCGGCCACGCCAGGGCTGGGCGTGGGCCCACCTCTGATCACACCCAGGGTTGGCGTGGGCTCCTCGTGGCTCTTCCGGTGAAATACGTACGCCCGTTGATATTCGTCCAATTCCGAGAATATTTTGCGACTAGCTTTTCTGAAAGAGAAAAAAGCAGAAAACAGGAACTGGCACTTCGGCATCTTGTTAATAGGTTAGTCCCAGAAAATGCATAAAAATGCTATGAAGTGTAAATAAAACATGTAGCAATTGGTATAATAACAGCATGGAACATCAAAAATTATAGATACGTTTGAGACGTATCAAGCATCCCCAAGCTTAGTTCCTGCTCGTCCTCGAGTAGGTAAACGATAAAAACAACATAATTTTTGAAGTGACATGCTACCAACATAATCTTGATCAAATAGTAATGCAAAGCACATGAACTGAATGAAGTGATCCAAGTCAATGGTCTATAGTTTGCTAACAAGTAAACAAGGAGTAAACAAAATGAATCATACAAGTGCAAACTTTCATGAATAATACTTTGGAGACAATGGAGCTATAAGAGTTTGCATAAAAGTTAGCTCACAAAGCAATAGATTCTAAATGAAAGTGTTTGACTAACACAAAGGAAGATTTAGTTTCAGCACTGGCTTCAACTTTAACATATTTATCTCATGGATATTGTCAAGGCAAAGTAATGCAATAAGTCAAACATATCATTATATAACAACTGTTGTACCAAAGTTGACACTAGTGTTTGCTTGTGGAGATAGAAAGAAGTAGGAAAACTGACTCAACAATAAAGTAAAAGAAAGGCCCTTCGCAGAGGGAAGCAGGGATTAAATCATGTGCTAGAGCTTTTTAAGTTTTTGAAAGCATATAGAGAGTATAAAAATATATTTTGAGAGGTGTGTGTTAGTGGTCAACGAATCAGTAAATAGACAATACTTTAAGTCACAAGTTAACCAGACCTTACAAGAGCGGCTCCCATGAAGGACGTTATTTCTACCAGCGGGTAGATCATCCCTCGTTCTCTTTTGTTTACACACTTATGAACATTGCTTGACTGATTTCTCAGGGGCAAAAAGATGTGAAGAGAATTAATGGTTAAAGTTGTAATTAATTGGGACTGGGCACCCCGTTGCCAGCTCTTTTTGCAAAATTATTGGATAAGCGGATGTATATGCCACTAGTCCAGGTGTAAAGTCTGATCAACAAGTGAAATAAAGACCATCTACCACATCCTCATGAGCTTGTAAACAGTGACACAAAAAGGAGTTGTAACAGTTTTGAATATTTTAAAGGTAGCACATGAAAAATTTACTTGGAATGGCAGGAAAATACCACATAATAGGTAGTTATGGTGGACACAGATGGCATGGATTTTGGCTCAAGGGTTTTGGATGCACAAGCAGCATTCCCGCTTAGTACAGAGTTTAGGCTAGCAAGGTTATTTAAGCAAACACAGACTGTCAACCGGTACAGCAAGAACTCATATAAAAAACATGCTTGAAAAATTACAAGACTCCACATTGTCTTCCTTGTTAACCAAAACCTTTCACTAGAAAATATCTAGACTTTGGAACTACCAATGATACAAATCAAATATCAACAAGCTTTACAGTAGTTCTTCACTAATAGCCTTTACTTACATGATGCACAAGTCTAAACATTACTTACTTGGTAACTCAAAACAATTGACAAGTATCAAATTACTCAAGACAGTGATCTACAAGACTTATGTAAGCATTTTATACCACTACCACATGCATAGCATTTTCTGTTCCAACCAAACACCAATCAACTTATTTGAACAACTCTCCAAACAAATATAAGTGAAGCAAGAGAGTACTTTCTTCAAAAGAAACTAATAGCTCTGACAAGAGATATATGAAAACAGAGAGCTAGAAGCTTTAGCAGTAGCTAGACAAGAATACTCAACAAATATAAGTGAAGAACAAGAGTATTCCAATGAAAAAGCGGAGCGTGTCTCTCTCCCAAACAAGAGTGCTAGGATCCAACAAGTATAGAGCAGCAAACAAAACAAAAACAAACTGAAAACAAAAGCACACTGACGCTCCAAGAAAAGTACATATAATGTGAAGAAATAAAAATATAGTCTCACTAGAGATGACCTGATAGTTTGTTGATGAAGAAGGGGATGCCTTGGGCATCCCCAAGCTTAGACGCTTGAGTCTTCTTGAATATATTGGGGAGATCCATGGGAGCTTCCCCAAGCTTAAGCTTTTCACTCTTCTTGATCTTATAATATCATCCTCCTCTCTTAACACTTGAAAACTTCCTTCACACCAAAACTCAACATTTTTCTCATTAGCGGGTTAGTGCATCAAAACAAATAATCTCACTTGATTCTGTAAGGACACAAATTCATAAGCAATCATTTTCAAACATTAGCTACTGTTACTAGGCTTAAGTGATGCTCTTTCACCTTAAAAGAAACCACTCAACACTTGTAAAAGAGAGAATGCAAAACAAAGACAGAATCTGTCAAAACCAGAACAGTCCGTAAAGATGATTTTTTCGGGACACTTACGTCGCTCAAATCGAAAAACTTTAGTCGTACGAAAGTTGCGTACATATCTCAGGAACACGCAAAAAATTGGCAGATTTTTTCAAATTTTCTGATTTTCTACGGCGAGAAACGGTGACGTTCCAGAAATCTGTTCCTGTGCAGTAATCCAAATATAGGTACCATCTTGTCATAAGAGACTTTTCTTGGCACAACAAAACAGCAAATAAAAGATACAAAGGAGTTTTACAGAAGTAAACATGCTCCTTGACTCAAAAAAAAAATAACAGAAAGTAAAAACAATGGGTTGCCTCCCATAAGCGCTTCTCTTTAATGCCTTTTAGCTAGGCATGAAACATGAATCAAGTATTGTCAAGACCAAAAACATCAACATTATAACTTGCCCTAACAATAGTATCAAAAGGGTGTTTCATCCTTCTTCTAGGGAAGTGTTCCATACCTTTCCTGAGTGGGAATTGAAATTTTATATTCCCCTCTTTCATATCAATAACAGCACCAACAGTTCTAAGAAAAGGTCTTCCCAACACAATAGGACAAGAAGGATTGCATTCAATATCCAAAACCACAAAATCAACAGGGACAAGGTTATTGTTAACCATAATAAGAACATTATCAACTCTCCCCAAAGGTTTCTTCATAGAAGAATCAGCAAAGTGAACATCCAAATAACATTTTTCCAAAGGTGCAAGATCAAGGATATCATAAAGCTTTTTAGGCATAACAGAAATACTAGCACCAAGATCACACAAAGCATTGCAATCAAAATCATTCACTTTCATTTTAATGATGGGCTCCCAACCATCATCTAACTTCCTAGGGATAGAAGCTTCACGTTTTAATTTCTCTTCCCTAGCATGCATGAGAGCATTGATGATATGTTTAGTAAAAGCCATATTTATTTCACTAGCCTTAGGACTCTTAGCTAGCTTTTGCAAGAACATAATGACTTCAGTTATATTACAACCATCAAAATCAAAATTATTATCATCAAAGGTAATGGAACCATTATCTCCTACACTCCTAAAAATTTCAGCACTTTTATCAGGAGCAATTTTAGTGCTATCAGGCAGTTTAAAGCTTTTTGCAGCAGAAGTGGAGACATTTCCAACACCAATTATCTTTCCATTAACAGTAGGAGGTTTACTAGCACTTGAGGTATCAACATTTTCAGTAGTAAAAATAGTGCAAACTCTAGCCACACTATTCTGTTTAGCAATTTCAGCTTCTTTTTCCTCTCTTTCCCATCTATCATGCAACTCAGCTAGCATTCTTATATTGTTATCAATTTTAACTTGTATAGCATTGAGAGTTTTGCTCTCTTTAACATCATGAGGCAGCACCTTTATTTTTAAGAAATCAACATCATGAACAAGACTATCAACCTTAGCAGCAAGAATATCAATTTTTCCTAGCTTTTCCTCAACAGTTTTATTGAAAGTAGTTTGTGTGCTAATAAAATCCTTAAGCATAACTTCAAGATCAGAGGGCACACTCTTATTGTTGTTGTAGGAATTACCATAAGAATTACCATAAGCATTGCTACCATTAGAAGGATATGGCCTATAGTTGCTATTACCAAAATTATTCCTGTAGGCATTGTTGTTGAAGTTATTATTTTTAATGAAGTTCACATCAACATTCCCTTCTTGTGCAACCAATGAAGCTAAAGGAACATTATTTGGATCAATAGTAGCATGACCATTCGAAAGCATAGACATAATGGCATCAACCTTATCATTCAAAGAGGAGATCTCCTCAACAGAATTTACCTTCTTACCTGTTGGAGTTCTTTCGGTGTGCCATTCAGAATAGTTTACCATCATATCATCAAGAAGCTTTGTTGCAGCACCCAAAGTGATGGACATAAAGGTCCCTCCAGCAGCTGAATCCAATAAATTCCTTGAAGAAAAATTCAATCCTGCATAAAAGGTTTGAATAATCATCCAAGTAGTCAGTCCATGAGTGGGACAATTCTTAACCAATGATTTCATTCTTTCCCAAGCTTGGGCAACATGCTCATTATCAAATTGCTTAAAGTTCATAATGCCACTTCTCAAAGATATGATTTTAGCAGGAGGATAATATTTTCCAATGAAAGCATCTTTACACTTAGTCCAAGAATCAATACTATTTCTAGGCAAAGATAGCAACCATTCTTTAGCTCTTCCTCTCAAGGAGAAAGGAAATAATTTCAGTTTAATAATATCACCCTCTACCTCTTTATACTTTTGCATATCACATAGCTCAACAAAATTATTAAGGTGAGCAGCAGCATCATCAGTACTAACACCAGAAAATTGCTCTTTCATAACAAGATTTAACAGTGCAGGTTTAATTTCATAGAACTCTGCTGTGGTAGCAGGAGGAGCAATAGGTGTGCATATGAAATCATTGTTGTTTGTGCTAGTGAAGTCACACAACTTAGTGTTTTCAGGATTACTCATTTTAGCAAAATTAAAACAGAACAAGAAAATAACAAACCGAAATAAACTAAATGCAGGATTTTTTTTTGTGTTTTTGGGTTTTAACAGCAAACAAGATAAAATAAAATAAACTAAGCAAGACAAAAACAAAGTAATGAGATTGGAAGTGTGAGACTCCCCTATCTGGAGATTCCAGTGTCCCCGGCAACGGCGCCAGAAAAATGTCTTGATGGCGTGTTAACGGTAGAGTGTTTTATTACTTCCCAGCAACAGCACCAGAAGATCTGCTTGTTGACCGTGACAACACACGTTCGTTGGGAGACCCCAAGAGGAAGGTATGATGTAGTGCAGCAGCAGTTTTCCCTTGAAATATGACCAAGGTTTATCGAACCAGGAGGACACGGAGGTTCTTCAGAAGGTTGTCAGCGGCGCAACTGACGTGGAACCTGCACACAACACAAGCAAACTACTTTGCCCCAACGAAACAGAGAGGTTGTCAATCTCTCCGGCTTGCTGAAAACAAAGGATTAAACGTATTGTGTGGAAAACAGTAATGAGTGCAGAAAGTAACAGAGAACAAATGATTGCAGTTGGTGGTTTTATCAGTATGAGGAAATGGACCGGGGTCCACAGTTCACTAGTGGTGTCTCTCCATAAAAGATAACTAACATGTTGGGTAAACAAATTACAGCTGGGCAATTGACAAATAATGAGCGCATGACAATGCAATATATGACAAGATGATTATTATGAGATTTAATTGGGCATTACAACAAAGTACATAGACTTGCTATCCAACGCATCTATGCCTAAATAATCCACCTTCCGGTTAGCATCCGCACCCCTTCCGGTATTGAGTTGCAAACAACAGATTATTGCATGAAGTAAAGTGTGTAATGTAAACAATGCAAATGACACGTAGACAATGCATCATTGTTTTATCCCTAGTGGCAACAGCACATCCACAACCTTAGTCGTTTCTGTCATCTCGAGCCCAGATTACTGGAGGCATGAACCCACTATCTAGCATAAATACTCCCTCTTGGAGTTACAAGCATCTACTTGGCCAAAGCATCTACTAGCAACGGAGAGCATGCAAGATCATAAACAACATAAATAGATAGATTGATAAACAACTTGCTCATAGTATCAATATTCATCGGATCCCAGCAAACACAACATGTAGCATTACAATAAGATGATCTTGATCATGTTAGGCAGCTCACAAGATCTAAACATGGAGGTACAAGGTGGAGAGACAACCATCTAGCTACTGCTATGGACCCGTAGTCCAAGGATGAACTACTCACGCATCACTCCGGAGGCAGGCATGGCGGTGTAGAGGCCTCCGGTGAGGATCTCCCTCCGGCAGGGTGCCGGGAAGAGCTTCAGAACCCTCCCGATCTAGGGTTGACGACGGCGGCGGCGACGGAACTTTTCGTGGAATATGATCGGTGTTTTTAGGGTTTTCGGGACATCGGGAATATATAGGCGAAAGGACGGCGTCGGAGGGCACCGAGGCGGCCACGCCAGGGCTGGGCGCGGGCCCACCTCTGACCGCGCCCAGGGTTGGCGTGGGCCCCTCGTGGCTCTTCGGCGTCTCCCCTTTGGCTTCTAGAGTCTTCCGGTGAAATACGTACGCCCGTTGATTTTCGTCCAATTCCGAGAATATTTTGCGACTAGCTTTTCTGAAAGAGAAAAACAGCAGAAAACAGGAACTGGCACTTCGGCATCTTGTTAATAGGTTAGTCCCAGAAAAACATAAAAATGCTATGAAGTGTAAATAAAACATGTAGCAATTGGTATAATAACAGCATGGAACATCTAAAATTATAGATACGTTTGAGACGTATCATTTGGTTCAGCCCATATATATTATCTGAGTGACCTGGATGGTAGAGTCTGAACATGAATGGTAGAAATAGAATGTGCACATGCAAGCACATGGAAACACATTATTCCTTCATGTCAGATTATATCCAGGAGGTGGAAATAAATCCACTCTTCCTTCCTAGAGTACTATTCCTTTTCGGATTATTAAGAAAAGATTAACATGGACAAAAAGCAATACAAAAAATGGACAGATAGTGAAATATTGTTTAGTTATATTTTCCAATAAGATTGAGAAACCATACTACATGTATTACTTCATAAATTAATGTGCACAAATTACAGGGACAGAAGCCATAAGCAGGAATATAATTGAAGTAGGCTGAGAATGCCTATAAAAGCAAACTGCAGTATGTCTTTGCCATGCACTTGAATACTTAAGTTTCTAAATACTATGGTTTACAAAAAACGGAGTTCCCAAACGGAGCCTCAGACTCTCAGTACCTTTTCGTCAGGAAGGTGCAGATACGGCTGATGGTGTCGCCACTCCCGGCAGGGCCTTCTGCTTCGTGGGCGGTTCTGCGGTAGAAAATGAGGTCACCCGATGAGCAAAAAATGGGGTCGCCCGATTAGCAAATTTCTGCAAAACCACTATCCTAGAAAAGAAACTGAAGCGAGGGATTACTTGAGATGAGTGCCTTGGGGCGGTCCTTGAAGAGGATCTTGTGCCGGATGACCCCGATCACCTCCAGCTCCACGGAAGCCGCTCCAGCTTGGCAGTTGTTCTTCTTCTCAGCACTGGCAGGGGCTTCTTGAGAGTCACCTTGGTCCCGGCGAGCTCGTGGTATCCCACGGTCAAGGTGTATGCGCCCTGGCAACAGAGAAACACCCATGAAAACAGCCTCGATCCAAACATCCACGTCTTATCTTCCACAGAGAACTTGCTGTTCAGAAATCACAATAGAGATAGTACTGTACTTGGGGAGAAGGAGCAGCAGCTATGGCGGATAGCAAAGATCTCCGCTTCTCCACATGCTGGTGTTCCCATGGCTGGCCTTCGGCCACATGATCCCTTTTATGGAGCTCGCCAATCGCCTGGCCAGGCGCGGCCACTTCATCACCTTCGTCTCCACGCCAAGGGACGCCTCTAGCTGCGCGCTGTCCAGCCGGAGCTATCTTCCAACGTCCGCGTAGTGTCGCTGGATCTGCCGGCGGTGGACGGCCTGCCGAAGGGAGCCGAGCCAGCAGGTTTCTTGCCTTGGAATATGGGGAGGAGGAGGTGGAGCAGAGGTGGCCGATGTATAGGTCCTGGATGCGGCCGGAGAAGCAGCGTTGCGGCTGCAGCACGCCCACCCGGCCCACTCCGGGAACGTCGCTTCGTCGCGCTCGCAAAGGCAGGTTTCTTGCCTTGGAAGATGGGGAGGAGGAGGTGGAGCAGACGCGGCCGATGTGGAGGCCCTGGATGCGGCCAGAGAAGCAGGGCTGCGGCTGCAGCACGCCCACCGTGGCCCATTCCGGGCACGAAGCCTCGCCGCACTCGCAAAGGATCTGGATCTGCATCACGCCACTCTCGCCTCAGTCTTCTCAATGGATTGGATGCGGAGGAACAGTCCTCAAGCAGTCGCACCGGCACGACCTTCCTCCCGACCTCCATGTTGAACTCGTACGCCACCGCCTGCCCACCAACTGCTGCGGCGGCGGCGGGCCTGGCCGAGCTCGCCGTTGAGGCGCTCCTAGATCTCGGCGGACGACTCGCCTACAGCCGTGACCTGGTGAGGCAGGGCTGGTGGTTGAGGTCGCGGGCGCCATCAGAGTCGCGCGAGGTACGGGAGGTGGAGGCGCGGACCGGGGATTTGGGTGTGGAGGCGGGGTGCGGCGGGGCTAGTGGTGGAGGCTAGGGCCGCCATCGGGGCTGCGCGGGATGCGAGTCGAAGGCGCAGGCTGGGGACTGGGCGTGGAGGCGGACAACAAGGGAAAGGCGAGAGGAAGAGGGCGACGACCACACGAGTGAGGGAGATTGCGCCGGCGAAGTGGGCAAGGGAGGTGAGGGGAGGGCGAAGGATGCCAGCGTCGGCGACGCGGGCAGCGGGGACCGGTCACAGCGGGAAGAAGAGCACGGGGGCGACCGGATGACCGGGTGGGCGCGGGTGGGTGACCGGTAGACGTGGCAGGTCAGGATTGGTAGAAAATCCGCGTGTGAACAGTACTATGCGGGCGTAGATGACGTGGGTCAATCTGGACCGTTGATTGCGCAAATCAAACGGTTGTAGTTAGCCTGCGACGTGAACGCCCTGAGAGCCCTGAATCCTTCCAACTTTTATATATAGGTACTGTTTGGACAGAGACAAATCGAAAACGCTAGCTAGAACTGTCGACTGTCAGGCTCGTACTCCACCCACGCACGCCGTATATCTACTCTATGCGGCTGTTTTGTACTGTACTTGATGTGCTAGTTGGCTAATATCTGTGTATACGACTATACGTACACATAATGATGATTCATTTCCGTTTATACGATTAATTATGACGTTAAACATCGGATCCTATCTGTCCGGAGCTACCTCGTGTACTAGGCATGCAGTAATTGGGTGCCTTGATCACAGCTGCCGTACACATGGATCGATCGACCACATCACCAACAGACCCGTACAATTAAGCATGTACTCCCTCAGTCCCTAAACGTTTTATATTTAGAAATGGAGGTAACATCTCCGTTTCTAAATACAACCCTTTTGCATTTTCTTAGTTTAAACTTATTTAGACGTATTTTAGTGTGTTGATTTGCTCGTTTCAATCTGTATTTAGTCCAGATTAAAATGGTCGAAACATATTATAATTTGGAACGTAGGAAGTAGTATGTAGCAACACTGATCGATGAAATCATTATATATGCATGGCTGCCTCATTTTTTTAAATAAAGAGTATATAATGGGAATATAATAATATCACGGAGATACAAATTATACCCAGCCTCTGCAAAAGCTCAATACCCTAATGGCATTACAGATGCACACAGCCAAAAAAGAGAAGAAGAAACTAAAAAGGAAAAAATCCCGTGCTACAGAGTTACAGTCCTTGCAGCAGCACAATCACGATCAAGACAACACATGATGTCCAAATTCTCCAAAAGAAACGCCTTCAAGCAGGGGCGGACCCAGGGAAAAAAAGGACGGGGGGCACCCATGTATAGAAAAATTTACCAACATTTTTTTTTGAGAAAGAAAAATCACCAACACATAGCTAAATAAGCTTATGAACGTCCAAATATGATATAAATATATATATAGCTTTCTGATAATTAATAAAATACCTCATCCAACGACAATGTGACAAGTTTACTAATAAAGTGGGCAAACCTTTTTGGACAAAAGACATATATCCAAATAGTTCAGAGGTTGCAAAAAATGAGAATATTATTTGTCTTGCAGATAAACGTTGTTACCTGCGAATAGAAAAAACAAGTTAGGATCAGCCATGCAAAAACTAATGGAGGTGATAAACATAGAAAGCTAGGGAGGAGATCTTCGGGCGGCGAGGAGCGAAGGGGAGGCTGGAGGGGCGGCCGCGACTCGGGCTAGAGGGGCGGAGCTAGAAGTAGCAGCCAGTGATGTCAAAGCTCAAAAAAATTTACAGTGTTGTCAGAAATTAGGATTTATAGATCAATTATGGTGTATTCAAAGCAGGAGTCTGCTTTATTGTTCATCAATTTTTTGTGTGGTCGCTTGACCACATAGTGCATGAGCAGCTCGGCCACTGGGGGCGGCGGCTATGGCTGGAGAGGAGAGAGGCGGCCGCTAGGTCTTGTGCCCTTCGTATTTCACAAGCACACTTCATATGCTGATATATTCATATATTTAAGAAAACTTCATGGTGTCTCCACGTCGCAATCCTCATGTATTTTGAAGCTGAAAGAGCGTTCATCATAACTTACCGCATATGTTTACACTATGCAATATGTAGGAACGGAAAATGCAGATGATGGCGATCTATCAATCGTTGGGATCCACAAGTGCAGATCCACGACTAACTATCTACTACTCTCTCCGTACACAAAAGGATGTCTCAAACTAATTCAATTTAGTGTGTAGATAAATGTAAATTTGGACTAGGTCGAGACATCCTTCTTTACGGAGGAAGTAGTAGCTATCTATTCGATACAGTTGCCCAGCGGATGGACCGTCCAAGATGTCAACCTCAGCATATCTTCCGGATCCCATGGTTTGCCATCCGTCCATCGATGCGATGTGCATGATGTGATGTCGTAAATCTCTGCGCACTCACTCTCACTGCCCCGCAACAGCAGCTGCGTGTCACTCTCTATAGTGACGAAGGGTAATATGATATGTATGGAGTATTACTATATATACCCAGGTTTATTACCATGCATGGAACTGACAAATTAGCTAGTGTACCGGTAGAGCTAATTATTTGGGAATGGTCAGCTATAGCAGGGTTGTTAATAAATTGAAAAGTTCTATTCTACCCGGCCGACGAATCTTTCTTCCTGCTCCAATCACAGAGCTTACTTCCCCCAGCGGCTATCCACCCACTCGCACGTTGCATCGCATCTCTCCGAAAGATCGTTAGAATGAAATTACTTAACCACTCCTGATTAGTAGTGTCGTCGGTTTCATCTGAAAAAAAAAAGTGGTGTCGGCTAAACACAGTAACAAGAATATTGTTTTTGTATCTGGCATGCATGCATGTAGCCATGTATGTTCAACCAAATGAAAACGCATGTTTCTTTGTTGTTGAGAAAGTTCAATTTTTTTCTAATCTAAACTACTTTTATGTAGTATTTTGTTGAAAAAAAAAGTGGTGTCGGCTTCGATTAATTAAACACAGTAACACAAATATATCATTTGTTTATTTTATTTTATTTTATTTTGCGGAAAAAATATTGTTTGTTTAACCCACACACAAACCAACACAGAAGAATTGTACACATATAATCCATACCCTAAATCCGTTTCTGCCACGTGTGTGAGTCGCGAATTGCACAACCGCGTGCGAAGTAGGTGGAACCGGCTTTTAGAGCATTTCCTTGAACTAAATGCAATGCTTTTAGCTTTCTTCCCCTGAATAGTCGAGTTTTCTTTATAACATGAAAGATCCCTACCTATAGAAAACCCAGGTAATGTGTTTTGTGCTAACGGTAAAAGTTGTGGTTTTTCATATCTTTATATTAATGTGTACAATTACACGTGTATGCTTTTTGGACCTCTAAAAGAAAGGTAGATCGAGTTTGTCACACAAGAGATGGAGCGATTATATGTATTAAAATCATAAATTAACTCTGTTAGTCAGAACTTGTTGCTTACAGAAAATCTCGTGCAAGACATGGTTTGGCTAGGGCCCGTCAATTGATAAATAATAGTTTCAGTTGAAACCATGTCACGGTAGAAACCGGTG
The DNA here is from genome assembly GCA_947311845.1 of Poa pratensis. Lineage (NCBI taxonomy): Eukaryota > Viridiplantae > Streptophyta > Magnoliopsida > Poales > Poaceae > Poa > Poa pratensis. Next base: position 59,654,635 of record CAMZMU010000128.1, read on the forward strand.
AAAAGCAAGTAAAAATAATGTTTAAATTTTATTATATTTTCTGAAAAGATACAAATGTTGAGAAGGTGATCTACTACATAAGTTACAAACTGGATTCATTTGGGAGGCATAATTTGTGTTTTACTTACCTCCCAAAATAAATATGAGCTTGAACTTGCAATTTAATATGTTCATTTGGTAACATGCCATATTTTGAGATTTTTTGAAAACTTTGAAATTTGGTTACATGAATTTTTCATCGTAACTCGGCTTTCATGGAATCATAGATAAAGTTCTACGATACCCCCACAAATTAAAACTAAAACTCGTACGGCGTGGGTGTGGGTGTGGGTGGTGGGTTGGGGGTGTTTCAAATGCTGAAGCTTTCTAGTGAGCCTGATAATAGGGGCAGCATGAATATTTGACTGACACCCTGACACATAGGCCCACTGCCTACTCATCAACTTAGGCTGTACAGCAACCGTACAATACAAATCAAGAAATGAAAGATGAGCTGTCGTTTAGGGTTCATTACTGAAGAATGCACGAATTCTGGATCTGGATGCACATTCTACGTACGTATAACCAGGGCCGTCGAGGGGCACGTGCGAGCTGTGCTCCCGCACAGGGCCCCCAAAAAGTTTGGGCCCCAAATCCCACTTAAGTGTAATTAGTAGTATTTGTCTAAGAGATCAAAATAGCCCAGCAAAGCGAGCCCAATAAGCCGTCGATTGCTAACCGTGTGAAAACTGTTCGTCCGTCTGTTCATTTCCTAGGCGCTGCCCTAGTCTCCAATCTGCCGCCGTCTGTTCCTTTTCTCTTGGAGTCCTGATCGCTCTGCGGGCTGAAGGCATCATCCTTTTCTTTCCTTCGGTAAGCCCTCCGTCTATTCCTCCAGCGCCACCACCGAATTTAACTTGTAAGTCACCGATGTGTTACTAGATTAAGCCCTGATTTCTTACTTCGGTCGTCTGGCCGGTTTTCTAGCTAACTAAGAATAGCGAGTGTTCGTTTAGATTGTCTAGCTGTTGCTGCCTAAGTGCGAAACTGCAGTAGCATAATTAATCTTCATGCATTATTATGACTCCATTCCACAACCACAAGGACTAAATGATGCAATATTTTTTTTGTCAACCGTGGAAAGGAAGGTTGCAACAATGCTATAATAGGGCAAAAAATTGCTACACGGGATGAGGGTATGTTGCAAGGATCAGATGGGTGAGATTTGACGTTTTAATGACATTCGCCCCTAATTTCCGGAGACACGCTCTCCTTAGGCTTGTGATAATGCACTGCTCTGTGTCATCTATGTGGCATCTATGTTACTAGCTATGTTATTTTCACTATGGCTAGTCTTAGACTAGTCACAATGGAGAGTAACTTAGACTAGTAACATGCATATGTTACTACTCTAAGTTACTACCTCCATAATGGGGAGTAACATGTATGTAATGTCATATTTAATAGGTTATACACTCATCTTATCTTGAAATGTGTGATGTTATGGTAACATAGCTAGTTACCACAACCATCTCTCTCCTCATTAATTACCCGTCACATCAGATTTTTTGCCTATGTGGCACTGATGTTACTCTTATGTTACTCCTCATTGTGACTAGTCTTAGCATGTTATCATATGAGTTTTTCAGTTAATCGCGAAATAGCAAATCCATTGGTTGATTACTGTTAGAATACGTGTACAACACGATTAGAGATAGATTCGGTTTTGTATGACTTGACTTGTACTCCAATCCTCTCTACCTCCTTGTACCACTATATATCCCCACGAGGATCCAATCAATACAACAACAGAAATTAGAGATTTTAAAACTTTCACATGATATCAGAGCGGTTAGTCTCACGACGCCGATCCTAGGTTCTTCCACCACTTCCGCAACGCGCCGCCCCCGAGGAGATTAATCTCTTCTCCTCGGGGGCGCGGCACCCGGTCTCGATCAAAGATCGGATCGGTTCTTAGATTAGATATTTGATCAATTTCGAAATTCCAATCTCATAGATTAGATCCAAATTAGCCAAATAAATCCCTAAATCCCGATGCCCTCTTCATCCGGTGAGAATCAGTGAAGAATCGGCTCCAAAAATCACCGTCACAAGGCTGCGCACGCAATCCGTCCGGTCTGACAAATTCCCGGCCGGAATCACCGCCACGCAAAGCATGCTTCATGCACCGCCGACACATCCCCACGCGCCTCCAAGCAAGCCATGCACTCCATGCATCCACAAGGTACCTCATGCATGCAGCCAAGCACCACAGGATGCTAACTGCATCACGTCTTCAAGCAGCACGAGCGCCGGACTCCAGCCAAGGTACATCTACAAGCGCGCCAGACTTCATCGACATGGACACAACCACGGACACAGATGTGATCCACTCCCGTACGACTACATCAATCAACCTCCAGCGCGCCAACATGATGTCTACATCAAGCCGGACCAATCTGCGCTGCATCTACACCGAGCCAAATCAACGACGCCATTAAGCTGTACGACTACACCAAGATCTTCGTCGAGTTCTACACCGCCAACAAAAATCAGCGCCAAGGTCTACATCACGCGAGTTGAGCCGCACGCCGCCTAATGACCCAAAACCCGCCGCCGCCGCAGATCCCTGCCGCCGCCGCACGATGACACAAAAACCTGCCGCCTGCCTGCCGCCGCTCTCAAGCGAGTCGTTGCCGCACGCCGCAAAAAACCAAAACCCCGCCGCCGCCGTAGAAACCCTGCCGCCGCCGCCCAAAAACTTTGCCGGCGCTCTGCTAGGGCGATCGCACGATCGACTCGCCCGCCTGGTAAAAACCCAGCCGCCGCCGCCGCAGAAAACCTGCCGCCGCGGCCCAAAAACCCGCCGCCGCAGAAACCCTGCCGCCGCCGCCTCAAAACCCAAAACCGCGCAATTTTTTTGCGCCTTCGGCTCTATCGGCTACACCGACCGCGACAACCTCGACCACGGCTACATCACGCTCGGCTACCTCGACATCAACATCATACACACGTCTACAGCAACACATCGGCAACAACTCCAGTCAGCAGCGTCCGCGTCGTCACTTGCATCCACGCCACTCCCGCTGTGACTGCGGGAGGAAAGAGAGGAAGAGCATGAGATACGTAGTTGATGATGACGGAGAGGAGGAACGACGAATGCGCAAGACTTCAAATCCAGTCGCAATCGTCCGCTTCACTCCCGCTACGACTGAGGGGGAATGTTAGAATACGTGTACAACACGATTAGAGATAGATTCAGTTTTGTATGACTTGACTTGTACTCCAATCCTCTCTACCTCCTTATACCACTATATATATCCCCACGAGGGTCCAATCAATACAAAAACAGAAATTAGAGATTTTAAAACTTTCACAATTACCAATTATGGCTACATTAAATAAATGAGAGGAGAGTACAGTTAATAAATGTGCACCTATCATCCCCTCACACGTACAGAAACCAGAGAGCGTGGATCGAGTGGATGATAAAAAAGGCCACAGGGGCCCCAAGAAGGCAAGATCAGAAGCATCAACTGCTTGATAGCAGCAGTGGTCGGGGTAGACCGGTAGCTAAGCTTGCACAGTGCCAGGCTCAAGCTCTGCAGCGCGCTGCCTGAGGCACGCGAAGGTTCTGCTCCTCCGATCTCCAGCTACTAGCAGCATACGCACGGATCTTTCGGCGGGGTTCGTGGCCATGGCCGACGCCGGGTGCGACGGCGGCGGCGACTGGCCGTTCTCTGCCGAAGAAGCTTATGCTGCCTCCTCGGCGCTGTTCGCGGAGCTCGGCTGGGCGGCCGGTTTCGTCGACGACGACGGCGCCGGGGAGCTTCTGCCGCCGCTGGATCCTCCCCCGGCAACGCCTGCCGGGTCCGTGGACGGGGCCGGCGCCTCGTCGAGCTCCATCGATGACGGTGCAACGCCGGAGGCTGTTGACGTCGACGGGAAGCCGGCCGCTACGACAGAGACAGCGTAAGTAAAGCCCTGCGCCTGCGCGGCAGCTTGATTCATTGTCTATCAGCGATTCATAGTAGGTCTTTGCAAAACAATTTATAAAAAAAACGCCATTAGTTTAATTAGCTCCTTATCCTTCAAATCTTTTTCTCTTCGTTTCCTTTTGTTGTATAATTTGGTTTTCACTTTCATATTCATCTACATACTCGTATACGTTAATACTACTACTACACAGTTGCTTTCAAGGACAATCCGGTAAATTCGACACTGAGACCCGAGAGATTGTGGTGATGTGTGGTTAATTTAAACGGAACGTTGCGTGCTAATCATCACGCGGTTTCTTCCTCCCCTTTCTCTCTCATTTTTTAAGTCTGTGATATGATTGTTTGGACGTATGCGATTCATGGCCATCGCCAGTATATTGGTAGAAAAAAATGATCGTTAAAAAATGATCTCTCGATTGTGCCATTAGTCTAGTCTTCTTACTACTATTCTGAGCTAATTAAAATGTAGTGGCTCCATGCATGTTCCCTTTCGTTCCATTTCACTCATGACGACATATACGTATGCGTACATGGATGTGCGGATGCAGGAACAAGCCGGCGCCGGGGAAGACGACCAAGGGGCCGAAGCGGGCGCGGCAACCACGGTTCGCGTTCATGACCAAGACGGAGGTCGACCACCTCGAGGATGGATATCGCTGGAGGAAGTACGGCCAGAAGGCCGTCAAGAACAGCCCTTTCCCAAGGTATCATCGATCGATTGCTGCTTCATATGCGATCTATCTCCTCTACTACGTATTTACTATATTCTTCTCAAGTTGATCGTCGACCTGGTTTCCTACAAGATAAAAAGTCCATATCCATAGAGAGTAGTGATTGAAGCATATGTTCATGTGCCATGGTGCAAAATTATGTAAGATAATTCAGAGTATTTATAGGATACAGAGATTATGCAGATGTGAGTGAGTAGGTAGGATGCAATACATTAATAAGGAATTTGTTTACGCAATAAATATGTAAATTAATTTACCGAATACATGATGATATTAATCCCTTACGTACCTAGGAGCTACTATCGGTGCACCAACAACAAGTGCACGGTGAAGAAGCGCGTGGAGCGCTCCTCCGACGACCCCTCCGTCGTCATCACCACCTACGAGGGCCAGCATTGCCACCACACTGTAACCTTCCCCCGTGGTGCCGGCGCCGCTATCCTCGCCGATCAGATGGTCTTCTCGACGCACCACCACCTCCTGTACAACGACCTACCAGCGTTGTACTCACCAACCGCTCAAAACGCCCTCTTCCGCAGATCGGCGCTGTCATCGTCGTTGCTGAAGCCACCGCAGCACAACGGACAGGAGGTGCAGACAGTTGCAAGCTACACGACGCAGCCCTTGTCGACCATGTCGTCGCCCCTGGGTGTCGCCGCCGTTGACAAGGGGCTTCTTGATGACATGGTGCCTCCGGCGATAAGGCACAGATAGATCGATGGTGTCGATCGCCGCTAGCTAGCCTGATTAATTCTTAACTAGATAATTAATTGGAAGATGGGTGGATCAAAGATTTTAATTGGGACGATAGAAGAATAGGATAAATATAAATGTTGGTACATAGGTATATATTATGTGGTTATGAACGTGTGTCACTCTACAATGGTAAACAAGACAAGTCTTCTTCTTAGCCTTCCACTTCATCTAGAGAAATAATAAATATTAGTCATATGTTAATTTTTATTGTGATCCCTAGTAATTAATGAGTATTGATTAAGTTTTACTAAAAAATTGTGTTGCTGAAGGAATACATATGTTATAATGGAGAAAATTCACTCTCTTAGTTTCTACGAGGCTAACCGGCCAAATGAAGACATCATTCTCTCTTTATTCTCTCTCGTCTAACTAAGTACAAATTTAACATGAAAAATATAAATCTGGTCATAGTGGGGAAAACTGACATCACTCCATGGTACATGATATACATGCATTTTGTATCATCTATTTTAATATTCTTTCCTAAGTTATATATATGTTTACTTAGTTCGTTTATGCAACTTAATCTTGATTGAGCTGCTTCATGGAATTTTCTACAAAATCTCAATGTTTTATTATTTAATCCCAAAAGGCACAAAACTCTTTTTTAACAACATCCTGGACTTAATTTAATTTGAGAAAAACAATGTCACAAACCTATTTTTGCAAGACGGAGAGTACATATACCGAAACTTAACGAAGGGCCCAACTCGGGGAGCTTGAGGGCACACTGTGTGTCTGCCCGCAGGCGCGCCATGGGGCCGACAACACCAAAACGTGGCCTCTTGACGCCCTACCGAGATCTTCGTCTAGGTAGAAGGGGAGCTTCCTAATTATTGTGGATTTTTTTAGACGGTGGTGGACCGGAAAACCTTCCCCTGCTTTGGGAGATGGCTCATAGTGCTGTCTCGTAGCCATCGGAAGGCGATATCATCTCTATCGTCAACACCAACGCATTATCGGCGTAGCACTAGTAGGGAAAACCATACATTAGCCCTGCTACTAGCGGCACACGCCACTGGTATTACAACTGGAGTACCCGAACATGGCACGCCACAACTACATGGCCGAGTGGCATGCAAAAAATGTTGTGACGCCAACAGTATGTCGACCACACTAACGGAATGAAGCAGTGTCGTGCAAATGCGGAGGTACGCCACCGGTAATTTGTTGCAGGTGGCGTGCGCGTCTACAGGTCGCTGGTAACCATGTAGTGGTGGTGTGCGCATTAGACCGAGACACTGTTGGTGGCGTCTAGCGCCGAGCCACCCACTCTTGGGATCTCACGAACCGCCACCCTCTCCTTCCCCCTTCTTCATATCTAGCCACCGCCACAGCGAGATGCACCGTGTGCATGCGTCCCACAAGCACCATTTGGCCCGGTCTGCTATACCATCACAAGCACCGGCCCGGTAACGAACGTATTTATCTTTATAAAAAACATCCATCGATTGGGTGGGCTGCAACATTTGGCCCGGTCTGCTATACCATCACAAGCACCGGCCCGTGCTTGGTCGGTCAGGTCCCGACTCCCGAGTCCAGTCCAGACAAGAACCAGGTGTCCACCCTTCCCGTCGCCAACAACGCGCCGCACACCGCACTTCCGTTCCGCGCCGCCGTCGTCCAACCCGCCGCCTCTCAAGCTACCCTCGACTCCAATCACCACGCCGGCGACATGCCGCCCAAAGGTTGGTCCTTCCCCCTTCTCCTCTATAGCCACTCCTCCCTCCTCCAGCGCCAACGGCAAACTTGTCTCGCTGCGCCTGACGCCGAGGCGATTCAGAGCTGCCCGGGTACTACTTCGACGAGGAAAAGAATCGCTACTTCCCCAAAAAGGGCCCCATCCCCGGCGCGGCCAGCCGCCGTCCCCGACCTCCGCCGCCACCCGCTGAGCCCTTGCCTCCTCCTACGGGATGCAAGAAGAGGGCGAGGCAATCCGAGCTGCTCCATGCCAGGGAGATGTACGGCGGCGGTGTGATGTTCTCCAAGAACAACAAGTCTACCTTCAAGCAGCAATCCCAGTACGCGATGGCGTCGCAGCCGATGGTGCTGATCCGGGCTTCTCTTTCGCTGTAGCTTTCCCCTTTGTTTCGTGCAATGTTCGCTGACATCCTAGCACTGCTTGGCAGATTTGGAAGTACGAAGATACACCAGAAATGGCTGATAAGGCACTGGAGGAGTTGCGCGCCTCGGTTCAGACACCCAGCGGGCTGTGTGAGTCGAAGCTATTAGTGTCGGGCAGCACCAATGGCTCAATCAGGTGAGGTTCTCGCTAGTAATCATGCTTTGTTCTGTGTAGTGGAAAAGATTTACAGCCTTACTGCAATTTGCCAAATTATTGATGAACTGTTAGTTGAGGCTATCATGAATTCCTGATGCCATATTGCTATTGCGTTCTCTGCTCAACATACTCGAATCACTAATGAGCTATGGAACAGAATTTAAGATCAAAATTATGAAATAAGGAAGACCACAGTTTCGTTATCCTTTGTTTCTTAGAGATACAACATATGCTGCTTCGTATGTTAAAGTTTTCTGCGATACGTTGATATTCAGTTGTTCTATATCTGAGTATTAGCTCGTGGCCATTATTTTTTCTGAAATTATTTGGCAGATTATGGGGATTAGGAACTGCTCTAGCGAACTATGAGCACGAGTTGGAGTTTGAACCTCAGCCTGCTTGGACTCCCTTGGGAAAGCAGAAAGCAGCAGCGAATTCGGCACTTGCGAATATCTGGTCATCTGAAACAGCTTTCTTGAACTTCTCATCCAGTATAACTTGCATAAAAAGCTTGGGCGCAACTTCCATGATGCAGCCAGCAGCAACTCATCAGTTCAGCGAGCATTGTATCCTCAAATTGTTGTTTCGCTTATGCATATATTGTTGTTGCCACATTTACAAGCATTTCGAATTTTGCATTTCATGTTATATACTATTACCGTATTACCTGATAATTTAACATAAGCTTGGTTTGCTTGACATCGTAAAACATGCTGGCTACTTTTGGATCCGGAAGAACCGGTGGTTCTGTTTATGTTTTTGATATGTCTGGCGCTATTGACTATCCAACGGTCTCACTGGATGGAAGACTTGATCGAGTAGCTTCATTTGATCGTACAGTGTGGACTGCTGATTGTAATTCGGATGGCACACAAGTAGTTATAGGTGAGTTGGCTGAGATTGGATTTCAATTTAGACCACACCCAAAGTTCCCCTATTACGTACAGGAACAAATTTCTTTTTCCTTTTTACCTTTTTTACAGTACATTTATGCTAGATAACAATAACACTATCGATGCATTCAGAAACTTAAGAATCTTTCTAATATATTGACATGGCAAGATTTAAATACTTATACATGTAAAGCGATTGAAGCCACTTGTTACATACTTACATTAGTTGGAGGAAGTCTTGTAGTTGCCATCGCAACTTAACTTCCTTAAATCTGTAGGAGCTTGCAAGTTGTCTGTTTTTATACAAGGAAAGTGGACGATCCTTTTTTGCTTGGATTTGGGAAGTGTCAGTGTGTATTAATTAAGCTTTACTTGCTCATCTTATTTGTAGGTACAAACAGTGGTGCTGCTTTTCTTGATTTGGAGACAGGAGCATTATCATGGATGTACCGCTGTAAAAGTGACATTTTTTCCCAGCAATTTCTGCATGCGGTAAATTTTAATTTAGATGTTTATATACTCCCTTTCCACTTTGTAATTTTCATATGCCCAGTGGTCTGTTAGGTGTGCATCGTCAGGAAAATCACCAAAACTTTTTGGCAGCTATTTAGTCCATGTATAGTTTGCTTTGACATTCCCAACATTCTTGAAATAATATATCAGCTGCCAGTTTGTCTTGTGCGCATAACTGAATAGATGCTTCAGGCCCTGTACTTTGGCAGGACATTTGCTATCTGCGGGTATAGATGGTTCTGTGTCTTGAAATATAAGTTCAATCAGTGTCAGTTTGTCTTGTGTGCATAACTGAATAGATGCCTCAGGCCTGTACTTTGGCAGTATGTCAGGACCCCGATGGTCTTGCAGAATTGGATCACGAAGAAGATGATTTTGGGGAGGAATTGACGATAAACTGGGTAAATTGCATAACTAAATAAAAGGTAATTTGCAGGAAAATAAAGAAGGTAAAATTAGGGTTTATTTCTTGGTTGTTGCAACAGGATACAAAGGATCGCTTATAAAGACATAGCCACTACTAGATGCCAATATGTAGAATACCTACTATGCCCTCAGAGATACCAACATATTACTACTCCATACCACTACTGGTACCTTACATTACTCCCCCCTTGAAGCCATTGGTCACCAATGGAACAAGTTTCTTCAGAAACTTTTATCATTGTCAACTGTCCTTCATAATCAATTCATCCTTGTCAAGGAGGTTGAAAATGGATCAACCAAAGAGCTATTCCACTTGAGTTGATGTCTTCATGCCAATAAAGCTGAGAACTCACTCCAATGCATTTCTGAAACATCCGGCAATAGTGCATAGCATTGAACCAGGAACTCCATTGTTCAGGAATCAGTGTAACCATTTCCATTTCTTCTGCGAACACTAACATAGTACCAGGGTCTGTAATGTAAGAAGCACTACTACCAACTGACTGGTTTGGCCAAGCTACTAAATCTGGAATATGGGTGCCAGATAATTGTTTATCAGTTGCACCGCATACTGTCAAGATATTCAACCAGTTGTTCATGAATACTTTAACTCCAGGATCCCAAACATAAGAGGTTTTCATCACACTCTTGCAGTACAAGGAGCTGAGGTAATTATCCTGAGTTAAATGAGCAGCCCTTCGTAGTATGATGCATGTAGAATGGCGTACAGAATTAGTGCCCTTGGGAGCAACATACTTGGTGAAAGCATTCAGAGTATGGCACCAGGAATGACACTGGAACAAAAGCTGAGACATGAAGTGCTTCAGGTCAATAGGCTGCTCAATAAAAATTAATATCTTGATAGTTGTCTCGCTTCTATCATCAAGATTTGGCACTGCAGTTTTGCCCAACATCATATCCATTAGGCTCAAAATGCCTGGATCCCATAAAAGTTGAATTCCATGATTTATCAGCCTTGTTGGCAATCTGAAATTGCACTGCCGTGGGACACAATATTTGTATACGCCAAACTGGATTCTCACTGGTAGCCGATCAGTGAGTACAGAAATATCACTTCTTGGCAGTATTGAGGTCGGAAGGTAACCTACAATATCTCTGCTTGTTGTGGAACCCGGAATTGTATGTGCTCCTGGATCCCATAGCAGTCTCGATTCTCTCATACTATGATCAATAGAGCTGGTTGGAGCTTGTGGCAAATGAATCAGAGGCCTTTAGGACTGGACAACTGCATGCCCTCTCATCATCATGTTGCTGCAGCTCAAGCGAGAAATCTCGCACATCTGAAGTAATGTTCAGGCAAGCACTGTCCAGGCAAGCACTGTCTTCCCCTTCATATATATCATATACAGGTGTTCCCTTGAACACAAGGGGGGCATCTTGCACCTTCATCGACAATTGCAGGTTGGGAACAAACAGCGACTCGGATCCAGCAGTGTTGTTGGTTTTGAAGCCGAGAACTGGAGCTACACCTGCTGCATGTGCTGCTACAGACGGTGGAACCATGACACCAACATTTTTTTCTTCTGGTAACGCATAGAAGCTATGCTCACTACCGTCTGCTAGGAACACACTTTGGCGCTTGAGATTATCGAAGCCATAAGATTGGGGCATCTTAAGATTTTGCTCACTGAGATTGCTCACACATGAGCTCTGAATTGGAGTTTGATGCCCAGAACAATGGTCAGGAGCTGAACCCTGTGTTCCCAGCCACGAGCTTGGTGTTGGCATTTCAGCAAACACTTGCGGAGCGACATAAGCAGTAGCTGTACTGGGGTACATTGAGCGAGCAGATGAGAACCTGGGAGAAGCGGTACTTGACACTACGGTTCCTGATGATGATGTGAGACCGATAGATGGTGTCGGGGCAGTGGTGGTGCTTGACGTTGTAGCAGTGGTAAGTGGAGACGAATCCGTGGTGTTGCTGAGCAAGGGTGCGGATGCAGTGGATTCAAGCAAGGGTGGACCAGGAACCAGTACTTCGGTCGTTTGCAAACCCATCTTCACAGCGAACTGAGATACTAAAGCAGAGAGTTTTGAGAGCTCACCCTGGAGCGAGTCGAAGCTGGACTGAAATTGGCCTTGGTGTGTGATGAAGCTGTTGTTGGAGTCGTTGTTGGCCATGGAGAGGATCTCTGGACCCGACTGCTTGTGGACTTGCTTCTCGCTGTTGTTGGTGATGGAGGAGGAGGGAAGCCTGCCGAGGTACAAGCCTGTAGTGTGGCGCTGGATGGTGTCGACCTTGCTTTCCTGGAGCAGGATCAACGGCGTGTGGTCGGGGAGGGCCGCGGGCGTGGCAGGGTGGAGAACGCTGCCGCTCTTCTCGGCGTCCTTCTCGTATGTGCACTCGTCCGTGCACAGCACAGGGAAGTCGTCCGCCGTGCGGGAGGCCTTGGACGGCTCCATGGAGATGAGGCCATCGGGCACGCCGGCGTTTGCCATCTTGCTCGTTGAAATCGAAGGGAGGGTGGTGTGGTGCTGGAAGGTGTTGACCTCGCTGTCCTGGAGCAGGAGCAACTGCGCGTGGTCATGGAGAGCCACTGGCGAGCGATCCGGTTGCATCTTGGAGGCAGAAGCGGTGGTGCGAAGGGTTGGGCTCCAGGATTCAGGACGGATTGGGAGTGTGGTAACCGGCATCGTTGAGTTGGCCGGATCTCCTGTAGGTGCCAGCGCTGGGGTGGGTGGCGACGGCCAATCTGGCGGCGGCGAGAAAACGGGAGCTGGGTCTGGCCCATAGTGGTAGGCTGGGGGTGGCGGTGGAGGAGGAGGGACGAAGTTGGAGGACCCGTACGCTGGAGCGGGGAAACAGCCGGGCGCAGGCGGCGCTGGGTAGGAGGAGGCGTAGGGGCTAGGGTATGGGTAGTAGTAGCCGCCGGGGAAGAAAAGAGGTGGGTAGGTCGCCATGGATGGGGAGGTGGGAAAGGGAAACGGATCGAAGAGAAGAACAGGTCGCCGCTGCGACTGGAAATCGTCGGAATTGAAGAATCGAAGAAGAAGAAGAAGAAGAAGAAGAAGAAGAAGAAGAAGGGAGGGAAGGGAGGGAGCACGATGGAATTGGTTTTGGGTGGAGAGGGTGGGATCGAAGCTCGGGGAAGACTGGGCTCCGATCGATCGAGGAAGGAAGAAGCCGCCGGGGAAAAATTTCGGTCCGGGAATCGACCGCTCTGATACCACTTTGTCAGGACCCCGATGGTCTTGCAGAATTGGATCACGAAGAAGATGATTTTGGGGAGGAATTGACGATAAACTGGGTAAATTGCATAACTAAATAAAAGGTAATTTGCAGGAAAATAAAGAAGGTAAAATTAGGGTTTATTTCTTGGTTGTTGCAACAGGATACAAAGGATCGCTTATAAAGACATAGCCACTACTAGATGCCAATATGTAGAATACCTACTATGCCCTCAGAGATACCAACATATTACTACTCCATACCACTACTGGTACCTTACACAGTACATGTGCTATCTGCGGCTATAGATGGTTTTATGTGTTTTATGAGCTCTCGATCTGCTTGCTGAAGTTTGAATGTTCATCTGTGCTTTGGTTGCTTGATGGTTTCTGTTGCTACCACAGAGTAGTAAACCCATCCAATTAATGTGTTACCACTTAGTGTAGTTACTATAAAATACCTTGCCTGTCTATACTATGTAGATATAATTTTGCTTAATTTGTCAGGGAAATGTTGTCCTATGCGGCCTACGGAACGGTAGCATAGTCCCTATCGATGTGCGGAAAAGGCACAGTAATCTCCCTACTGGTCTAGCTTCATCTATCACTGCTGGGAGAACAGTCCCCATGCTGTCTGCAAGACATAATGCCAGCGGGAGAAATCAGGTACATAATAATTCTAGTACACAGCCTGTGTTAAAGTAGCCAGACTTTGTTCCACCATCTTTGGTACTGTTCAAGGTTTAAATCTGGTACTTTGATATATCACTAGATTAATGTGATATTTTGAATGCCTGATTTATTACCGACTCAGCTCATCAAGAATATAACTAATAATTGTTCTTTGCAGGCTGATAAGGCTAAATCTTCAAGGGTTATTTCTATGTCTTCAGCTGTTTGCAGGTAACCAGTATTGTTCTTGCCTTGCTTACACACTAGTTTGGACACCGTCAAGTTTTCTAGTGCTAAAATTGATATTATTATGCAGCCTGGTTGCTCTGTCATCAGATGAAAACTACTTCTTGGGAAGCTCCATGGATGGATCGGTAAGGGTGTTCTTAATTATTTTTCTCATTATTAGTGAGTGTATAAGCAGATTTGCTCAAAATGTCACAGGATTGATTTACCACAAAATGGATTTTTTATCGTATAACTCGGTGTACTTCAACAAGATGCTAACTAATACTCCCTCCATTCCCTATTATAAGATCTTTTAGATATTTTAATGTGGCCTGGATACACGCATTTTCGATAAAGGCTAAAACATCTTATAATAGTTAATAGAGGGATGAGACCGAGGGTACTAGCAACTCTGTCACATTATTAAGAAGCAAACGAGAATACGAGATGCACTGGTTTATTTGCCCAATGAAATAAATCAACGAGATTTTATCCTCCCCCAAGGGCTCCCAGCCACTGGGCCGTCGCGCACTCTCACTTTTTGAGATGTTAACTAATGCTAAAATTTCACATGGGCATGTGGCGTAGTATGCCAGAATCAGAAGTCCAGAACTTCAACTTGTACAGTTCTGTCGTAAAAAAAACCTACATTTTCATGCATGCTTATTGTAATATTAGCAGCATATTGAGTTGGCATTCTATTGTATGCAGCAAACTGATACAGTTTCAGCATTTTTGAGTCAGATAAATTGGATTATTGAAAACGAATGATGTGTTCTGTATTATCTGAAATGATTAATTCTGAAAGTGAGGTAGTACAGTGCTTTATAAGATTCTCTGACCCGGTTATGGTAACAAATGGTTCATGCAACAGCTTAACTATTGTGTTTTCTGTTGCACAGATCAAGCTATTTGATCTCCGTCTCATCCAGAGGGGGGCTATACAGTCTTATGCGGGGCATGTAAATTCACACAGTCATTTACCACTTGCTGTTGATCCGTCTGAAACTCTACTTATGTCAGGTAAATGTATTCTTAGCTCTAGACACCACCGTCGGTGTTTTTGTCATCTACTGCCACGGCGATTGTCTTTTGAGGTTACCCATTGACACCGAAAGTTGTTTTGAATGGGTAAGAGCATTGGACTTGATCTCGATAAATGCTTGTCCATGCAGCATGCCATTAACAGCTGCATCGTTTTCAAAAAGACCCCCATTTATTACTTTACAGCATGTTCAGTGCAAGGGCTCCATGTGTGGAACCCTAACTTCTATGGTAAAATGTTGGATGAGAATAGTAGCAACTAGCAATTTTGTAGATTATTTTTTTGGCATTCCTGGAGTTATTGCAAGGCCAAATCATGAGTTTGATTAATCTATGCTGTTAGTAGTTGGCCCATGTCTACTCTTTTTAGGCAATATAGAACACGGAACAACATAGTGGCAAATGGGTGTTTTTATAAATGAGCATGTCAATGACATGTCAGGCATAAAATTTTCATTCTCAACAAATCTTTATTCGTTGTCAGGTGGAGAGGACCATACTGTTCGTATATGGAGCATCAAGACAGGCGAGCAAATATTCGCACAGAGCGTGGCTGATGGCCTCCTCACTGCACTTTGCTGGCCAGAAAGTGGCCTTGAGTTGAATGGTTTTTCTTCGCTGTTTGATATAAACCATAGTTGGGGAGCTTGGATGGGATCGCGTGATGGCTTGTTCTACATGCATGGCACTTAAACTGGTTGTGCACTGATACATACTCGGAGTGGATGGAGGAAATCACTAGTTGTTTTCTGGAAACGCATCGAAGATGCTTGAACTTTGTCTCCGCATCAAGTCACATGAATTTTGTTCATGCTGCTGTCGATGCAGACCTCTCAGCTGGCGTACTTGAGGCTATGTGATGAACACCTCTGGGAGATCTGCTCCTAATAGGGTTATACCGTAATAGTTATGATAATCATGTTGTTTCTCTTAGTAATAGTCAGGTCACCTGTCTAGCTAGGTAAAGGAGTTTCCTTGGGAGAACAGACGATATTCTATCAAATGTACCATATGCCTTTTTAACATGGGAGTGAGTGAGCAATGTGTTTATTTTCTCCATGTTTCCTGACAAGCCGACACATTAATGAAATCCCATGCCATGTATGTTCATCTGGGAATGAGGAATATAAGCATCAGAGCACCTTGTGAATGTTACACAATTAACATGTTTTTGAATTCCTTTTGCCTTCTAACATCGGCAAGCACTGCTTCAGAGCCATTGGTACACTTTTCCAGATTTTTCATCACACAAAACTGCGGCAATATTTATTCAGCTTACCTTCTTGCTACCAGTTACGCCAAAGCATGCTCAGGGTATGTTGCTACATACTAGTGTAGTCTATAGTTACAGTACTTCATCTCTCAAATTCTAGTTACATGTTCAGGTTAACATCTATCTCAATGATACGAAACTAACAAGCTTTCCGAGTTCTCAACAGACAAAGTCGCCCTCTTCGCCGTTTGCTGCCAGCTCCAATCTTTCCCACTTGGTTCGGAGTGTGATGAACAGTAGAACAATGTTCTGGCAAAGGAGACCGCATATCTGACCAATCCACAGCCCCTGAAACAGGTATTTTGCACATGATCAGTGAGGAAAACATCAGTTTGTAGCATTAGTTTGAGCGGAACAAACATGCCTGATATTGATGCTAAGTTTCAGAAACACCTGTTTATACCTTAGTATGAAATCCAAGCTTGAATCCAAGTAGGAGAGACAGTGGCAAGCCTATTATGTAGAAGGCCACCAAGTTGGTCCACGCTACCAGGTGCTGCCAACCACAGCCTCTTGAAACCCCTGCAAGTTTTGTTCGCAGGTTAAGGAAAAATGGCCTTCACTTGAGACAACGTTGAAACAGTTTAGAGATATCCCCTAAACTAACCTGACAAGACTCCCTGTGTAGAGTCGAGCACCACTGACCCAATGAGCAATGGAGTCATTGACGCGAATGCGCTTATCACTGTATTGCTGTTACTGAAAAGCCCTGCCCACAAATTATGACCAATGCCTAAGAGCAGAAGAAATGTCACTCCCAGCAGTATGGAGAGCATGAGCGTAACCTTGACCGCCTTCTTTGCCTTGTCAATATTACCAGCTCCCAGCTCATTGGACACCCTTGTGCTGTTGAAATGAAACAACACTTCTTGAGTCAGCATTGTCGACTGACTCGCAAAGGGTAGATGTCATGGTCATTAATTAGCATAATGTTACCTTATAGCAGCAGCAAACCCGTAGGTGATCATGTATGATATTGCTTCAGTGTTTACACTGTCAGGTAGCATCATACCGATGTTAGCATTTTAAAGACACAGAAACATGAACTTCATTTTTCTAATATGGAGGGAGAGAAAGATAGTTACCACATTGCGATGATAGAAGTGCTCATCTGAGAATCTGGCATCAGCCCGGCAAGTAACACCAATATCTCAAAAGACCAGTACTCAAAGCTGCCATTTGTAGGTAACCATCGGATTTTCAGTATGGGGATATATATTAAGAGGCAACAGTGAATGTATTTGGATGTTCTTTTTGTGTACTAACCAGACCATCACTGCAGAGGGAATAGCTAACTTGAGGCCAGGGAGGACGTACTGAAATGCCTCTGTTGAAAATCCCCCCAGGTGTGCTTGAATCTCTGCGACAACATCACATAGGCCGCGAGCATGACGAAAGCCAGCGACAGCGACACTGAAGTCGACATGGCGGCGCCTGCGAAGCCGAGCTCCAGGTAGTGCACGGAGGCATGAGTGATCCCGACATGGAACACCAGCGGCAGGAGCGAGAACGCCACCAGTGGCATCACCACAGACTGCGTCTGCAGGAACCTAAGGATGCACTGGATGAGACCATAGGCGAACTGTGCGGGGATTGTGTACCGCAGGAACACCGCTGCCATTCTTGAGACCTCAGGGTCTTGTTGCAGGAAGATGAGGAGTGGCTCGGTGTAGAGCCACAGTAGTGAGACGAGGACCGAGAAGAATGCCGAGGTGATGAGGGATGCCTGGAGGTACACACCCAGCATGTGGTACACTTTTGCACCATAGCCTTGACCGCAAAGCGTCTCTAAGGACCCGCTTAATCCAGTCTGCATGGCAACAAGATAACAGTAGTCCGTTGATCAGTATGCGGAGTTCCTCTTCGTCTCTGTACTAAAATTTATATTGCAACCACGGTTAAGTAGTAAAGTGAAGGCCTGGGAACATGCATCAATTGCAAAATTGGAATTTCTTGATAGAATCATATCCGATTCCTACACATCATAACAAACTCACTGAAATCAGGGCTCAAAGAAATTACAGCAACATGCTTGACTACAATATAATATGGATTATTTCAGAGTTCACAGTTCAGTTATGTGTCTACAAGGGCAATAAAAGATGCAATCTTAAAACAACAGCCCTGACCCAGCAAACTCTTGCATATTACAACAAATATCAAAGAACTGACTCTACACTTAGCAGCCAATGCTATCTTTGCTACCACAACACACAACTACTAGTACTAATGCAGCCATGACTTTTGGAGTTGACCTCATACAAAGCAATCTTATTGTAAGACAATTGTTATGTTTAATTTTCATGGTGCAAAGCCAATGGAATTTGTAAGTGCTGGTTTGAGTTTTAAATTGCATCAATTGAACATCAGCAAGTAGGTTAGGCTCTAGTCAGGTTAATGTGTAAGGACTAAAGCGACACATTCTAGGTGCTCACATAGAAGGGCCTGGTCCGAGTCCTCTCTAAATTCTCGTCAACAAATGAAAACAAGTACACTCTTTGAAACATTCTTCTCCGAAACAAAAAAAAATTTAATGCTGGAGCTTCTTCATATTTGCCTTTTGACTACAGAATAACCTTGACACAGATGGAATATCAGGATTTCAGTGGTAGGTAAGCGCGTCTTTTATGGTAGGTAAACATTGGTGGTTGGTTTTTTCGACTGTGAAAATGTATGTTCTGTTTGACCAAAAGTATAAGTTGAGAATCGGGAGTAATTTTTATAAGTCTAAATTATTTCCTACCCCTTTGACATTTTATTAACACTCTATCTAGGTCACTGTCACCTCCCCAGTCATAAACAGTGACAGACATGGTACACTCATTGTTCTTTTTCTATTATTGTTCTTACAATGGCGATGTGATCACAGCAGCCCATGTGGATGACAAAACATGGGAAAATGCCACTATTTCTTTATCCCAGGTACTGTTGATGCATTCCTCGTTTAAGAAAGCACATTGACAATCCGGCACTGTATTATGCTTGTGATCCCGCTTATACCAAAACTTGGGAAAAGCGTTGGAAGCAACCTTCCAATCCAAGATTGATAATCCATTTGCATAATTTACTCCATAATACTTAGGATACTAAGCAGCAAGCAAGCTTAGAATAGGCGGATATGCTCAATGGATAAAATTCCAGCTACTAAATACTTATTTTTTTGTCAGACACTACAATGATGGAGCATGTTTGTGGACCTAATGCTCCAGTGCATGACAAGAGCATTTTAATTGGCACCCAAGAAAAAGGAAGAAGCCAAGATGGCCAAACTTGAGCATGTTTGTGCTTCCTCTTCCTTTTTTGTTCTTAGTTGACAGTTGACACCCAGTAATTTTTAGTTTCACCACCTTTGGATTCACGCAGACAAAGGGGCCGGAGACACCGAAAGGGACAGCGCGTCGGCGGTGGCGATAGCCGGACGGAGCAAAGCTACACGTTTTAACGAGTGGTTCCTAGACTAGATTCTTGCTGTCTACTGAAAAGAATTGGTGACACCGGGGCGAGAGTTTCCGGTGGGGAGGAGGGAGGAAGGCGCTTGGATCACATCACATCAATGGAAAACGACGAGAGGCGAATTAGTTAATACCATGAGCGCGATGCCCGTGACGGTTCCCCACGAGTTGCCGAGGTGGCGCCGGCGAGCTCGAGGTCTCCGATGCGGCCGGCGTACATGACGGAGATGAGCGGGATGGCGTAGAAGGCCATGCTGGTGGCCACCATCGGCGCCGCGAACGCCAACTGCCCCGCCGCCTCCTCCGGTCCCACACGCCGCCGCGCCACCACCTCCGACTTCCTGCCGCCGCATCCTCTCCTTTGCCGCCGTCGCCATTGATCTTGATCCTGCCGTCCAGCAAACGGAGCAGCTGCCCCTCCTCGCCCATTCTCTCGCTCTCTGCCTCTGCGTGTGTGCTTTGTAGTGACAGCACACGTTGGTGTTGGTATTAAAAGGGAGGGAGAGCGGGAGGCAGGGGCGATGGAACACGACGCAGTCCAGCCACTTGCTCATTATAGTACCTTGCCACTGTAGATGCAGTATATTTGTCTCTGCCAAAGACCCACGTTCCTGGATCTCGTAACATGCCCATCGGCCTTATATTGTTTTAATTATGCATGTTCTCTCTGATATTTTTCCTTGCCCAATGTGGTTTCGGCAGTAAAAAATCTCAGATTTCTCACTACATATGAGAGACAAAATAAGGATCCATGGTAAAATTATGTAAATTCCTAATCCAAGGCGGGTTTTTCTCCCTCGCGGCCCGTAGGCTCTCGCGACCTCCTCCTTCCTCCCCGTAACCCTAGCCGCCGCCGCGCCAGCGCCGTCGTCCGGCCGCGCCGCGCGCTCTCCTCCTCTCGCGACCGGGTCGCCCCCCGCGCGGGCGCCCGGCCGCGCCGCCGCCGCCTCCCGAGAGCGCCCTCCTCTTGCTCCCTCCGCGGCCGTCATCGGCGTGCGTCGCCGGGCGTGGCCCAGGCGGCGTCGGCGGCGGCGGCGCCATGCTTCTCCCCCTTCGGTGGCCTCCTCGCGCGGGGCGGCGGGCCGCCGGGCGGTGCCCTCAGGCGGCGGCTGCTCGGGTACACGGTGGAGCTCGTCTCTGCTGTCGGTGGTGAGCGCGCAGGGGCAGCGCCGCCGTTGGTGGTGCGGGTAGCTAGGGTTTCGGCCAGGGCCCTACAGGCCCAGATCTGGGCCCTTAGGGCCCGTTCTGGTCTGTGCGGGTCCAAGCCTGACCCGACTACCCGGTTTGACTGAGGTACGATGCCTGCGACGGAGTGGCGGCGACTACGCCGTGCCTTCTGCAGCATGGCGGCGGGAGCTTCACGGACCTGTCTGGGTCCGGCCGGGCCTTTGATGCCGAACTCGATCTATTAATTTGTATCTATCCCTAATATTTTTGAATATTATGGAATTAGAGAAATTTGCACGCTCTCTCATTTCATTCGCGAGGAGCTGGATGAGACGAAACTCTCATGTCCAGTTTTGCAGTAGAGATGGAACTAAGAAAGAACCATCGACTATACCCCGAAAAGAACCAGATTTCGCAAACAACATCGAGGAAGAATGAAAGGAAAATCCCGCCGAGGCAATCGTATTTGTTTTGGTAGATATGCTCTTCAAGCACTGGAACCTGCTTGGATCACGGCGAGACAGATAGAAGGCGACGGCCTACGTGCAGCAGCGTGGTGGCGGAGACTTCACGGACCCTTTCAGGGACCGGCCTGGCCTGCCCGGCCTGGTGTGTCTCTGCTACCGCGTCCGGTCAGCACCCGCCGATGGCGGTGGAGGTAGTCCTCCAGGTGGCTGTGTTGTTGGCGCCCTCCGGCTCCAATGGCCTGGTGTGTTCTTGCGTGCTGCATCCGGTCGGTTACCGTCTATGGCGGTGGAGGTTGGTCCCTCCCGCGTGGATGTGATACTGCCGCTCTGTCTATGACGGGTTTTTCTCAGTTTGACCAGCCGTGCAGTGCTTGCCATGGTGATACGACGATGGTGACCTCAATTCCGTGGTGGCGTTTGTTGGTGGGTGGCAAGATGGGTGGAGCACGTCGGATTGTCTAGGGATGTGGTTTTTTCGAGGTCGGGAGAAATCCTTGTCATCTTGACACCGACGCGGTGATGCTTGTGAGTGTCGCTGTTCCTTCCTGAAGGGCGTCGGGTGTACCTCTTCCCCACTATCTGTAGCGTACCGGGAGAAACCCTAGGACCAGTCCGGCAGCAGCAGCGTCGTCGTTGTTTTCCTTCTTGTAGGTGTTGTTTGGTACGCGGCGATTCAGTGTGCTAGGATAGTGGTGGGACTTTGCCGGAGAGAGCGCAGCGGTTGCGAGTCGCTTTTGTTTTCGTTTGATCCGCCAATGTCAGCATTGTTTTCTTCTCCTTTTCTCTTTCTTTTCTCTTGGACGTGACTGTGTTGTTTTGCCCCAGCGGTGGTCTCAATACTTGTCGGGTGGTTGCTATATTAATATAGCAGGATGAAACCCTATTTCTTCGAATTCCTAATCCAACCGACAAATATAAATGTTACTTCATCAGGTTTCCGTCCCGTAATGATCACTCGATGGCGAGTGGTCATAGCGGGGTTTCCTGATATTGCCTCAACCCGCTTCTCTTTTCTTCCCTACCCCTTATCTTTCTAAAAAGACTGGTTATTTCCGTTTAGAAATGGAAAGGGATGAAGCCTGGTTGAAAAATAAATAAATATATATACCAGTTTTGGAAACCGCATGTTACTGTCGCGACTCGCCCCCGCGTCGCCTGCTCTGGCGACACGGGGGAACCCTAGTCGCCGCCGCCGCTAGGTCCTCTTCACCCACCACCACGCCTCGCCGCCGCCGGAGTGGACGCCGGCCAAAGGCTCATGCGCTCCCCAAGGAAGGTGGCGGCGGCGCGTTCCCCTCGCTTCGCGAGCGCACCAGGATCCAGGCGGAGGAAGGCCGTCGCGGCTCTGCGGGCGAGGTGCGGCAGAGGGCGGTGCGGCGCGGACATGGCGCGACAGCTGCGAGGAGCGGCGCGGTCGTGGTGCGGGCTGCAGTCATGGCGTGGCTGCTGGCGGATGGCGGCGCTCTCAATGGGCCTGGCGGGCCCGATCTGGGCCCGTCAGGCCCGGGCGCGTGGGCGCTGCTGCGGGCGTGGGGTGTCGGTCCGAGCATGGCGTTGACGTGGGGCGGGTGCAGACGAGTTCCTGCATCCTTGGAGGACGCCGGCGGTGGAGCTGCTGCTTGTGGAGGCAGCGTGTCGGGCAGGGAGAAGAGGCAGACGGGCGGCGCGTGGCAGACGGGCGGCGCGTGAGCAGGAGGCTGACGATGGCACGGAGGCAGGTGTGGCTGGCGGAGAGGCTAGAAGGGCAGGCTGCTGGCTGGGGAGGTTGGGATCTTCCACCCTCTCCCGGCCACGGCAAGCTCATGTGGAGGAGGAAGCCGGGGCGGCGGCCTCGGAACAGCGGCTGCGTTAGGCGCAGCGGGCATGGCGGCTGCCGTGGAGGGAGGTGCCGCGGCGGCAGCAGCGTGCCATGGAGCTAGGTGGCTGACGACATGGCCAGGATGCCATCCCGTGGCTCCCGAAGCTTTGCGGTCGGGTTGAACTCCGGGCGAAAGCTCGCACGGATTTTGGTCGGTGCCGACGACGGCGGCGCCCTCGGGTGTCGTTCTCCTTCTTGATCGCGTCGTTGTGGAGCTTTTCGACCTCGACTAACGCGTGTGGTTCCAAGAGCTCCGGGTGAAAATCTATGCTCTCCGGGAGCGGGCGGCGGTGACGATCTCGTCACTACCTTGTTGGAGGCGCCTATTTGGAGCTCTTAGGCCAGCGCGGTGCGACGGTTTCGCGGCGGATGTGCAAAATGGGCATGTGGTCGTGGGTGGTGGACGTCGGGGCGGCGGCCCCGGATGGTGGTGGACGCCGAGGCGGCGGCTTCGGTCTCCCACGCTATGACGGTTCTATGAGGCAGAGTCGTTGTCTAGCGGAGGACTGGGTGGCGACCTGGATGAAGACTGCGTGGGCAGAGGGTTCGTCGACCTGACTGGATCACCTTCGGCCAACGCGAAGATCGATCTGGTTGCTATACCGGGGCGGCGGCCCCGGAACATGGTGGTTTTGGTGGCAACCTGGATAGAGACTGCGTGTGCAGAGGGTTCGTCGACCATGACTGGATCGCTTCCGGGCAATGCGGAGGTCGATCTTGTTGCTACGCCGGAGCGGCGGCTCCGGAGCGGGTGGTGTGTGTTTGTGGCGTTTGTCCGGCTTGTGTCGTGTGGGCGACGGGTCGCTTCGTCTATGTGTTCTTTTGTACAGCTTGTATGGTTTTTGGACCCGGTTTTCCTTATAAACTGGGTCAATTCTTTCTATCTAATCGAGCAGTGGTACGACCACCTTGTCCTCAAAAAAAAAAAAATATATATATATATAAATGTTGCAGTGTCTGTTAACCAAAGTTTAAATCTTGAGATGTGCAGGCGCCTAATGGCAAATTTAGAGAGAGCAGGAGAGCACAGCCAGGTCATATGGTAAAATTCTTAATCCATATATCCTTCCACTGATAGGAGCTCATTAGTTTGTTACAGCTCGCTGACCAGAAGGGTGTGGTTAATCTTGTGTACTGCTGCTTGTCAAAACGGAGACTGGGACTTGGAATGTTCAGGAAGATAACCTGGAATGGTATACTCTTGACTAATATTGGCGGTGAAGGATCGATCATCCATGCATTCCTTTCCGCACCTACAATTTTTTGCCACCTCTGCAACTGCCTTGATTTTCCACTCCGTTTGTTTATGCATTCGCCAGTACCTACAGAATAAAGAAATGTCCGGTCTAGAGGAAGTCTTGCTAGTTCTTTGAGAGTTTCCAACTGACCGTTTCTTTGTTCTGGAGGCAACCATGTCAAAAACGCTTGTCAAAAAAAAAAAAAATGTCAAAAACGGACCGAGCGGGTGATGGCGTAACAAAGCATTTCATTTTTTATAAATAGTATATATTAATATCACGATATCAATTACACCCAGCCTCCGCAACAACGCAATAATCTAAGATATTACGGATGCACACAGCCGAAAAACAATAATAAGAAGAAACTAAAAAGGAAAAGTTCCGTTACAGAGTTACAGTGCTTGCAGCAGCAGCACAACCATCACCAAGACAACACCTGATGTTTAAGTTCTCCATAAACAACGCCTTCGAGAAGAAAACATGTGCACAAGCACCGTCGTCGCCCGATCGAAAATCTTGGATTTTCACCCTGGAGATAGTATCTGCTCTCAAAATAATGTCTTCAACAAGGCTATTGTCAGACACGACCAATTAAGGCCAGATCTTAGATTTTCACCCTGAAAGGTAAGATTTTGAACTTCACATGTGCTGTCGCCCCCACTTACATAGTGCTGCCACGATTCCTGAAACTCCAAGCCAGTTCCTCATCGACGCAAAGGCTCCGGCAACCATAGCCCGTCCTCCAATCTCAGCTTCCATGACATTCTCTGTCTCTGACTTCACCATGGATTTACCCATGATGGCAACAGAAGCAGAGCTTCGCGCCGCTACCTCCGGCGCGACCGAATCCCATGATCCAGCGATCTTTATGTATTAACGCCGTGGGAGATCGCCGGCGGAGCCTTCCGGAACCCGACACTCTAGCCCAGATCGAGGAGGATAGACGTGAGGCAGTTCTTCGTCTCGACGCAAGAGTAACCTTAGGACCACCGCCATTATTCTTCAGCCTCGCAAGCCCCAACACCGCGAGACCCCTTCCAGCCGGAACAGAGAAGACCGACGTGAGCCGAGGTCAGCCGCACCACGCGGAGGCGATGACCAGCACCACGGCCCCTGCTGGCCGCCAGCCCTAGGCCACGCCCGGCCAGAACAACCGCAGCCAGCCCCCTGCTGCCTCTCTCCTCGCCCAGCACCGCCGGGCGGAGATGCGCGCCGAATCCTGAGGACCCCAGCGCCCCACGCCCTGGCGTTCCCAAGTCGGCCGCCGCCGAGAGGGCAGCTGGTCACCGCAGGCCCAGCGTCGCGCCACCCTAGTGGCCGCAGCCACCGCCGTTGAGGAAGGGTCGCCGCCCCAGATCCAATCGCGTCCCGCGCCGCCACGGTAGGAGAGGCCCCGCCGCCGCCATCCGCTGCATGGGCTTTGCCCGGCAGCCTCCTCTAGCGGCGGCGAGGGGTGGAGAAGATGGGATGGTGTGGTGGTGGCGGCGGATGGGCGCCCCGGTGCGGCCGAGGGAGCCGCACGGGACAAAGCATTTCATTAGTTTCTTAAAAAGAAGATGAGGGCGCTAGCGCCGGTCATGTGGGTGGAAAATAATGCAGACGTACATTACTATTACTATCCTACCTATATAAAAGACGAGGCTTTCAGGCTCCGCTGGGCTTGCCCACGTCACCGCGGGCACTGTAGATAGCTACGTTGTCGCGCATCTACAGTGCACCGTACTGTAGCATCTTTTTTTTTTGCCCTTTTCGCGATAGTGTGTACATGAAATATATGTGAACCGACAAGCAGGTTCCATTCCCGTGATCGGTTTCGAGTTTGGTCGACACTAACACCTTGATTTTGGATCCAAACTCGCAAAAACATCTAACGAATTTCGTCAAATTCGTCGCACTCAGTCATCCGTTTAAATTTTCCTTTCACAAGTAGATGAATATCAATCTTTCGAACAAATTTCATGTTTTAACCTTTTAATTTTGACGGACATAAACATATTTCTCTCCAATCTTCAAATTCATTGTATTTTGGCTGCGAAAAAAACAGATTCTGACAAATTTCAAAATTTTGAAACTCGAGGTGGCCACGTCGCCCGGGCACTGTACACGCGCCGTCGCTTCGTCATCCGCCGGTACGCGTGGCATTTTTGTGCAAATACCCCTGTGTGTTTTGAAATTTGGCTATAGTACACGCACTATATTTTTTTTTCCCTTTTCGCAATAATATGCACATGAAATATATGCGCGTCGACGAGTAAAATCCATTCCCGTGATCGGTTTCGAATTTAGTCGACTCTACCACCTTGATTTTGGATCCAAACTCGCAAAAAAATATGACAAATTTTGTCAAATTCGTCACACTCAGTCATCCGTTCAAATTTTCCTTTCACGAGTAGATGAGTATCATCCTTCCGAACAACTTTCATGTTTTAACCTTGGAACACTTTACGCACCGTCATGAAATACACTTCAAACTACGTAGCAAAATTAACACCACGGGCGCGGCGGCTCACCTCTTTGGGCCTCCCTCGCGATACCACATCACCTGGTACTGTTCACATGAACAGTATTCACACTTCTACAGCATTTTTTTGCGAAGTTAAAAATAATAAATGCTCACATCATGCATTCTCTAACTATGGAGTTAAATTAAAAAATTAATGTCAAAATACAAGCATATTCGAACATTTTAATTCACTAAGTATTTGGACATACTCTAGACGAAAAATTCCGACGGATTTCAACATTTTTCGAATTATACCCACTTAGCCCTCCGATGGAGCTACCCACGTCACGGGTACTGTAGGTGCTACAGTACCCACACTTCTACAGTGCACAGTGTACTGTAGCACTCTATAGTACTTTTTCGCCCTTTCGTGCTTAGCCCTCCAGTCGCACTGCCCACGACACGGGCACTGTAGAGCGCTACAGTATCCGCACTTCTACACTGCACCGTGTACTGTAGCGCTCTACAGTACTTTTTTCCTTTCGCGATAATATACACATGAAATATATGCGCGCCGACAAGTAGATTTCATTCCCGTGATCGGTTTCGCGTTTGGTCGACTCTAACTCCTTAATTTTGGATTCAAACTCACAAAAACATCTAATGAATTTTGTCAAATTCGTCGCACTCAGTCATCCGTTTAAATTTCCCTTTCACAAGTAGACGAGTATCATCCTTCCGAACAATTTTCATGTTTTAACCTTTTTGTTTTGACGGACATAAATATATTTCTCTCCAATCATCAAATTTGTTATATTTTAGTCTGTGAAAAAAAAACTCTGACAGATTTAATTTTTTTGAATCCAGATATTTGGATCCAGAAATTTATCTTTTAGATCTAGCCCAGAATAGCATTTTTATTACCTACCTGTCATGTATAAAATTTTCATGAACTGAATTATATACCTACAATCTCAATTAATAACTCATTTTACAAAACTACGTCACATACCAATACAACAGGCGCGGCGGTGGTCGACATAACCGTCGTGGCCATTGCTGATATCAACAGCTGACGTCATCAGGAGCCCACTTGCCAGCCTTTTAAAATTTTGAAAAAATGATTTCGATAATTATTAAAACTCTGACAGTGGGTCTAGGTTGTCATAATTTTGAACTCTCCTAACAATTTCACAAATTTGTCCAATTTTGTAAATTCAATAACTTCTGATCCGTGATTCATAAAAATGTGTTCAATATACCAAAAATATTTTGAAAAATGGATTCTATCTATTTATGTTCAATTCATGCACATAAATGCTCATGCATTCTCTAACTATGGAGTTAAATTAAAAATTAATGATCAAATACAAGCATATTCAAATATTTTAATTCACTAAGTATTTGGACATACCATAGACGAAAAATTTCGACAGATTTTAAAAATTGGAGATACTCTAAAATATATCAACATGTTCACAAAAATATATGCTAACTACTTATGGCAGAATGCAAACATATTTGAACATTCTAATTTGGTGAATATTTGGATACAATATGAATGAACTTTATCTAACTACGGAGTTACAATTAACAAATGCTCATATCATGCATTCTCACTATGGAGTTAAATTTAAAAATTATGTCAAAATACAAGCATATTTGAACATTTTAATTCACTAAGTATTTAGACATACTGCAGACGGAAAATTCCAACGGATTTCAACATTTTTTGAAACCAAAAGATTTGAGCCTCCACAGCGAGCCACCACGGCGTCGCACTGTAGCTAGAACAGTCCTGCGCGGTACTGTTGCCCGCTACAGCGTTGAACATTACCTGCGGGTACGGTAGCTGCTACAGTTCCAAAAAAAATAACCCCGCGTTTTCCAAAAATTGTATACATGAAATATATGCGCGTCGGCGCATAGCTTCCATTCCCGTGATCGGTTTCGAGTTCTATTCACTCTAGCTCCTTAATTTGTGAACCAAATTCGCAAAAACGTTCAACGAATTTTGTCAAATTCGTCGCGCCCAGTCACCCGTTTGAATTTTTCTTTCACGAGTAGATGCATATCACCCTTCCAAACAAGTTTCATGTTTTAGCCTTTTTATTTTGACGGACATATAGATGTGCACTTCTACAGTGTCACACTGTAGCTGGAACATATAGACCGTGAGCGATCCCACCCACGTGCCGCATCTCGCCGTGCTCCACGCCGCCGCGGCAGCGCCAGCCCTGCCCACCGCTGACGTCATCGTGACGTCAGTGTGGGCCATCACCGTCAGTTTTTTTCCTTTTCAAAATAAATTCGGAAAAATAATAATAAATTTCTTACATGTGGGCCCTACTAATTTACACAAATTTCAAAAAACAAACAATGTTGTATACCAAATATATCACACAAAAAAACTCACTATTTACGGCATATGATAAATTTCAAACTTACATATTTTCAAAATTTAAAGGACTTTTAAATCTCACTGTCCTATAAAATGTACACAAATTTCAGAAAGTAAACAATGTTGTATATCAAAAATATCACAACAAAACCACTCACTACTTATGACATATGATAGAATTTGAAACTTACATATTTTCAAAATTTATAGGACTTTTAAATCTCACCGGCGAGCCACCGTGGCGTCGCATTGTAGCTGGAACAGTACCCGGGTACTGACTGTTGCCCGCTACAGTGTTGAACAGTATCCCCGCGGGACTGTAGCTGCTACAGTTCAAAAAAATACCCCCGCGTTTCAAAAAATTATATACATGAAATATATGTGTGTCGGCGCACAGGTTCCATTCCCGTGATCGGTTTCGAGTTCTATTCACTCTAGCTCCTTAATTTATGATCCAAATTCGTAAAAACGTTCGACGAATTTTGTCAAATTCGTCACGCCCAGTCACCCGTTTGAATTTTCTTTTCACGAGTAGATGCATATCACCCTTCCAAACAAGTTTCATGTTTTAGCCTTTTTATTTTGACGGACATATAGATGTGCACTTCTACAGTGTCGCACTGTAGCTGGAACATATAGACGGTGAGCTATCCCACCCACGTGCCCCATCTCGCCGTGCCGCCGCTTCGCCGTGCTCCACGCCGCCGCGGCAGCGCCATCCCTGCCCACCGCTGACGTCAGTGTGGGCCATCACCGGCAGTTTTTTCCTTTTCGAAAAAAATTTGGAAAAAAATAATTAATTTCTTACATGTGGGCCCTACTAATTTACACAAATTTCAGAAAACAAACAATGTTGTATACCAAATATATCACACACAAAAAACTCACTATTTACGGCATATGATAAATTTCAAACTTACATATTTTCAAAATTTAAAGGACTTTTAAATCTCACCGTCCTACAAAATTTACACAAATTTCAGAAAGTAAACAATGTTGTATATCAAAAATACCACAACAAAACCACTCACTACTTATGACATATGATAGAATTTGAAACTTACATATTTTCAAAATTTATAGGACTTTTAAATCTCACCGTCTTACAAAATTTACACAAATTTCAGAAAATAAATAATGTTGTATATCAAAAATATCACAAAAAAACTCACTACTTACGGTATATGGTAGAATTTCAAACTTACATATTTTCAAAATTTAAAAGACTTTTAAATCTCACCGACCTATAAAGCAAAAAAAAATCCAAAATCTAAACGATTTTAGACAAATAGTATTGCATATAAAAAAAAAAGAAACGCTCACTACTTATGGTATATGATAAAATTTCAAACTTATATATTTCCAAAATTTAAACGACTTTTAAATCTCACCATCTTACAAATAAAAAAATTCAAATCTAAACGATTTTAGACCGTAGGCTTTTTTAATTTCAACAATTTTCAAACTGACACGATTTTTAAATATGTACATTCTCAAATTCGAATTATACCACACATCCGCACTATCCAAATTAGCATATTGTAACGTAAAAACAATTCAAATCTATACAACTTGCCAATTTGAACAATTTCCCAAATCTAAACAATCTTTTAGCCGCAAACTTTCCTTCAAATTCATTAATTTTCAAACATTCAAAAACTTCAAATGCCCGCATTTTCAAATATGAATTTTACATATACACGCGCGGCATCGCCGCACTAATTTACCTAGTAGAACTTAAGTCAGGGCAGAGCATCTGCAATTCGATGGATGATTTATCACCATGTTATTTGCGATTCCTGCATGCAGAATTGCTCATCATAACACCTCGCCAGCAGCTTCTACAATGCCTTATATATTTTTTTCCTTCTTCTGTACTCTGCTAATTTCACTCTTTTATATATGCACCCAGAGGGAGTATCTGAACGGGATATACGTTGGTATTCCCCTTTGTCCCTGACAATTGCTACGCATGTTTGATTGCGTCTGCTGATAATAAAAGAGGATGGGCGTTAGCAGGCAGCCACATTTAGTGACGCAATTTAGTTCTTGAGAAAAAGTCAGAGCCCCTCAGATCTCAGTAGTAGGAATGTTGCTAACCACAGGCTAATCGTATGTCAATTCGTCTTGAAAAGTACTACCTCTGTCCCAAACTATAAGACATTTTGTTAGTAAATTCAAATTATATAATTTTTTCAACTTCATAAAGAACAGTGAAGAACTGAGCTTCCAAGCATTACATGCGGCCAAGTGTCAGCTGCTCTGGACTACGGCATCATCACGCCCTTACGATGACAATCTCCTTGATCATTTCTCTCCTATCTAAAAGAAAGATTTCGTTCCTCTCATACGTCGTCCCAATTTCGTCCAACATCCTTCGTCGCTTCTGCCTCGCACGCGTTTCACTCCGTTTTCGTCCAATCCCAGTCGTACCATCTTCCGCAGCGATCAATCAGCAGTAGTTAGCGCTCAGTCTGCATCAATTTCGCTCGTACATTTCGTTCATCGCCTCTTCCTCTAAATTTACCGGATCTATTCATTTGCCCTGAGCCTCCATTTGATTTCACCCAGAGCACTCGAGTCCGCCATTGACGTGCCCTAGCTACGTCCACGCACCCGCCTGCGACGACCTCATGTTGGCGGCTCGACATGGGATGGAGATTCCACTGGTGGCGATGGCAGAGGCATCCGAGGAGCTGACGCACGGGATGGAGGGCGACGGTGTGGAGCTTTGTCACCAACGCTACAGATTCTCTGTGCACCGCCGCCGCAGCCGAGCACTGGGAATCGATACGCCTCCGCACCTCACCTCATCGGCGTACCTGCCGTGTTCTCCGCGCCACCACCCGCCGTCCTCGACCTCCACCAACACCGGCTGAGCCCTCGCCTCCTCCTATGAGATGCAAGAAGAGGGCGACGCAATCCGATCTGCTCCATGCCAAAGACATGTTCAGTGGTGGTATGATATTCTCGACCTTCTAGCTGCAATGCCAGCACGCACACAGGTGTTGCAGTCGATTGCGCTGATCCAAAATTCTATTTGTCGGCTTTCCATTTGTTTCCTTTGTTTCATGCAATGTTTGCTAATATCACGTCTTCTTTCGGCAGGTTTGGAAGTATCAAGGTAAAACCTTAGTGGCTGATAGGCATGGTTCAATCAGGTAATCTTTAAAACTTTACATTATATTGCCCAAATTGCTATTGCACTTTCTGATACCATTCTCTTATTGTATTTCCTAATAAGTATACTCAAATCACTACGAAGCTATGCAGTAGAAGTTAAGATAAAATTATTGAATCACAGAAGACCACAATTTCTGTATCTTTATTTGGATTAGGCAGTGCCCCAAACAACTTTGAGGACACGATGGAGTTCTTAACTCAGTCTGCTTGGATTCTGTTTTTTGTTCTAAAATTGCTTGGACTCTGTTGGAAAAGGAGAATGCAGCATTGAATTCTGCACTTGGAAATGCAGACCGTGAGATATTGCTCCTTGGACTTCACATATGAGCACATAGCTCGTGACAAGTAAATTTCAGTGGTAGTTTCCATCACTTAGAAATTGAGTGTTTTACACACAGAATGTGTTACAGCGGCCAGTGCCATTCACACACAGAATGTTCGATGTGACCACAGCGGCCATTGGCATTCACACACAGAATGTTGTACGTGTTACAATGTTAGGCTAACGGCACAATAAATATTACATAGAGTAATCACGTAACTGTAGCTTCAGGATACATATTGTGGATAAAATCAACAAAATACACCTTTTGTGTAAGTGTGTTTGGTGACCAAAGACCGAAGATGTAGTCGCTGTTTTAACTTGCTTTCGGTTTTTACAAGCAGATACATTACTTGTGAAATGTATTCAGAAGGCTTGGACGTCCTTCAGCCAGGAGCTTCAGTCTTTGAAGCAGGGACAGGTTAACTCTTTGCTTTATTGACATCTGCCAAGTTAAAACTTGTTCTCCACTCCTAATTTTGTAGATCACTAAATGGAAATATCTTCATTAATTCAATATCAACCTTCGCTTTCATCTTTTCTTGTGTAATATTATACGACTGCATATATTTTCTTTCCAAATCCAGAGGTAGAAATAGGATTGGTCAGCGTTGATTTGGTGATGGCTTGATCTTGAAGCTTGCTGGGTCAGCGCTTGAGATCATGGAGATCTACCTTGTACTGTGGAGCAAGAGAGAGGGAGCAGTAGCTGCTGCCGCCACCACACGGCTTACTGACAAACGAACTACTCCATTTTCTGTGAGGTGGCACGTTCGCTCTCCATATGTTCGAGGCACTGCCCCTTGCTAATTTCTTGTTTCTTCACATCCTCGTGTGGTGTATTCAGTAGCTTCGGAGTGGTCATCCTGATTCAATTAAAGGACAAGTGAACTGTGGCATCATGTTTTCTACAATGTTAAGCTATTATTATTTTTCTTCCATTTCTGTAGCTTATAATTATATATGCATGTCAAATGTGATCGGTTTGAAAGATGATTAAGAGTAGCATATTCCAGTGTGCCTATCTTAATTGACATTTCAACAACTTATCATGGTAATAATTTCTAGAAAATGCAGATATATTTAGTATATATATATGGCATAAGTACATATATAATTGAACTATCCAGGTACCATCGATTTCTTGAAGTATATGTACATCTATTGCCCCAACTAGCGCCTTTTGGGCTATAAATTTGCGTTGTTGGCACTGACCGCACTACAAGGTACTTGTTACTTTGTTAGCCTCTTAAACTTCACATTATCTGATTTATGGATCTTTGCATATTCTTAATTTGAATCTGTGCTCTCGAAAATTGTTTTGGGCCTGAATTTAGCTTTTTATCTACTCTTAGGTTTCAATTTGCACTGCATGTATGACTGTGTAGATGTATCTTTAAGTTATTGTTAGATGGTGCATCTCGTGTATGCTCCTGCACTTGGTTTACTAGACTTGGCACATCATATTAAAGGTCAATGGAATGTTTAGCGATCAGAGATGTCTCAGTTATGTCATTTTTTCTGTACCACGCATATCAATCTGTGTAGGCTTCTAGGTAGTAAACTACGTTGTTGTTTACAAACTAGGGAGTGTAGCAGTTTTCTTGGGAATTATCTGTATTTTTATTTATTTGTTGATACAGTTCATTCTACATGGTGTGGACATGTGGTTATGCTTAAATGGAAGACTCGGGGCATTGTTGGAGTGGGGAGACTACAAAGTACAATGTGGCGCTGTTGAGTACGGCGATCAAGAAGCACGATGATGAAAGTGGTGAAATTGATGAGCTGGTGAGGAATAGGGGGTGGCAAATTATGCAGAGGTTTTGTCTTGCGTATACCTATGAAGCAAATATAAGTGACTTTAGCTGTATCATAAATAGTGAAAAAGAGCTTAACAGAGTAGTTGTCGTTCCTCTGCTGAAATTATTCTCGACTGTAGTGATAAAGGTATCAGCAAACTGCATATTTCTTATTGTTGCATTGTATATATGTGTGGACAATAAGTGTTCTTTTTTTGTTGTTTCCTATTGACTTATTACAGTTACAAGTGGGGTAGTGAATAGTAATATTGTCCATGAAAACTCCTACGAAATTTCTGAACTTTATCTTGTTATTGGAAGCTTTGATTTTCTATTCAGTCTTACAGAGCACGATCTATTCTATGGAGGAGCATAATACCACGATCTATTACAGTTACAAGTAGATTGGGGTTTTCTGTTCATTAGGAGGATGCACGGTGGGGTGCTCACCTCTCAGAGTGAGTTTGAGCGTTTGGCTTTATTAGAGTCCGACGAAGTGTCCTTCTGTATCCTGATGTTTACGAATACACCATGAGTTTGAGCGTTTGGCTTCCTAGAGTCCGACGAAGTATCCTTCTGCATCCTCTGCTGGTATAACTCTGGCTTTGTTGTGAACCTGGTTGGTTCTTTTTAAAACCTAAATATGCATTGTTTGGATCTAACCAACGATGCTAAGCCAGTTCAAGTAGTATATGCATTATCTAGCTGACAAACGAGAGGTCTAAGAATGCTACCTTTATTTTAGTTATAAACAATTGTAAATGTAGCTGCATGTTCATGAATCCAAGATTTCAATTAAAGGGTGTTTCTAAACTGCCCACATATAAATTCTATGAGGAAATTACTTGCTAAATTAATTTTGTGGAGAAATGACAAATGTTACTCCCTTCATTCCAACTTAGTTGACACAACATTGCTTAGATACTATATATAAATGTATTTGTGTGTAGATACATCCGTAGGTGACAAAGTTGTGTCAACCAATTTGGAACTGAGGGAGTACATAATAAACTCCCAACCCTGAAGGCCGATGTCTGTCTAACAACAACATATGCTTCTATTTTTCTTTTTCTGGTAGTATAATATTAGTTGTTTATTTGAGAAAAACACGATGTGTAGCTGCAGAAGAACACTGTGTCATTTTATTTGATCTGTGAGATTGTTGAAGAATTGTAGAGAAGTGCTTTGGTTTTAATTATGTAGTTTTTTCGTGATACAAATGTTATTACTCTAGATATATACTGTTGGTTGTTCACAGATCAATTGTTCAATCAAATCACTGAATCAGGGTCTGCTTTCCACAAGGTTTGGAATGCCAATTATTGGATAATGCAAGTTTGCAGAGCCAGCAAATCGGTGACAAATTGCTGCTATGGAGTCTGCAAGCTTCCTACGATGCAAATTGATAGAATCAGGAGCGAAAACTTGTGAAAGAAATATAGTTACTGCATTGTGTCATTTGAATATTTTTTCTGTTTATTCTTTTTTACATAGACCACCTTGTACTCAAGGTATTGTGTGCAAGTAATACACGGGTTGTCACCACACAAATTTCGCAATTTGAATGTCTGATGACGCACAACAAAAATTGTGCCTGTATGCACCATGTAGTAGAGCACAACCAGATGGGAAGCTGGTTTCACCTTTCTCAGCATCATAAGAACGGAAAACTTACCTTGTGCATATTTCTGAAATACAAATCATTGAAAGATTTAAACCCGTAGCAAAGCGCGGGCATTTAGCTAGTAACCACTAAAATCACATGCACTCCGTATGCAAGCGGGGTAGTGTAAAGGCAGGGGTTTATTAATGGATCCGACAGTTACAGTATGATTAAATATTGTATTAATTCCCACAGAAATTTTCCCTATACATATCAAGCACAGCAACGAGTTCTCTTCACCAGAGTTACAGCTTAAAGCTAATTTTTAACTTCAATTTCTGCTAGGAAATAGCAGCAATATATGGTATTGACGATGTTGTTGTTGTTTCTCTCCACATCAGAGCTTGGAGTAGTCTTGGTACTGCTCCATGAATGAGTCGTTGAACTTCTTGAAGCTCGACATGATCGCCGGCATGTCCTCCTCCGCCGGCAGGATTGTCGTCCGAAGATGGAACACCCTGCAGATAATCCAATGTGTCCACAGGACGGACAAAAAATGCAGCAAATCATTAGCACAATGTTGTTATCAAAATACATCGCTTCTAGTCGCTTCAGAAGGTAGCAGTTAATTAAATAAACAACATGGAAGAATGCAGATGGAACACTGCAGATTATCCAATGTGCCCACAGAACAGGAAAACATGCATTAGTGGTATGTTGTTATCAAATGCATTGCATCTAGTCGCTTCAGAGTAAGTGTTAAACAAAAAAAAACATGAAAGAAAAATAAAGTGCAATGTGATAAAATGCAGTTGGTCTTCCTACAGTGGACTATGCTAAACAAAAGTACAGTGCGAGGGTCTCCATGTGTGCAAACCCTATGATATCATGGTTTGAGGCAGTATCAATGATGTGACTACTATTTAATTTTGAGATTTTATATGTTTATCATGCTGTAATTTAGCTGTGATATCTTGCATTAGTAAGTAACAAAATTACAAATAAATTAACCTTTCAGAAGCTTGACGCAGTAAAACAGAAAAAAATTATTACCCTTCTTTCTGACCAAAACCAGAGCCTGGAACAGTGGATATTCCGGTGGCTTCCAGAAGCTTGAGGCAGTAGAAAACATCAGGTTCTTTGCCAGCGCTTTTGGCTGTATCCATAGCTCTTTGCGGTAAGCGTATTTGAGGGAATGAGTACATAGCTCCTGCAACAACATAGCGTTAGAGAGAGGCTTATTTTCCTACTGTTGCCAAAAGAAGACATGTTGGAAATATGTATGTTACCCTCTGTGAAATTGCAGACAACGTTTCGGCAACTATTGAAACCATCGGTCATTATTTGTGCCCTCCTCCTCAAAGACTGAAGGATAGACTTGCTGCAACATCATTTGAAACCATGTTAGTATCGAGTGTACAGTTTAGTTTTTTCCTATGAAAAGATGCATAGACAGAGTACAGAATGTCAAGCGCAGTGTGTTTAACCTTTCAGTAGCAAACTTCAGGTACGAGATATCACCAGGTTTAGGAGGGTTTACCATTAGCCCCATCTGTAGATGATAGACAGACTCAGGACCAGTGTATAACTTCGTAAAACACAGAAGCATAACTGTAAAAAAATTATAATAGCAAGAACTAAACTATTTCAAGAAGTCCCCCATGTGCAATTTCTTGTAAGGGATTCATAATCCAAAGAGGGCATGCTTATCATTTCAGATATAGCATCGTATGTTAACATAAACTTGTGTATGCTGATCACAACACGAAACGACAGAGACCAAGATTTTGATTCATCAAAAATTTAAACTTTGTTTCACTTACAAAAATCTGCCCAGGAACATTTGGACTCAGCGCGATCGATGCAACCTTGTAGATCTCATCCACTGTCTGTCAGATCAAATCAGAAGAGCAATCAGATTATGACTAATATATACTCCCTCTGTCCCATAATTTAATATGTTATTGCAACCAAAATTGGAGTATATAGGCTGTAATAGCATCTTATATTAGGGACGGAAGTATTTATAAAAGGAGAGATGTGCTACCATCCAAACATCAGAGTAAGATTTTTCACGATAGAATGTTTTGCCAACCTTATTTAGGTAACTGCTATTATTTACATGTTCAATCTCAACTCTACATTGTTTGCAGAGTTTGGTATACATTTTTCCACAGCTTTGAAATTGGACAAAGCTAGCAGCGGTAAGTGAAGGTCATGATGGCATACATATTAGCTCCAACATGCATTGTTCATTTCCCTACAATTTGTGGGATATTCACAAGCAACATACTATTGTAAGGAATATCTTAGTGCAGCAAATGCAATTACCGCAACGTAGTTAGTATAGGACGGTTAATATACACACAACTGAACTGTTGACCAAAGAAAGTCAAGATACAGCAGCAAGGCCAGGAAATTCTGCTGCACTTTTTTTTTTTTACATTTTGCGTTAGGACATGAATAATGTAACATCTCCTTTTATATTTGCATTGAGACTTTCTGCATGGATGCATTCCTCTTACATAGTAAGTGACTTCTTCAAAATCTTTTGAGTATAAACCATAAATT
The DNA here is from genome assembly GCA_947311845.1 of Poa pratensis. Classification (NCBI taxonomy): domain Eukaryota; kingdom Viridiplantae; phylum Streptophyta; class Magnoliopsida; order Poales; family Poaceae; genus Poa; species Poa pratensis. Next base: position 59,693,128 of record CAMZMU010000128.1, read on the forward strand.
CTAGTGACTTGATACCTTGGGAGGAATGTTTGTCATTTCAAAGTACCCGCCACGTTGTCCACACTCGCCCCAATATCCTTTGGACACAGTATGGAAGGAAATCAGCTGAACTTCCCTGCTTACTGGAAGACCCATGTCGAACAAAACCTTTAACAGGTTGAGAAGGTGCATTATCAGCACAGTTGCTATTTGAGGAAAATATTAAGACATATTTCAGTGTAGCACAGTAGGGACATAATCTCATGTAGTAGCTTTTCAACGGTGAAGAAGCAAGTACTTGTCAGTATGTGCTACTTAAGGGCAACATATTGTGCTCATTGGAATTTAGGGTTGTCACATGATAACTACAAGCTTCAGTAAAGTGGTAAACAACGTACCTTTCTTGCACTAATAAACGGACGTTCATCTTGATAAACGTTCTGCTGGTAAACTTCATCTGCAAGGAGAACCAAGCCTTCCTGGTAACAGAAGTTCAGAATTTCCCTTAAATTTGCTTCACTTAAGCATTGGCCAGTTGGGTTTCCTGGGTTGATTATCACCATTGCTCGAACCTATATTGGAGGGCAAAATATGAGCTACATACGAAGAGTTTACATGAATAAAAAAATTCTGGTATCACATTACAAGAATCAAAGCGAACAAGAAAATCATAAATTCGAGAGTCTGAACAATGTATGCTGTCAACTTAAATCATCAAACAAAAAGTTTTTCTACATGTTAGGGGATCTGGAGCAAAGTGTTGTTTCTGCACACACTATTAAACTACTAGTCTCTCTGCCCAAGCATTTTCGCAGGTTTTAGTAGCCAATAAAGATAGGCGAGGGTCTGATTCCAGTGAAAACAAGGTTAGCTTTCTACCTGTTTCGAAAAAATATGCAGCCCCCTAACTGGTACTGCTAATGAGTGTGGTACTGAGGTCATTCTCTAACGAATTACTTAGTACTGCAAAAAATATTGAACACGTGATGAAACATACATGCTAATGCAAAATTGTCATTTAAACACTTACAGTGATTCCCTTTGACCGTGCTGCTGCCACTGATTTCCGGGTATTGACAAGGTCAAGTCCCCAGTTAGCCTCTTCGTCTAAATAATATGGGACAAGAGAACCACCAAAGAGTGAAATGGCAGCAGAATAAAGCGGGTATTGTGGAACAGGGACCAAAATCTGCCAACACAGATACACGTATGTCAACCACATTGAGTTTACACTTAATCTTTGGTAGAAATAGCATAAAATTTGGGGAAAAGATACAGCTTTTCAAGGATAGCCATACCCCATCCCTGTCGTTTCTGATAATCGCGTTGAGCATTTGCATCACACCTTTGCTGGCACCATCTGTCAGGTAAATAAGCTCTGGATCACTGTAACAAAGACACCATGCAATAGAAATGTGAGGATAGCCAGAGAAACCATGGAACACAACTGTGTATAATGATCTTGTTCAATCTGACCTCGGATACCCATCACGCCTCTGAATGAACTCGGCGACTTCCTGCCTAACTCCAGGGATACCCCGGGAATCACTGTAGGCGCCTGATCAGATAGGTTACAAGGTGTGTCAGTCAAAACACTCAAGGGGAAATGGGAAAATTCCAATATCTCCCAAAAAGAGATGTGGCGATCTTGAAGAGAAAATTATCTCGTATGTCTGTAAGACTACACAAAAATACTATAAGAAAGTGGATAATTATTTCTTATGCTAAGAAAATAAAACCTGTCAAGTTTGCATTTGTTATCCACTTGTATATGCAGTAAAATGGCTGAACTAGAACGCAATTTAGTGCATGAACAATATCTAGAAAAAAAAGTTTGTGACATGAAGAGAATATGTTACCTAAACCACCGGGCGCCATGGCAAGGTAGTGCTTGGCCCGTGCAATGGCGTCGGCTGGGAAGATGAGACCGACGTTGGGATCATCGAGCAGGAACGGGGCCTGGCAGAGCGCCACCACCTGCAACAGCACGGATAAATAACTTCTCTTTCAATCCGAACAAGGGTAGGTGGATAGGAGAGGAGATGATTACCTGGCGTGGGAAAGTGAGTGGCTTCTGGCCGAGGGCGTGCGGGTTGCCGACGTTGGTGAAGATGATCCTCTTGCCCTCCTTCTGGAGCTCGGACGCGCGGAGGTAGAGCTCGCCGCGCACGGCGTACTGCACCTGCTTGACGTTCTCGTTCAGGTCCTCGTAGTCCAGCCCCTTCCTCCCCATCCCGCCTCGTGTCACACGGCCGCCGCCGCCGCCGATGCTTCGACTCGATGGATCGCTCGTACGCCGCGGTGGCGATAGGGGAGGTGGGGGCAATGGGGTGATGTGGAGAAGAAGGGAACCAAGAAACAGGGGAGCAGGTGGGAATTTGTACTGTAATGGCAGGAAGAGGATTCCTTGTCGCGTTGCTCCCAGTGCGCAGATTAATCAAATGCGGATAATGTGGAAACGAGACGGCATCCTCTCGTTTATGTGCGCATTTTCTCTTGGCCCATGAGATTTGTGTACCCGAATTTGGGTGTGGGAAAAACGAGTTCGGACTTGCAGATAAGAGCAGGAATGGCCACAGGTTGGGTTATCACCTCGCCTGCGGTGGAGAAGGAACGCCCACCGAGCACACAGAGCTCTTGCCTTGCCTGACTGCCCCTTGGCACCTGCAGGAGCAGGGCACAATAATGCAGCAGCAAACCAACATTTTTCCTTTGTCTCTGTCTATCCCCAGTCACATAAACTGCTTTGCTCTCCACAGAAACGGCAAGTGTTTCTTTCAGAAATGCAAAAATGCTGATGCAGAGTATTTCAGTTTCAGAAACACGAAAGATGAACTACTTCTTTTGTGAATGGTGAGATGAACTACTGAGGACAGTGGTAGCATGGCCTAGTAAATTCAGGGAAGAAATTATGAATTCAGATTTTCATAGACACAGACTACGGAAATAAAGTTGTTTTGATCTGCATGACTGCATCTATGTACAAGTTTCACAACTATGGATATACCATCGTCGTACTAGAGTCTACAAACATGTGGTCGCTTTTGCATCAATTGCATTTCTGATTATACTGTATATAGGTTTGATGATGAAATATTCCAACCAGGGTCAAATAGGTCCCTACCACAATTTTATGTGTGTGTGTTCCATTATGCTGTCCCAAGCCTTACAAACCATGTGCTCCTGAATACAATCCGTGCCCTCGCCATTTTTGAAACATTTTTATCTTTCCTTTTTTTTAGATAAAGGGATTTTATTACTTAAGAGTTTTAAGCATTACACCCGGCCTCTGCATAGTTATGATGCACACAGCCAATAGTTCACGATCACACAAGTACCCAATGCTGAAATTAAAAAGGCGAATTACATATCAGAATGAGAAATTGTAGATCCGCCTAAACTGCTGGTAGGTCTATCCGGAGATTATGTTGCCATCCATGCCGGGAGAATAACTCCCTGGCTGCATCCTCCAAACGTGACGCCACCTCCAAAAACAAATCTCGGTGCTCCACACGTTGCAGGGCCGACCATACCCGTAGCGATGCTGTACACCGGTAGATAACCTGCATAAAAGAAGTATTTTTATCGTTAAAAACCTTGTCATTTCTACATAGCCACAACGACCAAATAACGGCATCGCTCCCACCCTACTGAAGAGTTTAAACCTAGGATCCACCCCGTTTAACCAATTGCCAAAAATGTTTGCAACGGAACGCGGTAGATGTAAGGTAGAACCTATCTGGATGGCTGACCATATAGACCTGGCTAATTCGCATTGAAAGAATAAGTGTGTAATGGTCTCATCATGATGACAGAAGACACACTTTCTGCTTCCGTGCCAATTGCGCTTGGCAAGATTATCTTTTGTAAGAATTACACCTCGACGGAGATACCACGCAAAAACCTTAGTTTTTAGTGGAATCTTCATCTTCCAAATTTTATTATTATCTTTAATATCGATCGGTCCTACGGGTAAGATTAGTGCTCTATACATAAAATCAACCGAGAATTTACCATTCTTCGTGAGATTCCATTGAAATTTATCTGGGCCTTCCGACAGATTGATGTGTTCCAATCGGTTGAGCAAAACATTCCATGATGCTTGCCTCGCTCCAAGTAAACTTCTCCTGAACGAAACATTTGGCTGGGAGGAACCCAAAACCTTAGCGATTGTGTCGCTCTTGTTTCGTACAATTGCGTACAGAGCCGGATATTGTTCTCTGAGAGTGGACTGGCCTAACCATTTATCCTCCTAGAATCGAATTTCCGATCCATCCCTAATTGAGAAAGATCCATGTGGGAAAACGAACTTCTTTGTAGCCATAAGGCCTGCCCAGAAGTGCGAATCGCCAGGTTTCCATGTAATCTGAGATACGGATTGAGATCCCACATACTTCCTCCTGAGGAGGGTTTGCCATATTCCATCTTCCGACAGAAGCTTGGAGAGCCATTTCCCAAGTAGAGCTCTGTTCTTGACCTCAAGGTCATGAATTTCGAGCCCTCCTTGGTGCAGCAAACCACACTCCACTTAGTTAGCCGATATTTCTTCGACAAAGATATTTTCACAAATCCGATCGATTCGCTGGTTACAAACCGACATCTGCACCGGGCGAATAGAGCGATCGAGATTATCCATTTTCACGGCGATAAACACCTGGCACTCCAGCTAGCATGCCGGCAATGGCATATCCAAAGGAGTGCGATCGATCGGCCGTGGATCACTTCTTGCCGGGCATATTCACCCACTGCAGCTGCAGCTGTATCTCGCCGCTCTCGACGTTCCTCAAGCGAAGGATCACGTCCTGGACGAACCTCCCGTTCCTCCAGCACACATGGCTCTCCTCGGCGAGCCAGTTCTGGTTGCTTGGCCGGATCGAACGAACGACGGCGCCGTTCCGGATGTCCTCATGGTCCATGTGCAGGAATTCCACCAAGGGCTCTACCTCGACCTCCGCGTCTCCCATTGGGTCGTCTCTGCTGAATGTGTCCTTGTCAAACACCTCCTGCATGATTTTCAACAGGAAAAACACATGAATTTGTGAGTGCTCCTCGTAAAGAAAATACTATTTTACTACTATTTAATTAGCATTTCTATTTGTATAAAGATTAAAAGAAGGCATCATCGACAGAAAACTGCTTACAAGCTTGATTGGTGCATTAGGATTTGTTATTGACAAGGTTAGCTCTTCATGCCAAATAGGGTTCACAGATCTCTTCTTCACACTTGTTTTCACTTTCTGCAATACAATTGAAACAGCAAACAAATGAGAGATCGAGAACAATGCACTCGTCAAACATTATCATGGAGATCGATGCCTCATACCTGCTTGCCAAGGCGAAGGACAACATAAGGATCACTGCCTCTTGCGTCGCGGTATGCAAGGTTGATCCCACGCACCAGGCGCACCTTCAAGAGGCCTACCAACCCATCCATGATCGTATCGGTTGTTGCTTAGATCCTGTGGGTTAATAATGATGATGATAATGTGGGACGAAGAAGCGCCTAATCCAATCCTCGAATTAGGCGACTTCTTTCGTCCCGTTTTTCTTGTCCTCTTCCTTCTCATCCGCATAAATAGTCCAGGGCATAAGTCTAAAAAAGACACTTCAGTTTAAGAAAAGATGAGGTGTGAGCCTTGACCGTAGGAATTTGTGCTGACCATTTCTTATGTTGCCTGCATTGGAACAAAACCAGTTGCTGCCATTTTTGGTCATTATCGTGCATGTGTCCTCATGTATAGAGAGGGATATGCGGAATATGTTGGATGTATTATTGAGCCTCGGGGCGAGTATATATAGGCGTACATGGGGTTATCTTGGAGTGCAAGACAAGCCACGAGAGTCCTATCTATCCTAGACTACTGCCTAAACGTACAGCCGTACGTATACTCTAACACTCCCCCGCAGTCGTAGCGGGAGCGTCGTGAACAACATGAACGGCGTGGACGGTCAGACTGGAGATAAACCGAAGTAGACCCAGAAGGCTAACACCCCCCCCCCCCCCCCCCCCCCCGCAGTCGTAGCAGGAGCGTCGAGGTCGATGTCGCGGCGCGGACGCTTGGACTGGAGAGGAAGCTGATGAGAGCTCAAGCGAGGTGGTAGCCCTTGTGCCGATGTTGAGGTAGCCAAGAGCGTGAGGCGGTGCCGAGGTCGAGGTAGCCATTGCGAAGAGATGCCGTGGTCGATGTCGTGGTCGGAGATGCCGGTGTCGATGTAGCCGCACATGAAGCCGCGGGCGCGAAGAAGGCGCCATGGTGATGATGACGGAGACGCGTCGAGGGCAGTCGTCGAGGATGTCGATGCCGAGGTCGATGCAGTCCGAACCGTCGAGGATGATGTGCAGCCATAGTTGTGCCAGAACTAGGCGCACGCCGGGGGCGTAGGCATACTACGGTTTTGCCAGAACCGAGTACGCAAGAAGAATCGTCGGTGACGCGGTCGAGGCAGTCGTAGGAGTCGATGCCGAAGAAGACGTTGTCGATGCCGATGAAGACGAGGCGCCGATCCGAGCTTGCCAGGCATGGGAACGCGTCGGGGACGAAGGCACGCAGCGGTGTTGCCAGCACCGAGCATGCGTAGAGCGGGACCAGTACGGTGTCGTGCCATGTCGGTGATAGACTAGCAGAGAAGGCTCCAGGACGGTAGCGAGGCGCAGAGCGGCGAAGACGGGGAAGAGCCGATGCAGTCCGCGGTCGTCGGAGTAGACGCGAGGGTGGTCGGTGGCGATGCCGGGAGGCGGCGTTGCCGGGTGGTGGCGATGACGTAGGCGACGAAGTTGTACTGGACGAGGACGAAGGTGTAGGCGGCGAAACCAGCGACGACGGAGGTCGTGTAGGTTACGTGAGGAGGCGCGGCGGCGGTACACGAACTTAGCGATGAAGAGCCGACAGCTTGACGAAGACCATGCGCGGACGGCGGCGACCCGCGTCGTGGGAGCGACGCGGTGGTAGCCTGAGACGTCGGTGCGCGGGGACGGCGAGGTAGACCGCGTGTAGCAGCACTACGGTCCGAGGGGACGACGTAGCTGCAGTATGTGAGTCGGTGCAGCGGCTTGAGGCCACCGGCGACATACGCACCAGGGAAGGCGCGCTCGAGGCCGACGGGTGGACCAAGGCGGCGGCGCGCGGCCCGAAGGGGCGGCGCTGCGGCAGCCTGTTGCTTGATCGGTGATAGGCGTGCGTACTCGATGACGATCTTCACGGGATCCTGCGGAGGCGCGTGCAAACGGCGGATCAGGCCGGTCGTGTGGCCAGTGTGGCAACGTATCGCAGGCGAGCGGGTGATCAATCCGATCGCCCGCAAAGTCGGGGACGCTGCTTGATGATGAGGTCGAAGGCGCAGCAGACCAAGGCGATGACGAAGATGGTGCAGAAGTCCCGATCGGAGCAGGGCGGCGATGGTCGGCGCCGGGTGACGGGCGGGCAGACGCGCGGACAACGGCCATGCAGGCCGCCGCGTCACGCTAGACCGCCATGTCGGAGAAAATGCCATGTGATCGCGCCGGTGTCAGAGTAGAGGCACGCGAGGATCGACTGGCGGTGGGCGACGCAATCCGATCTATGATCGGTAAACGAAAAGAGAAAACCGATCAAGAGATCGGAGGAAAAGACTTACAGGGCAGCCGATCACGGATCGGCGGACGGACCCTACGAACGGGGTGCGCAGCCCCGGCGGAGATCATGGAGATCGACCTCCCCGGGGGCAGCGCGGCGGCGCGAGGGCTAGGCGGCGGCTGCTCTAGGGTAGGATCTAATTAAGCTGATACCATGTTAAACGATAGAGAGGGATATGCGAAATATGTTGGATGTATTATTGAGCCTCGGGGGTGAGTATATATAGGCGTACATGGGTTATCTTGGAGTGCAAGACAAGACACGAGAGTCCTATCTATCCTAGACTACTGCCTAAACGTACAGCCGTACGTATACTCTAACACCTCAGTTCTCAGTTACTACCGAACCTGGCTCGCTTCCTCGGGTTTAGGATTAAAAAGGTTGGTGTGAAAGTTGTTCTTTTGTACAGATTGAACTAATATCTTGCCTGGAAAATGGAGACGAAGTTGACAGGACTGAGGAGAGTTTCTTCAAAATATACTAGTGATGATTATATACCAACGTTGGTGCTAACTTATTTTTTTGAAACAAAATGGGCAATATTGCCTCATTTTATTTAAAAAGTAGAAAAAATTGACTGCTTCATTAGCGGGTAGCCGGCTGAAAACTTTAGAAATGCACCAATGTCGTCATTGAACATGACCACATTGAGCACCACCGACCGACACGGTCATCCACACGATGCACACAGGCATGGTCGAATTGAAAGACTACTGTCGGGTTGCCGTCGAGCGTTATCCTCGTCAATCCTCCCCGAGTCAGCGATTCTGACTTCACATTCAACAACCATCGACGGAGCCCTCACCGCAAACGCCATCGAAAACCATGCCGGCCCATGACAACAATCGGCCACACGCGCCAACGACAAACATCTTCGACTTTGACAGTGAGCTTCGCAGGAGAAAATGTGTTGGGCTTGCGCCTCCTGAGTGCTTAGCAAAGCACCATCGCCTGCCCATCATCATCACTGCATGGACACACTCAACTGCAGCTCCGACTCCAAAATGACAAACCGAAGTACAAATTAATAGATTAGACACATCAGAAACCGGCTAACGAAGCCTGAAGTGTGACACAAACTCTGCTTGACGCATCATTGTTGCCAAACTGCTCACCACACCCTCAAAAAGTTGCCCCGGCAAGAAGCCATCCTTTGCAGGTCATTGGTCATAGTCGACTCTGAGACGATGCCCCCATAAAGGAGAAAGACGTAACAACGCCTCTATCGCCCGATCCCGGACTAAGGTTTCCTTTCGAGTCACTACCACTGGACAGGGAGGAGAGCACAAATCACGAGGATGATAGGAAGAATGTCAGCAACGCCCGAAAGCATTACCGTCGCGTGCTCCGACGAAGGCCATAACAATTATTTTTCTTGGAGTTCTCCCTTTACCTGTACCGGCCGGCCACAAGTCGTAACCTATCATCTAGTGCAGTCAAACCGAACGGGCCAAGCCCTACCGACGACCGCCCATGCCAGAACCAACCACCCACACAGATACAAAACTCAAAGTCGCCGGATCCTGGACGAGCTACTAACCCTACTGACCTGTAGCACGGTGCTGTCCACCGTAAGGCCGATAAGGCTGACGAAGCAACAAGGAGCAAAAGATCGAATCGAACCACTCTACAAGCCGCCGCCAGAGAACTCACCAGTCACCGCCAACTGGCAACTGCCAGCCTCACCGCCATCCACGCGGCCGGTGGAGACCACCGAACCACCTCCAGCTGGACCGACGAGGAGCACCGCCGTATAGTTGCAGCACCCTTGAACCCAAGGATGCACATGTGCCCCTTCCTGCCTTCGGAGTGTTGGAGATATGCCCTAGAGACAATAATATTTAGTACAATTTTATATCCAAGTTTATTATTAATCGCTTATACTTTATGCTATAACTGCATTGGGTACTTGAATAGCGATCACAGAGTATTCAAGAGGAAAACCTCCAATGCACGTGTAGAGATATGAACAAAGTAAAAGAGTTCCTGGTCTTGTCTCTAAGACTAGCCTATCTTATTATTAGATGATCATGTTTTACTGATCATGGATTTTGTATAAGTCACATAACTATAGGAGTTTATTATCGGAATGATAATAGTACTGAATCGACCCATCCTATGATCTTGCTATATATGAGACAAATCGTTAAAGATGAAGAATAGAAATTGATCATATAGAGTTTTTATTATTTACATTCTTATACCTTGAGAACATCGAGTGGCCGCTTATTTGACACTCACACTTTGACAGTCATCAAACGTCTTGCCGTCACTAGGGATTATAACGGTGACTATTGGGTGTGAATTAGAATAAGTATTGGAACGGAGATTGTTCAAGAATGGTACTTACTCCTCCGGACGATGGAGAGATACATCCTCTAGGCCATCTCAGTATTATCATGTCACCCCAATCGTCTGGCCAAACACAGTGTGATTTATCACAGGACATTGATAATAAGGAATGACAAAAGAGAATGATACCGGGAAACGATTTTTATATATGTTATGATCAAAAGGTCTTGGCCACACTAGAGCATATTGTCTCAACCTCGTGATATCATTGGTATCGTGTACGTAAGGGGATTAGCGCAATGAGAAACATAAAGAGGTTATGTCGTTCACTCATGAATGCATAGGAGCCAGTACAGACATCTAGGTTCCAATAATGGTTATTGTCTGGTAAGCTCCCGGACATGTCTATGTGTTAACGAACCTTTCGGGTCACACACTTAAGCTGTGAGTCAATATTTTATTGAGAGAATAAAGTTGTAGTATTAGTGGTTATGAGAAGTGGTCGGAGTCCCTCCGATGTCACAGGAACTACTCCGGAGTGATTCGGAGGTGTTCCGGTGAAGTTATCATGAGAGGGAAATATTGCCAAGTTTAGGGCAGAATGTCCCGAGAGAGAAATATGGCGAACATGAGATGTTCCGGGATGCCGCGGGAAGTGTTTCTGACATCAGTGGATAGAATCAATGATTTTATCTATAGAGTATATAAGGTTCTGGAAGAGTTTCAGAGGTTTTGCCAATTAGGGGGAAGTGCCGGAGGAGGAAGGGGGGAGCCCTGGGGGCCGAACCACACCTAGTGCGGGGTGGCCGGCTAGGCCCCACCTCCCTGGCTGGTGCACTACTACCTTCCCCTCTCTTTCCTTGTTCAAATTGGAGATTTAAAGGAGTCCTAATTGGACTAGGAGAGATTTAAAGGAAAAAAGGCAAAAAGTCAAAGAGAGAAGGTTTTGGGGGAGAGGCGTTGTTGGACAAGGACTCCCACCCAAACGGACTTGGGCGAGGGGTGCGGCCGGCCTCCCTAGGGCCGGCGCACCACCTCCTCCCCCCTTATATACTCCACCCCACCACCCTTTGGAGGCACGGAAGTTGACACAATTGCAATGCGCAAGTTCCTCTCTCTTGAGATATTGTGCAATTAGACGATGCTCTAATTAGACGGTGCTCTAATTAGACATTGCTCTAATTTCTCTCTAATTAGATCTCACGTGTTGAAAATTAGATATATCTAGTCTCATATAGCTCTAATCAAGATGATTAGATCTACCACCTATATTACGCCGCAAAGCAGTCTCTCTTCATCGACGCCAGGTGCTCTAGACGGCGGAGCGCTGACGGATTGGCGTGGTGTACGTGTGGATATTGTTTGAGCAGGTTGCGCAAACAATTCCTCGACGACGAGAATCGGTAACAATCTCACCTCCCGGCGTGGACATGAAATTCTTCATCGGGCTTCACCAGCATCTACTTCGATAAACACAAGATCTTTTGCAACTGTGTTTGTAAGTATTCTAGATTTAGCATTATGGGGTGCAGCATATCTTCATAGTATAGATCTTGGACTGTTGCGTAACATGGTAGTCAAAATTTTAAATTACCGTACACGCAACCCAGTAGTGGTATCAGAGCGGTTTATGCGTAGATATGATTTGATCTAGAGCACAAGTTGGTGCGGACATTGCACACTTTGTGCATTAAGGTTATTTTATTGCTTCCCAATAAGTTATACAACATATTCCATGGCGGCATAGGCAAGATCTTTACGGACTTCTGGCAATCCGCGGACCTTCTAGCTGCTCCTAGTATGCCTGTCGGCGTCAACGAAGTGCATCAGTAGCTTCGAGTTTGTACCTATAGTTGTGGACCTTGTGGTATGATGAACATGGCATGAGGGTTGGACGCCTCACGGGGGTCACACGCACATGTGATTGTTTAGATTGGGGTTCGCAACGTTTTCGTAATGTTGGGATTGCAATCACCCCGGAAAGTTAATCTAGCAATAACTATAAACGTGCTTCAGTTTCATAGGTAGTGACGGTAAATCCGTAGACCTACAGAGCAACGTAAAACATGCAAACAAACATAAGAGGCGTCTAACTTGGTTTTACAGGATTGTGTGCATGTGTTTTGGTATAGCTATTTTGTTACGGTGTTTTAACATGATGGCCAATGCCAAGTAATTGTTTGAGTTCGTCATCAACAATCAAGCGAAGAAGGAGTTCATCGCACGGACCAGGAGGAGGCGCCGGACTGGCAACGAGGACTTGGCGGATTTTCAGCTACGACAGTTTTTCCTTCGGGGAATTTTGTTGTGACCAGGAATAACGAAGATGGTGGATCGTCGTGGAGATACGTCAATGCTTCCCGGAGAAGAACAAAGGCTATACCAAATCACATGAATTTTTTAATTGCCTGCGATGTTTATCCTTTGTTGGTTGCACCTTTATTGCGCATTAGATGTTTATTAGGGTGAATCCTCATTTAAATACCATGGAGATCGTGTTCTTCCAACTGTGGCACCGTCAAACCAGGTGGTTGTCCCCAGGTGTTATGTATCCATGCGCCGAGCGGGCCAAGTGTTTGGTACGCGGATGTGAACCGTTCATACAGTGTTTAACGGTTGGTTGTCTTGAAGTCCAGACATAACTAGTTATGAGTTCTGAACATGCACGTCGAAAGACAAACATGAGTTGTAGCTACTACAACTAGCATAGTGCTTACCGGTCATCCACGTGCCATTGTCATGTATCCATGCTTGGTTCGTTGGATTCTCGGGTCCTGAATCACTTAGCGCCAATCTTGAGGATTATTGGGCTTAGTGGGAGCATATCTTGGATTCAATTAATTTTGAATTAAAGTAGTGCAAAAATTTAATAATAAACCAAGAGTCTAAATAAACTTGTTTTTGTTGTAGAAGATGGATCACTTTGAAAAGTATCACTTCAATCTGATGTTGAGTCGTACCCCGTTAGCTGCAAATGGAAACAACTTTGGAGAATGGTTTCACCACATGATGGAGGTTCTTAGGAACACCAAGAAGGAACATGTCTTGTATCCCATGCATCCAAGTTATGCTCATAGTGGGCCAAACTTGTTATGCGATGAGTGTATTGTCAAGGAGCTCTTGCACAGAGTTGGTTGAACTTAACGTTTTCAAAACCTTAGACCATTCCGTCTCATGGAAGAACTAAGGGCTTTGTTTATAAGTCAAGTGTGCACCGAGCGTTTCAATCTAGTCAATCAACTGAAGGGGAGTCAACTTGGAGAAGGGGAACCTATCCTGTTGTTCGAAATTAGAATGACTAAGTTGGAGGGAAGACATAGAGAAATTTGTTTTCCGATTTCTCGTGAATTCTTCAGTGACATTATGCTGGGAGCACTACCACCAGAATATGAAGCCGTTGTTGCTTTGTATAATCGCATTGCCGATGAGCGGCCAGTGCGGATGCTGTTTACCTTGCTCAAGGAAGCAGAAGCCGACATTCGTGAAGGGGACATGACATGGTCCAGGACAGGTATAAGATTTATACACAGTTTATTGGCATAATTTCATCAATTACGATCGTTGGTATGAGATACTAATTGATGCTCAAACTTGCACCAATGGCAGGTACTTTAGAATGAGCAAGTGCTGGAAAGAAAAAGAAGTTCTGGGATGACAATAAAGTTATACTTGTTGAGTAGCCAGGTGTCACATCCCAAATTTGGAAACTAAGAAAAACTTAGTTTTACAAGACCAAAATTCAGAACCAACAAAAACTTTTTGAAATATTTTACTGATGATTGTGTTTTCCATCCCATTGCTATGTTGAACTTGTGTGACTTGTTGTTTAAGTGTTTTGACTAGTAAATATAAGACCCAACCAATATAAAAATATATTTAACTTTGGTGATCATGTTATGACAAGAAAATATTCCATGTATCTTTTCCATTCTTATTTTGGCCAACTCCATTTCAATGATACTTGGTTTAGCAACAAACAAAACTAATACCCATTATTTGAGAAAGAAAAAGTATTCCCAAAACTATGTGTTCCCAAAAATATGGAGATCGATATGCTATCTCCTATCTATCTTTTAAACTTGATATTTTGCATTTGTATGCAACTCCCATTTTATAAACTTTGATTATCACTTCCTTTTAAAAAGAACACAAGTGGGAAATACATTACCCCACTTATTTGGCATTGCCCAAAACCCTTTTCAAAAATACCAAGGTGGAGTTGAGATAGTTTTAAACATCATCTTGTCAAAATTAAGAGTGATCATTCTTATAAGATAGTATTGTTAATTATGTAAATGGTGGTATGATTGAATCTTGTGGTTTGATTTGTGTGGTCATGATTGTGGTGTTGACCTTGTTGTGATTATTTGCTTATAGGACTTATGATTGTATTGATTGTTAATTCTTGTTTTATTGATTGCTTGGGTGAATAATTACACCAATATACTTGAGTGCTAAGTTGGAAGCCCACTGGTCACAAATTTGGAATGTGACTTGAATTTAAAGCAAACTCCTCAAATTATTCAACAAATAGAAATTAAGATCATGAATTAAAAGAAATGATCTTAATAAATTATTTTCCCTACTTAGCTATCTATTAAATATTTTCTCTATGGAAATAAAAAACTAGTTGAAGTTAATATATTTGTCAAGGAAGTTCCAAGAGTTCAAAATTAATATTTTAAACTTGCTTTAAAAATTCTAAAAGATTATAAAATAGTATTTAAGAAAAATGCCTTATTTAAACCCTATGAACAAAAGTTGTTCAAAACATTTTATTTTGACACCCCAATTTTTGTGGAGCTTCTACAAGTATTGGGGAGGCTACCTGAAGTTTCTCAAATTTTTATAAAATGTTTAGGTACCCCAAATAAATCCCCACAATGCCACTGGTTTTAAAAGAAATAGCAAAAAGGACTTAGTTGAAAAAGGGGAAAGAAACACAGGGGTTTTCTGCAATTGTTGCTTCGTCTCCCTGTAGCTCACATGGCGCGGTGTCGCCGTGTCGTCCGCTCCCGTGCGTCGCCCGCCCGGACCCCCCCTCGCGCTCTCCTGCCGCTCGGTGAGGGGGATAAGAACGCCTCGACGCTCTCCTCTGCCCTCCTTCACTCAGTCGCCCTCCTGCTCTCTCCCTCTCCCTCTGTTTCTCTCGTTCGAAACCGAACCATCGCCGAGCTCGCCGCCGGTGATAGAAGCCTCCCCTAGCAGATCGAAGACCACCACCGTGTTCGCCGCGTCGTCCTTCCCCTCCACGCAAAAGGAATCGAAGAGAGGTGCCCGCAATCGCCGCCGCCATCAGTTCTTCTCCGACCTCCGAAGCATCTCCGGCGAGCCCGCGCCGCCGCTGTGGACCACCTCCGCCCACGCCGGTTGTTCACACGCATCAAGGGTGAGCGTGCGGTCCTAATGGACATCTCCACCCTCCTCCTCTCCCTCTTTCTCGCCGTAGAGCACTAGGTCCGCCGTAGCCCGTAGCTCACCGCCGCCGTAGCTCGTCGTCGACGCCGTTCCCAGTGACCATTTGGTCCGTGGCTCCACCCGTAGGTTCCCCGGATCCTTGCGCGTCGAATGCACCCAGTAGTCGATCCCCGCGCGCGCTCCTTCGACGGAGCCGTGCTCGCCGCCGTCGCACGGTCACCGTGCCCAGCGCGCCGCGCCGTGCCAGCGTGTCTGCGAACGTGGCTGTGGGCCTCCGCGCTGATGTGGACTGCCAGCATGGCCTTGGGCCCACAAGTCAGTGACCGTGGGTAGCCAACCCCGCGGTGAAAAACGTTTCGGCTAGATTTCTCTGAAAAATAACAGAAAAGACAGAAAATGCTTTAAACTTCAAAAATCCATATCTTTTTGAATACTTGTCCAAAAATAACAAATGAGGTATCAAAATGTTCAGAAAAATAAAGTCTGTAAGATGGCATAACTCACACATCCAACTAATTTAGTTTAGTGGCTTTTTTATTAAAAAAATGAAGAGGGCAGAATAGAAACGGATTTTGTAAATCCATAACTAAATTAATATTAATCCAAATAATGTCAAACCAATTTTGTTAGCTTAGTACTGTGGTCACTTAGCTCCCATAATGTTGGGGGAATTAATTATACATTATTAATTAATTGGCATTAGAGTAAAAGTTAGAAAACCTTTCTGGACCAAAACAATTATAGGAAAATAATGGTTAACCCAAATGAGTTAGGACAAATTTTGTTAGGTCACATTTAATCAATGTCAGTTACCTCTAAAAGGATTTAATTTTTGAATAACATTAACTTGAGTTGTAGCAAAAACTTGATTATTAACTTACTGGATTAAAACAATTATGTAGGGAGTTTAACAACTCCAAATGAATTAAATCCAATTGTGTTGCGTTCTACGCATCAGTAGCTTTCTGTAGAATTTTAGTTTGTATTTTTGTGACCAACAGAACTCAAGTTGTGGAATTAAACATGTTCAACAAGTTTCTGCCATATTTTAGACATAAATAATTAATGTTTAATTCAATTAAATTAAAACCAAATTGTATTGTTTGTTATGTGCAGTGGCTATTTAGAGCATCTAGGATTGTAATGTTGTGTTGATGCTTGAGTAGTTTAGTGATTGTTTGCAATTGTTTGTTTATTAATTAGACGAGAACGCTGTCGGATTTATCGAGGAAGGAGAGTTTGTTGAGTCTGAAGATCAAGACCCAGGGCCACTTTGCCGAGCAAGGCAAACTATTCTCCGAGCTTGCATCTACATACATCTATTTTGGTTCACATGTTTTACTTATAAAGAGCATAAGTGATTTATGTGGTGTTTGCCACTAAAGCTATGATTTTGAAAACCCTTTTACAAAATATAAGTATATTATTTTGACACCCTATATGGAGATATTAGTTGGAAATTCTTTTTCAAACTATAGGATGGGAAAAATATTGTTTACTCAAAACTCCCTTTGAAAATACTTGTGTGGTTGTGGAATACCGAGATGTCGGTGTGGAAATGGAGAAATGGTGAATGGAGATGTTTATGAAAAATGCACATTGTGTCTTTGTACTATGACGACCAGCCAATAACCTGTGCGACCACATTTACCCACATATGGGAAAAGGGCGTAGTCATATAGTTTGCTCATATTAGTACTGGATGCCTCAACAACGGGGATGACCCCGTTCCATGAGGGGATGGTCTGAGGACCTACCCCTGACCTGGGTCCTCTTAAGAGAAGTCTGCCAACAGAGTTGGTATGAGTGTATTGGAGAAAGAGGATTGAAGGTTCCACCATAAATCGCCGGGCAGAACTACGAGTCCTCACACTTAGATTCCGACGGGCTGGGTTAAGTGTGTTGGAAAGTATCGTAGCGGTAGGGTCCTATACTAGCATGAGCAAAGGACAGGCTATGGTCGGTGGCTCAACTTCACATACACCTTGTATGGCGGGACGTGGCTGACACGATGAGTTACCAGATGGGTGTGGGAAAAGCGTGCTACCTCTGCAGAGGGTAAAACTATTCGAATAGCCGAGTCCTCGGATATGGACAGTTGGGAGGCTGTCCTCTGACCATGTGCAAGTTTTGAGATTTGAAAATAAAATGGAGATGTGTTGTATCTGCGACTCTACCGACGGGCTGGTATGAGGTTGCTGGAGAATGATTTGACCATGACGGGCTATGGTCGAGAAGTGAAGAGTTTTGTGATTTGAAAGTGGAAAATGTTTTAGGCAACTATACCAAAGGGTTGGTATGAGGTTGTTGGGATTGAATGACTATGAAGGGTTATGGTCGAAAAAAGAGGAGTTTTGGAGAAATAAACAAATGGTGCTTTTCCGGGAAAAATGTTTATAAAAGGGACTTCTTACCTTTTTCAACAAAGATGTATTTACGGGAAAAAGTTTTAGACGAGACTTCTTACAAAAAAAAGATTTATGGGAAAAGTTTTAAAAGCCTTCTTTCATTTTTTTCAATAAAGATATGGAGATTTTCAAACAAAGGTTTATTAAACAAAAGTCCATCCTCCCCTTTTTCAATAAGGTGGTGGAGTTTTCAAAGCAAAGAAAGTTTTATTTAAACAATAAAAATAGTAGTGCATGCTCATTTCAGGGGTAGTTTGCAAGTACATTCAAATGTACTCATATTGGTTTCGTCCCTGGCTATTGTCTTAGCCAGATTTTGAAGAGGAGCAGTTCGAAGAAGAAGGTTACGATGACGTCAATGCAAACTAGGGCGCTTCCCAGTCAGCTGCCTGTAGGGTTAAGGCAAATGACTTGGGCTCCACGTTGTTTGGTGATTTCCGCTGCAAGTACCAGTTGAAGTTATGACTTCAATCAAGTAAGTATATTTATTCGGTATTTATGGGTGTTCTGTGATGCCAATTCGAGTTATGTGCGACAACAGACTGATCATGGGATTGTTGCAGGAAACATAACGAGTATCTCAGATATTTAAGCCGGGGTCCTCACAGACTTGGTATCAGAGCCATCCTGACTGTAACAGACCTTAGTTAGAATGGACGCTAGTTAGGAAAGAAATATTTTGTTAAAAATATATTGTTACCAAAAACATATTTTTATCCAAGGAAGTCCCAAGATAGCTTCCACTCTTTTCACATTCTCAAATATTTCCGAGACTCATCCCTCTATTTTAAGATTTTCTAAGGATTTCTCTACTCCCTCTTACCTGTTCAAAATACTTGACGATGAACCCAAGTGAGACCTAATTAGCTAGCACCTACAAGAAGAAGCTTCCATCTCGAATACTCAACATTTAACAACAAGGCGATTGATCTGCAAATACCAAGGTCGTCAGTGTCAACAAAACAAGAGAACTCCGAAGATCTCAGCTCAACATCAACAATTCTACTCAAGTTGTAAAATTCAGAAATTGCAGTAATTTTACCGCCAAAGGTTCCCACTTGGGCAAGATGAAGAAAATCCTCGAGATACAAAGGCCCTACCAAGTTTCAAGTTTAAGGACATTAATCTGTCAACAAGTTAAAGACATGAAGATTTTAACAATCATAGTTGACCCAGACCCATTGGATCAATAGGATAAGCTCGTTTTACGTGAGCAACCCCCATCTTCCACGGTATTAAACGTCTGTTGGTGCTAAAAGTGCCTTGATTGATTCTTGCTTGTGTGTTGCATTTATGTGTGTTGTTTTCCTGGTGTGTTTCACAAAACCCGCCTTGTCGGGAACCCAAAGTAACCACACTTTTATCTGTTGCTTTATTTTTGACAGTTAGCAACAAAACCTTTTTGCCTTGTTGGCCAGAGATGTACTCTTGGTACCCTCTCAAAAGCCCGACTTAGAAAACCCTTCGGAAAACTTTCTCCTAAATATGAGAAGCCAGGTATGGAATACTCTCTACCTCAAGACTCTGCGACCTTTTGCAAGACGGATAGCGGCCTTCATATGTCGTTTTGTACAACCACATCAAGCCATCGAGAAAGATGAAGATTCAAGGCCCGATGGTAGATGACACTGGTTGTATCCCGTCGGACTAACAAAAATAATAATATGAAAACTAACATAACTAACATAATTTATCTAACTTGAGTTTCTCATCTAACCAAACTTTGCAAAATTACTAACTGCTTTTTCTAGACCATGGGAATAAGTGCCATAGGACGACTCAAGACTAGTTGGTACAAAGGAGACTTTAGGAGGATATAAGAGTGTTGGACTATAAGATTATTAGTCAAAAGGATCCCTTAAGAATCTAGTTGATGAGATCAAACTTTGGTGGATGAGGTTGGTAATATCAAAAATTTGGGGTTTAGAATAAAGGTGAAAGCTTGGAGTGGATCGATAAATTAATTGGGATTGGACAGATGATATATTTGATTAATACTCTGGGGCTAACCAGTTGTGGTCCCCAACCATTGGTGGTTATCTGGAACTAGAAGACGTGACCCTTGATTTAAGGTTTAGAAATAAAGGTGAAAGTTGATGGATTTTTAGGAAGCACTTGCTGATAAAATGATGTTGGATTGGTTGGAAGCAAGTAAATTAAGAAGAATACTCCAGTGTTGGAACGTTTAGGGTGATTCCTAGCGCAAGTGACCTTGTACTAAATTCTTAGGGAATTATAGGAAGTGGTCAAAGATGAGTTAGCAAATGAGTAGATCGTTGTATGCAAGAAATAATTGGTGGGGGATAAGTGAATGTTTATCGGATTCTTGGAATCAATAGGACTTGGTCTAGTAGCAAGACATTGTAGGTGATAGTAGTTTTCAGAGCTTGTCACGCTCTGTTTGGATTATTCTTAGAAAGATCTTTTATCTTTGATTATGAGACCAAGGCCCAAAATTGTGGAGATAAAATCTGAATTTGGTTAGAAAGTGGGTCAATTCTTGATGGTATGATCACATGATTGTTGGATGCTTTATTTAGCTTTGATGATATGATCATGGGAAGATGGCAACCCGAAGGAGTCAGATAATTTGAGATATGCCTATCTGGGGAATAAATTAATCAAGAAATAATTGGTGGACCCCTACGATTCTTGTGATAGGACGTAATGGGAAGATTATGCCTTAAAGGTTTGATGGATATCCGATAGATTGAACTACACTATGATAAAGAGTTTATGCCCGAGGAAGATGATGGTGGATTAATAATTTTAGCTTGGGCAAAGACCATGTTTCAAATTAACTAGTTGATAGTAGTGGGCTTACCAGAGATGTTGGAATGGTATTTTGAAGACTCGAGAATTAGAGGCCTATGTAAAGTCGGTTGTTTGGATCTTAGGTATAAAAAGATTGATGTTCAGAATATAGCACCCAACTCCCTTGAAAACTAACTTAAGCCCCTCAACCAGAAAGTTTTCCCGGGAACCCTAACTATTCTGGTGCACTCTAACCTGCTCGTGAAGACCCAGAACCAAAGAAGCCTTTCAGGACCAGCCTTTTTCCCACCAAGCCGAAGGTAGAAAAGCGTGAAGAAGATCTACCGGAAGTCACTAAGAAAAATCAAACAACGGAAGCGCCTGCTGTTGGCAACATCAACCACCAAGCAAGTCCAGACGCCCTTAGAAGTTTATAACATCCCTCTACTAACTAGAAACCGGAGAGAGTCGAGTGCTCAGACTCGACGCATCCTGAAAACAATGCGTCCCCATCTGCGACCCTCGTAAGGAGACAATATCAGGAAGTGATATCTGCACCGACCCAAGCACCGAGGAATAACACCCAAGATAAAGATCGTCAAGCTACCTCGGAAGAATAATGCCTCCAATTCAACTCCAGCTGCAACCTTCAGGATGAACCTTCAAAACCCCTTTTTAAGGGGGGAAGATCTGCAATAGGTATACAAGAACGTGGTAATAATTAGTTCCTTGCGCCTCAGCCTTGTAGTATCTGGAAACAACCAACCACGATTATCCATCAGTGCCGATCGTCAAGTCAACCTCATCATCAAGGATCTGAACTCAACACAGAAGTTATCGACAAAGAAAGCATCGCAACATCAATTTGTCAAGGTCTCACATGGCGACCTCAATAAAGAAGTAACGACTTCAGAAGTATAGTCAGCCCAAAACCCATGCCCCCGTACTCCCCTATTACCACCGGGCAAATCTCGAGGACGAGATTTATTTTTAAGGGGGGAAGAGCTGTCACATCCCAAATTTGGAAACTAAGAAAAACTTAGCTTTACAAGACCAAAATTCAGAACCAACAAAAACTTTTTGAAATATTTTACTGATGATTGTGTTTTCCATCCCATTGCTATGTTGAACTTGTGTGACTTGTTGTTTAAGTGTTTTGACTAGTAAATATAAGACCCAACCAATATAAAAATATATTTAACTTTGGTGATCATGTTATGACAAGAAAATATTCCATGTATCTTTTCCATTCTTATTTTGGCCAACTCCATTTCAATGATACTTGGTTTAGCAACAAACAAAACTAATACCCATTATTTGAGAAAGAAAAAGTATTCCCCAAAACTATGTGTTCCCAAAAATATGGAGATCGATATGCTATCTCCTATCTATCTTTTAAACTTGATATTTTGCATTTGTATGCAACTCCCATTTTATAAACTTTGATTATCACTTCCTTTTAAAAAGAACACAAGTGGGAAATACATTACCCCACTTATTTGGCCTTGCCCAAAACCCTTTTCAAAAATACCAAGGTGGAGTTGAGATAGTTTTAAACATCATCTTGTCAAAATTAAGAGTGATCATTCTTATAAGATAGTATTGTTAATTATGTAAATGGTGGTATGATTGAATCTTGTGGTTTGATTTGTGTGGTCATGATTGTGGTGTTGACCTTGTTGTGATTATTTGCTTATAGGACTTATGATTGTATTGATTGTTAATTCTTGTTTTATTGATTGCTTGGGTGAATAATTACACCAATATACTTGAGTGCTAAGTTGGAAGCCCACTGGTCACAAATTTGGAATGTGACTTGAATTTAAAGCAAACTCCTCAAATTATTCAACAAATAGAAATTAAGATCATGAATTAAAAGAAATGATCTTAATAAATTATTTTCCCTACTTAGCTATCTATTTCCTTCAAACAAATATTTTCTCTATGGAAATAAAAAACTAGTTGAAGTTAATATATTTGTCAAGGAAGTTCCAAGAGTTCAAAATTAATATTTTAAACTTGCTTTAAAAATTCTAAAAGATTATAAAATAGTATTTAAGAAAAATGCCTTATTTAAACCCTATGAAAAAAGTTGTTCAAAACATTTTATTTTGACACCCCAATTTTTGTGGAGCTTCTACAAGTATTGGGGAGGCTACCTGAAGTTTCTCAAATTTTTATAAAATGTTTAGGTACCCCAAATAAATCCCCACAATGCCACTGGTTTTAAAAGAAATAGCAAAAAGGACTTAGTTGAAAAAGGGGAAAGAAACGCAGGGGTTTTCTGCAATTGTTGCTTCGTCTCCCTGTAGCTCACATGGCGCGGTGTCGCCGTGTCGTCCGCTCCCGTGCGTCGCCCGCCCGGACCCCCCCTCGCGCTCTCCTGCCGCTCGGTGAGGGGGATAAGAACGCCTCGACGCTCTCCTCTGCCCTCCTTCACTCAGTCGCCCTCCTGCTCTCTCCCTCTCCCTCTGTTTCTCTCGTTCGAAACCGAACCATCGCCGAGCTCGCCGAGCTCGCCGCCGGTGATAGAAGCCTCCCCTAGCAGATCGAAGACCACCACCGTGTTCGCCGCGTCGTCCTTCCCCTCCACGCAAAAGGAATCGAAGAGAGGTGCCCGCAATCGCCGCCGCCATCAGTTCTTCTCCGACCACCGAAGCATCTCCGGCGAGCCCGCGCCGCCGCTGTGGACCACCTCCGCCCACGCCGGTTGTTCACACGCGTCAAGGGTGAGCGTGCGGTCCTAATGGACATCTCCACCCTCCTCCTCTCCCTCTTTCTCGCCGTAGAGCACTAGGTCCGCCGTAGCCCGTAGCTCACCGCCGCCGTAGCTCATCGTCGACGCCGTCCCCGGCGACCATTTGGTCCGTGGCTCCACCTGTAGGTTCCCCGATCCTTGCGCGTGGAATGCACCCAGTAGTCCATCCCCGCGCGCGCTCCTTCGACGGAGCCGTGCTCGCCGCCGTCGCACGGTCACCGTGCCCAGCACGCCGCGCCGTGCCAGCGTGTCTGCGAACGTGGCTGTGGGCCTCCGCGCTGACGTGGACTGCCAGCATGGCCTTGGGCCCACAAGTCAGTGACCGTGGGTAGCCAACTCCGCGGTGAAAAACGTTTCGGCTAGATTTCTCTGAAAAATAACAGAAAAGACAGAAAATGCTTTAAACTTCAAAAATCCATATCTTTTTGAATACTTGTCCAAAAATAACAAATGAGGTATCAAAATGTTCAGAAAAATAAAGTCTGTAAGATGGCATAACTCACACATCCAACTAATTTAGTTTAGTGGCTGTTTTATTCAAACAATGAAGAGGGCAGAATAGAAACGGATTTTGTAAAATCCATAACTAAATTAATATTAATCCAAATAATGTCAAACCAATTTTGTTAGCTTAGTACCGTGGTCACTTAGCTCCCATAATTTTGGGGGAATTAATTATACATTATTAATTAATTGGCATTAGATTAAAGGTTAGAAAACCTTTCTGGACCAAAACAATTATAGGAAAATAATGGTTAACCCAAATGAGTTAGGAAAAATTTTGTTAGGTCACATTTAATCAATGTCAGTTGCCCCTAAAAGGATTTAATTTTTGAATAACATTAACTTGAGTTATAGCAAAAACTTGATTATTAACTTACTGGATTAAAACAATTATGTAGGGAGTTTAACAACTCCAAATGAATTAAATCCAATTGTGTTGCCTTCTACGCATCAGTAGCTATCTGTAGAATTTTAGTTTCTATTTTTGTGACCAACAGAACTCAAGTTGTGGAATTAAACATGTTCAACAAGTTTCTGCCATATTTTAGACATAAATAATTAATGTTTAATTCAATTAAATTAAAACCAAATTGTATTGTTTGTTATGTGCAGTGGCTATTTAGAGCATCTAGGATTGTAATGTTGTGTTGATGCTTGAGTAGTTTAGTGATTGTTTGCAATTGTTTGTTTATTAATTAGACGAGAACGCTTTCGGATTTATCGAGGAAGAAGAGTTTGTTGAGTCTGAAGATCAAGACCCAGGGCCACTTTGCCGAGCAAGGCAAGCTATTCTCTGAGCTTGCATCTACATACATCTATTTTGGTTCACATGTTTTACTTATAAAGAGCATAAGTGATTTATGTGGTGTTTGCCACTAAAGCTATGATTTTGAAAACCCTTTTCCAAAATATAAGTATATTATTTTGACACCCTATATGGAGATATTAGTTAGAAATTCTTTTTCAAACTATAGGATGGGAAAAATATTGTTTACTCAAAACTCCCTTTGAAAATACTTGTGTGGTTGTGGAATACCGAGATGTCGGTGTGGAAATGGAGAAATGGTGAATGGAAATGTTTATGAAAAATGCACATTGTGTCTTTGTACTATGACAACCAGCCAATAACCTGTGCGACCACATTTACCCACATATGGGAAAAGGGCGTAGTCATATAGTTTGCTCATATTAGTACTGGATGCCTCAACAACGGGGATGACCCCGTTCCATGAGGGGATGGTCTGAGGACCTACCCCTGACCTGGGTCCTCTTAAGAGAAGTCTGCCAACAGAGTTGGTATGAGTGTATTGGAGAAAGAGGATTGAAGGTTCCACCATAAATCGCCGGGCAGAACTACGAGTCCTCACACATAGATTCCGACGGGCTGGGTTAAGTGTGTTGGAAAGTATCGTAGCGGTAGGGTCCTATACTAGCATGAGCAAAGGACAGGCTATGGTCGGTGGCTCAACTTCGCATACACCTTGTATGGCGGGACGTGGCTGACACGATGAGTTACCGGATGGGTGTGGGAAAAGCGTGCTACCTCTGCAGAGGGTAAAACTATTCGAATAGCTGAGTCCTCGGATATGGACAGTTGGGAGGCTGTCCTCTGACCATGTGCAAGTTTTGAGATTTGAAAATAAAATGGAGATGTGTTGTATCTGCGACTCTACCGACGGGCTGGTATGAGGTTGCTGGAGAATGATTTGACCATGACGGGCTATGGTCGAGAAGTGAAGAGTTTTGTGATTTGAAAGTGGAAAATGTTTTAGGCAACTATACCAAAGGGTTGGTATGAGGTTGTTGGGATTGAATGACCATGAAGGGTTATGGTCGAAAAAAGAGGAGTTTTGGAGAAATAAACAAATGGTGATTTTCCGGAAAAAATGTTTATAAAAGGGACTTCTTACCTTTTTCAACAAAGATGTATTTACGGGAAAAAGTTTTAGACGAGACTTCTTACAAAAAAAAAACAGATTTATGGGAAAAGTTTTAAAAGCCTTCTTTCTTTTTTTCAATAAAGATATGGAGATTTTCAAACAAAGGTTTATTAAACAAAAGTCCATCCTCCCCTTTTTCAATAAGGAGGTGGAGTTTTCAAAGCAAAGAAAGTTGTATTTAAACAATAAAAATAGTAGTGCATGCTCATTCCGGGGGTAGTTTGCGAGTACATTCAAATGTACTCATATTGGTTTCGTCCCTGGCTATTGTCTTAGCCAGATTTTGAAGAGGAGCAGTTCAAAGAAGAAGGTTACGATGACGTCAATGCGAACTAGGGCGCTTCCCAGTCAGCTGCCTGTAGGGTTAAGGCAAATGATTTGGGTTCCACGCTGTCTGGTGATTTCCGCTGCAAGTACCTGTTGAAGTTATGACTTCAATCAAGTAAGTATATTTATTCGGTATTTATGGGTGTTCTGTGATGCCAATTCGAGTTATGTGCGACAACAGACTGATCATGGGATTGTTGCAGGAAACATAACGAGTATCTCGGATATTTAATCCGGGGTCCTCACACCAGGCATCTCAGGATGTAGAAGAAGAACAGTAGAAGATCGCCTTTTTTGCGTCATGACCACCACTTCATATACAAGTCCAAGTCAATGAAGGAGATCTACACTAGGACTTTAAATAAGAATTTTTTCAGTTTGATCATTTTGTAATGAATATTTTGAGATTCTGGAACATGTCTTTGTACAAATATTAAAGTATGTGTGGGAGTTCATATTTTGTGAATTCGGTTTATGATGATCTTATTTATTGTAATATGTCTTTCATTAAGTTTTGTTAAGTCTTAAATATTTTGATTTGAATTATTACTTTAAGTTTTAAGTAATGATTAAGTTGATTTAATCTTTAATTTGGAGTTACACTTTTCGTTGGTTCTCTTTGGAGACTCTTAAAGTTATCTCTAAAATTAAATTGATAAAACTGAAATACACAAAGTCCTGGGCACTTGAGCAATTTGAAATTCTAGAAGTGCTAGGCGCTTAATGAAATTCGAAATCCACAAAATACTAGGTATTTGGTAAAATTCAAAATTGGCAAATCGCTAGGCACTAGTAAATTTAGAAATTTGCATAAAGGAGTGGAAACTACCCATTAATTAAATTTTATTAAAGTTTTAATATGAAGTTGCATATTAATGAAATAGAGTTGATGAAATTATTAAAGTTGCAATGTTTCATAAAATTTAGTGGGAGTGTGTGTGAATCAAAATAAGAGATCAAAGAAATTTGATAAAGTTAAAGAAAGACTTAATAAATGTATTATAACATGATTGACGAAAGAAAGTTTTCTTAGTCACATTACTCATGATTAATTTTGATAATTTGAAATAGTCATGATAATGAAATCTTTTGTGAGACAAAGATTAAAATATTATAATAGATATGTCTTGTTGTGTTGTGATGTAAACACTCCAAATTACCCACTAAAGTGAATAAATTATTTTGTTTGTATTGAGGATCTACATCAATTTTAACTTAGAGTTATTTTGATGGAGTTTTGAGATGTCAATTCTTGAATCAAAGTTGTGATTCGAATTGGACATATGTTTTGCATAGAAGTCCAAATAATATATTGGCGGTTATTTCCACAAACAAATCCAAGTGCTTGTTGACTTTGAATATTGGAGAAAAGTGTCTTTATCATAAAATTTGTAGTGGAAATAAAATACTAAGTTAAGACTCGGAGTCTTCGGAATAAAGATAGAATGAAGGGTTAACATGCAAATGTTTTCATGTCATTACTTTATCCGGGAAATCATGTATGTGATGCATAATTCGAACTAGGTGTTTCTAACAAGATGATCATGTGAACAATTTGATGATATCATCACTAGGTGATTTAATTATCAAATGTCTAGAACATGATAAAATGCAAAACGGTACAAGCAAAAAAGGTTGAATACTCGTAATTGACTGAAAAGTCAACGAGATCCAGAAAAGAGAAATTTTCATGTAACTCCAAGATTTTATCTTGAGAGTAGTTTGGACGTGATGTGAAATCACCGGGCATGAATATTTCATAAAGAGAAGGACATATATGAATATCTAATATTCATAAGGCTAGTCTTGATTAAAATTGTTTTATCAAGGACGAATAAATGATAGTGATAAGTTGCAAAACTTGTCATATCAAATGCCTAGAGCTGTTATGAGGATCTAAGAAGCAAAAGTTATTGCTATAGAATAATTGTTTTCGATTACTAGGTAATCTAGATAATTATGTTATGAGTGTTTGAAGTCAGTCATAATAATGAAGTAAGAATTCTATTCTTTTCATTATGTAAATCGAAGGGACTTAAAAGTGAATGGCAGCTAATATTATATTTGTTGAATTAAGGCTAGGCCGAATTCAAAAATGTATATCTTGTGAAATAAAGATTTTAAAAGGTGTTTTAAATAAAAGGTCAGAAACTCTCTTATTGAATTTTTTCTATGAGATAGGTTGGAAAATTTAATAAACATGAGTATGAATGTGCTAGGAACAATTCTGAAAGGTAATTCGAATTGTGTTTTGAGACAAAGAAATTTGTTCAAAACGTACAACGTGATATTTGCAAGATACATTGACCTTCGTAGTCAATGATGAGTAAATAAATAGGAATGAGATCAAATCATATTTTATATGGTGTTTCTTGTTCGTTACTGTGGTAGTACATAAAAGCCGGAAAGTTTCCAATGTGTTAAATTATATTTAGTCACCGGCATTAAGAGAAATACTTGGTAACAGTTTTCTCATAAAGGCAGTTAATTAAAAGTGTAATTGATCCTGAAGGTTTTTGTATTGAGATGAAAGCCGGATAGTGATATTACAAAACTATATCGACTTGGTAGATTTTGTAAAGTTTCAAATAATATATTGAGAAGTTACTCGTATATGTATTTGTAGTGGAATTATGAAATCAAATCTTAATTGATTTAAATTCAGAGAGTGCTAATTTCAAATGCTAAATACTATATGTTTTGATTTCATCAAAACATTAAGTATATTATGAGTGATTCTACAACATGTATAGATTTTCTATAAGAGGATAGTTGCATCATTGATGTGAGACGTCATGATAGCAAGTTATTGGATAAAGTCATTGACTTGGTAAGGTTTCAACAGATGGTATGATAATTTCAACTAGTCTATGGAGCCAGAAAAAGACCGAAATCTAGTTCCTAATAAATCCGACTTTGCATAGTCAAGTTTGACATGTAGAAGAGTTAATCAGGTTTAAGTATTTTGATTAGATCAAAGTTAAGGCATAGGATCAGACCGCATGCAGGAGTATGAGTAGCACCTAAGTTCCATTTGGTGTTATGACATCGTACCGACTAGAATCATTATTGACTCTAGCGCAAGTGGGAGTTTGTTGGAGATATGCCCTAGAGACAATAATATTTAGTATTATTATATATATATGTTTATTATAAACGTTTATATCTTTATCCTATAACTTCATTGGGTACTTGAATAACGATCACAAAGTATTCAAGACGAAAACCTCCAATGCACGTGTAGAGATATGAACAAAGTAAAAGAGTTCCTGGTCTTGTCTCTAAGACTAGCCTATCTTGTTATTATAATCATGTTTTCCTGATCATGGACTTTGTATAAGTCACATAACTATAGGAGTTTATTATCGAAATGATAATAGTAATGAACCTACCCATCCTATGATCTTTCTATGAGACAAATCGTCAAAGATGAAGAAAAGCAATTGATCATACAGAGTTTTCATTAGTTACATTCCAATACCTTGAGAACTTCGAGTGACCGCTTATTTGACACTCACACTTTGACAATCATCAAATGGCTTGTCGTCACTAGGGATTATAACGGTGACTATTGGGTGTGAACTAGAATAAGTATTGGAACAGAGATTGCTCAAGAATGGTACTTACTCCTCCGGACGATGGAGAGATTCACCCTCTAGGCACTCTCAGTATTATCATGTCACCCCACTCGTCTAGCCAGACACAGTGTGATTTATCATAGGACATTGATAATATGGAATGAGAAAAGAGAATGATATCGGGAAACGAGTTTTATATGTGTTATGATCAAAAGGTCTTGATCACACTAGATCACATTGTCTCAACCTCATGATATCATTGGTATCGTGTACGTACGGGGATTAGCGTAATGAGAAACATAAAGAGGTTCTATCGTTCACTCGTGAGTGCATAGGAGTCAGTACAGACGTCTAGGTGTCAATGCTGGTTATTGTCTGGTAAGCTCCCGGACATGTCTATGTTTAAACGAACCTTTCGGGTCACACACTTAAGCTGTGAGTCAATCTTTAATTGAGAGAATAAAGTTGTAGTATTAGTGGTTATGTGAAGCGGTCAGAGTCCCTCCGATGTCACAGGAACAATTCCGGAGTGATTCAGAGTTGTTTCGGTTAAGTTATCATGAGAGGTAAATATTGCTGGTTTTAGGGCACAAATTCCTGAGAGAGAAATATGGTGAACATGAGATGTTCCGGGATGCCGGGAAGTGTTTCCGACATCAGTGGATAGAGTCGATGATTTTATCTATGGAGTATATAAGGTTCCGGAAGAGTTTCGGAGTTTTGCCAATAAGGGGGGAGTGCCGGAGCAGGAAGGGGGGAGCCCTGGGGGCCGAACCACATCTAGTGTGGGTTGGCCATCTGGGCCCCACCTCCCTGGCCGGTGCACTACCACCTACCCCTCTCCTTCCTTGTTCAAATTGGAGATTTAAAGGAGTCCTAATTGGAGAAAAAGGCAAAAAGTCAAAAAGTCAAAGAGAGAAGGTTTTGGGGGAGGAGTCCTTGTTGGACAATGACTCCCACCCAAACGACTTGGGCAAGGGGTGCGGCCGGCCTCCCTAGGTCCGGCGCACACCCCCTCTCCCCCTTATATACTCCACCCCTCCACCCTTTGGAGACACATAAGTTGACACAATTGCAATGCGCAAGTTCCTCTCTCTTGAGATATTGTGCAATTAGACGATGCTCTAATTGGACGGTGCTCTAATTATTCATTGCTCTAATTTATCTCTAATTAGATCTCATGTGTTGGGAATTAGATCTCTCTATTCTCCTATAGCTCTAATCAAGTTGATTAGATCTACCACCTATATTATGTCGCAAGGCAGTCTCTCTTCGTTGGTGCCAGGAGCTCTGGACGGCGAAGCACTGACGGATTGGCGCGGTGTACATGTGGATACTGTTAGAGCGGGTTGCACAAGCAATTCCTCGACGACAATAATCGCAACAATCTCACCTCCCGGCGTGGACGTGAGATTCTTCATCAGGCTTCACCAACATCTATTTCGACAAACACAAGATCTTCCACAACGGTGTTTGTAAGTATTCTAGACCTAGTATTATCGGGTGTGCAACATATCTTAATAGTATAGATCTTGGGCTGTTGTGTAGCATGGTATTCGAAATTTTAAATTACCGTACACGCAACCCAGCACGGAGCAGGGTTCCTCCGCCACCGCTGTCAATGTCGGTGGCATCAGCTGTCAGATAGCGTGGGAAAGGTATCATTTGGCTGGTAGTATGCTCATCAGTTTTCCGTCTTTATGAACACAATCCACATTCAGGTACAATGCCAGTGCTTGCAACACTGAGAAAAAGCATAGTTACACTGAGCCTACAGCAGCCTTTATCGTATTAGTCGGAATATACAACTTTCATAAGGCCCTAAAAAGAAATTAAGATTACAAATAGGTCCAAGTGCCCTGCTGAAAGGACCCCAACTCCAGATATAGAATGAAATTGGGTCCACCTCCACGATTTGGGTCACAACCAATGGTTGGTTCCACGACCACCGCTGAATAACCACTTGGGGACCAAGGAATCACAACATTCTCACCTCCAGTGCGAAGACAACCCGAAAGCAAAATTTGTGGGAACCTCGTTGAAACCGCATAGCCTCTCCATGACGCCGCCACCAGGGCAAGAGGAAGAAGACAAGACTTCATCTCGGACAAAAGATTTCCAAAAGGCTACCCTTTGACTAGAAGATTCAAAGAGGAGGCTGATGTCTACGCATGATTCTATTCTTGTAGACAGTGTTGGGCCTCCAAGTGCAGAGGTTTGTAGAACAGCAGCAAGTTTCCCTTAAGTGAATCACCCAAGGTTTATCGAACTCAGGGAGGTAGAGGTCAAACATATCCCTCTCAAGTAACCCTGCAATTAAGATACAAGAAGTCTCTTGTATTCCCAACACACCTAATACACTTGTCTGATGTATAGGTGCACTAGTTCGGCGAAGAGATATTAAAATACAAGTGATATGGATGATTATAAGTGGTAATTGCAATCTGAAATAAAAATTGCAGCAAGCAAACATGTAGCAGAACTGGTTGTAAACGGTGTTTCAACGCTTAGAAACAAGGCCTAGGGATCATACTTTCACTAGTGGACACTCTCAACAATAATAATATAATTGAATACATAGATATTTCCTCTTCACTATGCTAAATTATTCTCTCGTTGGATAACGAACACCAATCCACTACGTAGGGCTATAAAAGCACACCTTAAAGTCGCATTCCACATCTAGGGAACCCCACACTGTCAACTTGAGCGCCCTAAAATAGTACTAGACAAACACCACAATTTCATGGAGACATCCAATACAAATAATAACTCATGATAAGTATTCATGTAATCTTTAGCCTAAGAGCCACACACGGTGCGCACACTGTCAACTTCGCGCCGTGGGACAAAGGTGACTCCGGAGTTTACATTAATAAAACCACTTTGAGTAGCATAATCAGAAGATAATGAAGAGTAACATCTATGGATTCAACTAGATTACAAAGCTCATGATCACATAAAGATCACACCATGGGAGAGAGATAAACCACATAGCTACCGGTAGAGCCCTCAGCCCCGATGAAGAACTACTCCCTCCTCATCATGGGAGGCAGCAACGGTGATGAAGATGGCGGTGGCATCGATGGAGATGGCTCCGGGGGCAATTCCCTGTCCCGGCATGGTGCCAAAACAGAGACTTCTATCCCCCGAATTAGGGTTTTTGGTGGCGGCGGAGCTACGGAACTCTTCTGGAGAAATCGTCGATCCTTTTAGGGTTTTCACCGCGGAGGCAATATATAGTCCAAAGGGCGTCGTGAGGCGATGCACGAGGTGGCCACACCACCCCACGGTGCGGCCCAGCCCAAACCGCGCGGGGGCATGGTGTGCAGGCTGTGGGCCTCCCCCAGACTTGTCCTTCTGGCTCCCGGAGTCTTCTGGCGTTTTAGAATTTCTGTAATTTTTTCAGATTTTTCTGAGCACTTTCATTTTTGAACTTTTCTGCAATGCACAGACATAATAAACAGAAACTGGCACTGTGGCATCTTGTTAATAGGTTAATCCAATAAATGTCATAATATGATATAAAGTGCATATAAAACATGTGATATTGATATAGAACAAGCATGGAACATCAAAAATTATAGATACGTTTGAGACGTATCAAACATCCCCAAGCTTAGTTCCTAATCATCCTCGAGTAGGTAAACGATAAAACAAAATAATTTTTGAAGTGACATGCTACCATCATAATCTTGATCAAATAGTATTGTAAAGCACATGTTATGAATGAAGTGATCCAGGTCAATGGTCTATTGTTTGGTAGCAAGTTGATAATGAGCAAACAACTGAATCATATAAGAAAAAACTTTTCATGAATAGTACTTTTGAGACAAGCATCAAAGAGTTTTGCATAAGTGTTAAATCATAAAGCAATAGATTCTAAGTAAAAGGTATATAACCAACACAAAGGAAGATTTAAGCTTCAGCAATTGCTTTCAACTTTCAATATATATCTCATGGATATTTGTCAACACAAAGCAATATAATAAGTGCAATATACAAGCATATAAAAATTGTTGCACCAAAGTTGACACTAGTGTTTGCTTCTGAGATAGAAAGAAGTAGGAAAACTGACTCAACATAAAAGTAAAAGAAATGCCCTTCGCAGAGGGAAGCAGGGATTAAATCATATGCTAGAGCTTTTTAAGTTTTTGAAATCATATAGAGAGTAAAAATAAGTTTTGGGAGGTGTTTGTTAATTGTCAACGAATCAGAAAATGGAAAGTACAATATGACCCCTGCCAACCAGACTTTTAAGAGTGGCTCCCATGAAGGACGTTATTTCTACCAGCAAGGCAGATCATCCCTCTTCTCTTTTGTTTACACATGCAGATATTTCACTGTTTGTCATTGCTTGACTGATAAATCAGGGCAAAAATGTGAAGAGAATTAAGCGGTTAAAGTTGTAATTAATTGGGACTGGGCACCCCATTTGCCTGCTCTTTTTGCAAAATTAATGGATAAGCAGATGTATATGCCGCTAGTCCGGTGGTAAAGTCTGTTTGACAGTTGACATAAAGACATCTACCCCGTCCTCATGAGCTTGGTAAACATTGACACAAAAAGGAGTAATATTTTTTTTGAATAGTTTAAAGATAACACATGAAAAATTTACTTGGAGTGGCAAGGAAATACCACATATAGGTAGTTATGGTGGACACAGATGGCATGAATTTTGGCTCAAGGTTTTGGATGCACGAGAAGCATTCCCTCTCAGTACAGAGTTTAGTCTAGCAAGGTTATTTGAAGCAAACACAGAATATCAACCGACACAGCAAGACTTATATGAAAACATATTGCAAGCATTATAAGACTCTACACTGTCTTCCTTGTTAACCAAACCTTTTTACTAGAAAATATCTAGACCTTAGATATTCTAATCATGCAAACTAAATTTCAACAAGCTTTACGGTAGTTCTTCATTAATAGGTTTTAACTACATGATACAAAAGCTAAAACATGAACTACTTGATAACTCAAAACAATTGACAAGTATCAAATTATCCAATACAGTGATCTACAAGAATATGTAAGCTTTTTTCCATTATGCCATCTACCACATGCAACATTTTCTGTTCCAACCAAACACCAATCAATTTATTTCGACACAAACTCTCCAAATAATTATAAATGAAACAGGAGAGTACTCTATCTAAAAGAACTAATAGCTCTGAACAAGAGATGCATGAAAAACAGGAGCTAAAAGCAAAATAGTAGCTAACAAGAATACTCAACAAGTATAAGTGAAGAATAGGAGTATTCACATGAAAATGCGGAGCGTGTCTCTCTCCCAAACAAGATTGCAAGGATCCAACCAAGTTGATTTCAGAAAATAAAATAACAAAGCAAAAAATAAAAGCACATAGACGATCCAAGCAAAGCACATATGATGTGAAAGAATTAAAATATAGTTTCACTAGAGATGACCTGATAAGTTACTGATGAAGAAGGGGGTGCCTTGGGCATCCCCAAGCTTAGACACTTGAGTCTTCTTGAAATATGCTGGGGTGATCCATGGGAGCATCCCCAAGCTTAAGCTCTTCACTCTTTTGATCACATTATATCATCCTTCTCTCTTGACCCTTGAAAACTTCCGCCACACCAAACTCAGAATAATTCTCATTAGAGGGTTAGTGCACAATCAAAAACTCACATGTTCTATAAGGACACAAACATGACCGTTACTTTTAACATTAACTACTGCCACTGATGTTATGTGAAGCTCTTCCACCAAAAAGAATTCCACTCAACAATAGTAAAAGAGAGAATGCAAAATAAAAGGCAGAATCTGTCTAAAACAGAACAGTCCGTAAAGACGAATTTTTTCGAGTCACTTACGTTGCTCAGATCGAAAAACTCAAAACTAACGAAAGATGCGTACATATCTGAGGATCACACACAAACATTTTCAGATTTAAATAATTTTTCTGTGATTTTACAGAAGTAAAACGGTGAACAGAAAAAATATGTTCCTGCGCAGAAATCCAAATCTAACATCATCTTCCTATTAGAGGTCTTACTTGGCACAACAATGCAAGAAAATAAAGATACAAAGGCATTGCTACATAAGTAAACAACACCTTGACTCAAATAAAATAAAAATAGCAGAAAATAAAAACAATGGGTTGTCTCCCACAAGCGCTTTTCTTTAAAGCCTTTAGCTGGGCATGATAATTTTGATGATGCTCTCATATGTATGAGAGTTGAACATATAAGAATGCATCAAGAAGCAAATATAAAGCACATTTAAGCCTAACACACTTCCTATGCAAGGGAATCTTGTAAGAAAATAAATCAATAAAGCACAAAGTGACTAGCATAGGAAGGCAAAACAAGTGCAACTTCAAAAATTTCAACATAAAGAGAGAAGACTTAATATTATTGAGATATATGAAACCGTGTCTCCCTCTCTCATAAGGACCAGTAGGTCTTAAATTACCCAGCAAATAAAAGCAAATCAAGAGAAAGCTCAAAACCTTCATCATAAAGAGAAGAAATTTAGTAACATGAAGATTTCTATAACCATACTTTCTTCTCTCAAAATAATTTTCAGTGGCATCATGAATAAACTCAACAATATAGCTATCACATAAAGCATTCTTATCATGATCCACATGCATATAAGTATCATTACTCTCCACATAAGCATAATCAATTTTATTAGTAATAGTGGAAGTAAAACTATCACAACCATCATTGTAATCATCATAAATTATAGGCATAGTATAATCAAAATAAACTTTATCCTCCATAGTAGGTGGCACCAAAATACCACTATCATTATAATCATCATAAATTGGAGGCAAAGTATCATTAAAGAAAATTTTCTCCTCAAAACTTGGGGGACTAAAAATATCATATTCATCAAAACCAGCTTCCCCAAGTTTAGACTTTTCCATAGCATTAGCAATAATGGTGTTCAAAGAATTCATACTAATAACATTGCTACCACTATTATGCAAACAAACTTCCATAGGTTTTTTAATTTTCTCTTCAAACACATCATGTCCCAACTCAAGATAAATTTCATAAAACTCTCTATTTTTGTTGTTGTTTTCCATTAAGGCTAACTAGTGAAATAAAAACAAGAAACAAAAAGATAAAACTGCAGGATCTAAAGGAAATACCTTCGAGCACTGCTGCTAGAAAATAGCTTAGTAGACGGAGGATGTGAGTACCTTTTACCTTACCTCCCCGGCAACGGCGCCAGAAAAGAGCTTGATGTCTACGCACGCTTCTATTCTTATAGACAGTGTTGGGCCTCCAAGTGCAGAGGTTTGTAGAACAGCAGCAAGTTTCCCTTAAGTGAATCACCCAAGGTTTATCGAACTCAGGGAGGTAGAGGTCAAAGATATCTGACGAGGTTATAATCTGCAGGTACCCCAACTTAAGGGTACCTGGTGCACGTAATGATCAAAGAAGACCAAAGATTAATCGAAGCCCACGAAGGAAGGCCTGAGACGAAGAGTGTTTTCCAAGTTAGATCAAGTTATAGTCGTTTAAGACTTTCCATACATGTAACCTTGGTCGGTTATGTTTCCCGAGACCCAGCTTCCTATATAAAGGCTGGGAGGGTGATCGATCAAGGCAAGGAATCCATAGCCACCAAAACCTCGACGAGATCAGCCGCTCGTCGAACCCTTGTAACCTTGATATTCATACCATAAACACAGACAAGCGGGAAGTAGGGGTTTTACCTCACTCGAGGGCCCTGAACCTGGGTAAATCCAGCTTGTCAGCCGTCGATTCCACCGATACTACGCGTTCTCTACCACACAATCAACCCTAGGTATAGCAACCATGGGAATTGCCGAGGGCACACCTAGACAATTGGCGCCGTCTGTGGGAATAGGTAGTATTGGGCTCACGGTTTCACCGGTTTCATCATCAAGCGGCCACCCGCCGATCGCATCTGCACAAGGTAACTTTCCTGCTACATCATCAAAAAGCAAATCACCGACCACCGTTGCAAACGGCAACTTGCCGGCAAGATCTACCAGCATCAATTCAAAAAGCGATCACTCACCAAAATCTCCAAGGAGGCTCATGCCGCACTCGATGGAGGCTCAACAAGCCTTTGCCGGACTCGAATCAGGTTTGGATGTTACAGTTGGAAAATTTAACTTCTTTGTCGATAAAGATGGTGTGCAGGACCTGTTAGACCCACTCGACATGGAGACACTCGACACGGAGACAATCGACAACGCTTCGACTGCAACACCATCCATATTGGGCGCGACATCGTCACAGATCGTCCCGATCCAATCGCCAAGCGACTCTGTAGCATCCATGACCTCGCGAGAGTTCCATGACGAGGTGGCAAAAAGATTTGGAAGAAGCGAGATCGAATCTGCGTACCGCCCAAACAACTCAATCGAGTCACTCGACAGCGTCGTCGACTGCAACGACGTCGCGGGGAACAAGGAGAACATAGATGACAACATATACCTTGCCGATCTCAACGGCCCAAAAATCCGTGCCAGCCACGAGATATTCACCTGCGATGCAAATAGCCTGGACAAAGCACTCGAAGATCAACTCGATTGCGGCAGAAACCCAGCAAGCAAAGCAACTCCAACATGAGCCTGGATGACGACGCCGAATCCATAATGCGCATTAGCAACACATGGGCAGAAGATCGGGTGGTTCCGTATCAGGTATACACCGCGAGTACAGCAGAAACGTCAGCAGCTGCAACATGCCGTCGACCTACAGAATACCCTTGCACAGTCACCATGCCTGACGGAACAACCACGCTGACCATCACCGCAGAGATGGCGGAAAATGTGAGCAAAGTAATCGAAAGCTGCACAATCCTACCAGCGAACGCAACTCCGGAAGAGGTATTGACCTTACAATACTTCCAGTGGCAAGAATCGATACGGTTGAAGAACTACCGAGCAGTACTTGAAGAACGCAAAAAGCAAGCCAGCATATCGAGTGCTCAGCGAAGAGCATTGTCTACGAGTTCAACGGGCAGAAACGACCCCGTGAATAGGTCACGATTCATAAACCTCGGAGACGCAGATCGTGTAGCGGTCACTCGGAATTTAAACCCAGCCTTTATGGCAGTCGACGCGGAAGGAGTCCCCATACCTACTGAGCCAGCCGGGGCGCTGATGACGCTAGGCACCTATCTCAGAACAATCGAACCTCCTGCAGGAGACCCAAAGAGGGATCAGCACCTCCAACTGTACAAACAACTGGCAATAGCAGCACAAGCCATACAACATCCACAAGCAACTCCAAGGAGAGATACAGATCGGGACCGTTGCAGTCGAAGTCCTCGGGGAAGGAGCAGTCGAAAAAGCTCACGCCGTCATCGTTCCAGCAGGAGCCACTCGAGGAGGTCATACAGCAACAGCTCAGACTCGGAAGCAGAAATCGGGCCATGTGGAGCGCTATGCTTCACTCGACGGATCCGGGAGGCTCGTATGCCCAAGAAGTTTTCGTTAGCTACCACGCCAAAGTTCAACTGCAAACAAGAGCCATCAGGCTGGCCAGAAGATTACAGGCTGGCAGTCGGATGTCAGCGCGGTACCACAACTACAGCTATGCAGTACATACAACTCATGATGGAAGGAACAGCTCGCGATTGGCTTAAATCGCTACCCGAATCATACTACGATTCATGGGAGCACTTCAAAGGTGATTTCATCAAATACTTCGAGCCTCTATGTGAGCGCCCCAAAACTTTCGAGGAGCTCCGGACCTACAAGCAAAAGTCAGACGAATCTCTGAGATCGTACATACGGCGGTGGACCACCATCCGTAACTCAGTAGGCAACGTATCAAAAGATAGGGCAATCGACGCCTTCAAAAACGGACTCTGGAGAGAAGACTTCAAAGAAACACTTGGTCGAGAAGATCCAAAGACAATGGTGGCACTCATGGTACTCGCAACAAAGTGGGCAGATGGAGAAGACAACGTACGAGGCACTCGACCCGTAGCATCACATGAGAATCATGAGGGTGGCAGTCGAGACCGCAGAGATAGCTACAGAGATGATCGAAGGCGCAAACGCAAGAATCGTTATCACGACGATGACCATCCAAACTTCATCGCAGCAGGCTTTGTCCAGTCAAGGAACAGCCGCGACCAAACTGACAGACGACCCGACGATCATCGTGATAATCGAGATCATCGTACGGACGACCGCCGAGGTAATCGAGACCATCGCACAGACGATCGACGCGACAGTCGAGACCGCTGCGGAGATAACAAACGCGATGACCGCGATAGCTACAAGAGGCCTGAATGGCACAGGCGAGCAGACAAAGAGCCTGAGCGCTGAGTCGAAGAAAGGATGGATGATTATTGCAGATTCCATCTTTACAGAGGGGATGATGGTAAGCTTCGCTCTAGCCACTCGCTGAGAAATTGCAGGGAATTCGATCAACTCGCGATTGAACATATATTACGACTGCAAAAAGATGGACGTGCACCTCCTCAACTGACGCACACTCCATCGACTACATCGCAAGCACAGCCTGTTCAGGCATATCCAGTACTGCAACAAGTACAACAAGCACAGGTATATTCCATACTACCGCAAACACAGCCTACTCAGGTGTATACTGCACCAACACCAGCGCAACCGACGCCAGTGTACATGGTGCCAGCACAACCCGTTACGGGAATACAAATGGCAGCAACCGTGCACCAGATACATCAAGGAGATGAACAAAAATATCCCGTAACTCGGGGCAGATGAACATGATCCAGCGAGGACGTCCCTCCAATAGAGAGCAAAAATTACACACTCGACACGTCAATATGGCGGTCATGGCACCCCCAGCTATCACAAATTATTTGAAAGGATCAAAAACTCCGGTTGTCTTCAATCGAGAGGACCATCCACCCGCAGTATATCGACCTGGGCATGCAGCCTTGGTACTCGACGCCCAAATCGAAAGCTACGCCATGACCAAGGTCTTCATGAACGGAGGTAGCGGCCTCAACATAATCTTTGCAGATACGCTACGCAGAATGAACAAATCAGTCGAAAATCTGCCAAAATCCGCAAGTACCTTCCACGGTATCGTTCCAGGCAAAGCAGTGCTCCCAGAAGGCACCATACAACTCGATGTTACGTTTGGAGATCCTACTCACTTCAGAACCGA
Organism: Poa pratensis; assembly: GCA_947311845.1. Lineage (NCBI taxonomy): Eukaryota > Viridiplantae > Streptophyta > Magnoliopsida > Poales > Poaceae > Poa > Poa pratensis. Next base: position 59,733,826 of record CAMZMU010000128.1, read on the forward strand.
GTCGATTGAGTTCGAAGTGGTCGATTGGAAGTCACAATACCATGCGATACTTGGGCGCCCCACTTTCCCCCGATTCATGGCCGTCCCACACTACTCCTACCTCAAGCTCAAAATGCCAGGACCAAAAGGAGTCATCACGATCAACGGGAACTTTCAAAGGTTAGATTCATGTGACCGTGACTTCAGCAAAATCTCAGAGATGTATGGGATGGAGCAATCATTTGCCAAACTCGAGGTTTCTAATGACCGCACACTTCTGCCGGAACACAAGAGGTTAGCATCCGACAGACAATTCAATGCAACCAACGACACAAGAAAGCATCAAGTGCACCCAACTGATCCCTCAAAAATGGTGAACATATCATCGAGTCTTACCAGCAAACAGGAAAATGCGCTCGTTGAATTTCTCCGTAAAAACTGGGAAGTATTCGCATGGTGCCCAGCTGATATGCTAGGTGTCCCCAGAGAGTTCGCCGAGCATTCTCTACAACTCAAGCCAGGGTCTAGACCAGTCAAGCAAACTATGCGCCGTGTTTCCGATCCCAAAAGAGGTGCAATCGAGGCAGAAGTTGATAGGTTGCTTGCTGCAAAGTTCATTCGAGAAATCAAAAAGGCAGACTGGGTTGCTAACCCTGTACTGGTCGAAAAGAAGCACTCAGACACCCTGCGAATGTGTGTAGATTTTACAGCACTAAACAAATGATGTCCAAAAGATCACTTTCCATTACCATGAATCGATCAGATCATCGACTCAACAGCAGGATGCGCTCGGTTATCATTTTTGGATGCATATTCAGGATACCATCAAATTCGGATGAAAGAAGAAGACGAAGATAAAACAGCATTCATAACCCCACTCGGGGTCTACTGCTACACAACCATGCCTTTCGGGCTAAAAAACGTAGGCGCAACTTACCAGCGCATGATGCAAAACTGTCTACAAGAACTGATAGGGCGCAATGTTCAGGTCTACGTCGACGACATCGTCATCAAGACTGAAAAGGAGGACACATTAATCAGTGATCTACATGAGACATTCAAGAATCTCAATCGATACAACATCAAGCTTAACCCAAAGAAATGCACCTTCGGTGTCCCAGCTGGACAACTCTTGGGTTATTTGATATCTGCACGTGGAATCGAAGCAGCCCCAGAAAAGATACAAGCTATACTCACAATGAAGAGACTACCAAACTCCATGAGGTACAGCAGCTAGCTGGTCGAGTAGTAGCACTCAGTCGATTCATCAGCAAACTAGGCGAAAAAGCACTTCCATTTTACAAATTGATGAAGAAAGCAGACAAGTTCGAGTGGACGGATGAAGCCGAAGCAGCTGTCCTCGAACTCAAAAAGATGCTCACAAGTCCGCCAATCCTCGTAGCACCTAAGGAAAATGAACCACTCTACCTATACATCTCAGCCACCAATCGAGTGGTCAGCACTGTGCTGGTGGTTGACCGCATGGAAGAAGGACATAGTCAAAGCATACAGAGGCCAATATATTATGTAAGTGATGTTCTTTCCCCGTCCAAACAGCGGTACCCGCAATATCAGAAATTGGCGTACGCCGTATTTATGACATCAAGAAAGCTGGAGTACTACTTCACAGAACACCCGATAACGGTGGTCAATAAGTCAGCGATTGGAGACGTCCTCACAAACCCCAATGCAACGGGGCGAGTAGCAAAATGGCTCATCGAGCTGGGACCACTAGGAATCAAGTACGAACACCCGAAAGCCATCAAATCACAAGTCCTACCCGATTTTCACACCGAGTGGGTAGAAGCTCAATTGCCAGGGGTACCTGACGTATCAAATTCCTGGACCATGTATTTCGATGGGTCCAAAAAGAATGAAGGAGCAGGAGCGGGCGTCATACTCATATCACCAAAAGGCGACAAACTGCGCTATATCTTGCAAATGGGTTTCGAGTTCCCATCAAATAACGAGGCCGAATACGAAGGTTTAATCCATGGCATGCGCATGGCAAAAGCCATGGGATGCACTCGACTAATGATTTATGGCGACTCTAAAAAAGTTGTGCAGCAAACAATGAAGGCTTGTGATGCAATCGCAGACAACATGATCGCTTATCGGGATTTGTACAACATAATGGAGGGCAGCTTCGATGGCTGCGAACTACGACACATAGGGAGAGAAAGCAATGAAGAGGCTGACAAATTAGCCAACATTGCTTCCACAAAAGCACCAGTCCCGCCGGGCATTTTCTTTGAATGAATAGAGCGTAGGTCAATCGACAAACAACCATCGACCACGACAGCAGCTGTCGTGGGTTTTTCACGTCAGGTGTCATAGATGACTTCGTAGGTGTGGGATTACGCGAGTCAAGCATCTCCGAGCTTGGGATCGCAGGAACAAAGATCAACACAGATTTACCCAGGTTCGGCCCCCTCAATGTGAGGTAAAAGACCTACTTCCTGCCTACCCTAGATTGGTATTGATATGATAATCGAGGTGTTACAATGGAGGCGATCCGATCTGGTACTCGCCGTATGAGCTAGGGTTTAGGGCTTGATAGCTTGACCCGCTCTAAGTCCTGCGAGTCCTCTTTATATACACAGAGGCTCGCTAGGTTACAAAAGGAAACTTCCCCATAAGGAATACGTCCACAGAGGCCTACTCGGAGACTACTTGGTCTTCACGTCCTCCGGGATATGTCTTCTAGATCTTTCCCCTTATGGCGGTTCAATATTGGGCTTGCTCCCAAGTGGGCCTTTGTCCGTGCGAGTAAGTTAAGTCGCACTGGGCCGCGGGTTAATCCAGAAAGTATTCCCCCGACATTAGCCCCCAAGTTTAGCTTGGATTTCGAGTGAAGGCTCCTTTGTCTTAACAAACCCCTGAGCCGCACATGAATTATCCCAGCTGAACTCCAATTTTCTTATTTCCAATCTGCGATTATAATCTTCTTGGCGGCTCAAGAACGCGACTTAACCTGCCTTGACGGTTGATTTTCAGATCTAAACGTCTTCCGCATCTGGGTATTTATCTTGGCTCATCGTTTTTCCCAGCGTTCTGCATCACGCATCCGCTGCTTCTTTCCGCCGCCTCCAATCTCGCTTCTCGTACTCACAATCCTTCGGTGGAGATCTCCATCAATCTGAGAAAAATGTCTCGCCGCAAGTGCAACTGGGAAGGCTCGTGGGTCGACGAAGATTTCCTGGAATCCCTATCTGCACGGGGCCTTCTTCCGCCAAAAGATCAATGCGAATGGCGGGCGGCCGGTGAGGAGGTAATCCCCAATCCTCAACCAGGAGAAGTAGTGATTTTTGCGGAGCATGTTGAGCGCGGGTTCAAGCCCCCGGGCTCTCTCTTCTTCCGCTCCTTGATGCAGCGGTTAGGTCTCCGCTTCCATGATATTGGCCCTAATTCGATGTTGCAAGTGAGCAACTTCCACGTCCTCTGCGAAGATTATCTGGGTATCCCGCCTTCAATAGATTTCTGGCTTGCTCTTTTCAATTGCAATAGTCAAAGGGAAACCACAGATGGTCCTTTTCTCCAATGCGGCGCCATTTCCTTCCAACGCCGTAGGGGTAGTATCTTCCCAAAACTAACTCTTGCCAAGAAAATCAAGGAGTGGCAAAGGACATTCTTCTATTGTAAAAACACTTCTCCTGAGGGTGAAATTCCTCTTCCTCTTTGGTCTCCTCTTCCCTTCGAGGCTACCGATGCTCTGTCTTCTAAACCTGATCCTTCTTCGTTGCCCTTTATCGAATCCCTTCTAGACAAGGTGAGAGCGCTGACACTCCATGGTCTCACTGGATTAGATCTCATATCTTGCTGGACTAAATGGCGAGTTCAGCCTGTGAGTCGCCGCTCGCGGCTTATGGTGGATTTCACTTGTCATGCAAATGACGTCGATCGCACTTGCCCTGAAGATTGGGACAAAGGGGAGTGGATAAATTTCATTCGCCGAGTGACGGACGAGGATATTGACTCGTATGACAACGTCGGACTTGCTCCCTTCTGGGCTGAGCACAAGCCTTTTGTGGTAATGTTTACTTGTCACCTGTTTCCTCGAAAATTCCTTCTCCAAAATTGATTATTTCTGACCTGAGCTCCTTTTCAGATCGATCCCTATTTCTGGGTTCTTCCTTCAGAGGACGTCGACTTGAACCAAGGAACCGCGGCTGAGTCGTCAAGGCAAGCCGCAGCCTTTGGCGAAGATACAGTTATGCACGAGGGTAGTGCTTCTGAAGAGGAACAACAAATGGCCGACGCTCTTTTGTCCTCGACTCCAAATACACCTTTCCTGGAACTTCCTGAGGTGCCTCGCAGGTCCTCGAAGCGTATTTTATGCCAGAGCTCAGAAGACCCCGCAGCCTGAGAAACGTCGCAAAGCCTTGGCGTTACTAGCAGAAACAAGAACTGCCAAATCTTTAAAACTCGCTGATCCCAACAAGGCTACTTTTTCTTCCGAGGCTGTTGCAAAGGATTGCTTCTCAATAAGCTCGGGTAATTGTTTGCGACTCTCTCCTTTTCTTTTTGTGTTTACGTATTTTGGCAAGGAATTGCTGATCACCACTTCTTTTCATACTCTGTAGGTTCAGATTTGCAAGGTTTATCTTCTCCTTCCTCTGGTTGCCTGATGAAGAGTATCCGTGTCGCCTCTGGGTATGGTTCGCCTTCTTTTCAATGTTGCGGCTCTGCTAGGTCAGCTTATTAACCCATCAATGTTTTGCAGGGCATGTCTGAAGAGGATACCAAGTCTAATTCCCATCCCACTTCTTCTCAGCAAGCTATGAGCGAGGATGATGCTGCTGATGAAAACGTGGGAAACAGTAATGGTGCGACTCATCCAAGGCCCTCCCTGGAGGAAGGTATTGCAGACGCGGCTCCTGCCGCGACTCCAGTCGCAGCTCCATCCACAACTCCTGCTGCTGGTAGGGTATCTACTGAAAATAGAATTCCAGCTCCAGGAAATAGTTCTAAGTCAATCGCAGATGCCATAATTTCTGCTGGAGACAAGCATGCTGCTCTGCTGCGCGGCTTAGTTGAGCAATTTTCTTCAAGTCGCCAGGTACATATACCGTAGCCCCCAAGGATCAAAACCTTGTGTCATCGCACGGGGTGTTGATTCTTTTCCTGGCTTCAAATCTCGAGCCCCCAAATTCCTGGATAATTTACCTATGCGTTTTGCTCTGTTTGTTTTCAGCGTGAACTGTCCTTGCTTGATGCTTCTGGCTCAATAAAGGGTAAAGGCATTTCCATAGACCATCCTGAAATGATGCAGTCTCGCCTGGAGCAGCATAATGAGGTCATTAGGGACCAAGATCAGGAAATAAAATCTCTCAAAGGTCAACTCGACTCCTGCGAAGAGCAATTTAAAGAACTTGAAGCCGATATGCAGCAGCGACTCATGGAGAAAGACGAGGTCATTAGATCTTTGCGAGAAGGGCTGACTCTTAAATCTGAATTGATTGATCGCCTGAAGGGAGACCACGCAAAGGAACTCGCCGCGCGAGATGAAAAATATAACTCGCTGCTCAAAGCCTTTGAGGGTTTTGGCTCCATGGTCAAATCAGCCGTCCTGCAGCTTGCTGGTTGGTCTTTTATTCCTTTAATCATACATATTTTGGGTAACCAACGTTAGTCTCTGACTTGTTTCTTGCCTTTTCTTTCTTGACATAGGCCTGAGGCCCCAGTGTCCCGCTCCAATTTGAAGGATCAACTGGTATATCTGTCTGACCTCAGCCAGCGCTTCTTAAAGGTTACCAAGGAAGTTATGACGGTAATCTCTCCTGCGACTGATGGCCCAACATCTTGCGAGTATTGGATAAATAAACTGCTCAAGGCTCCATTATGTCTCTGATTGGAAACGATCCTCTGCTCGCGCCGGAGCCGCGCATGTCTTGACATTGCTTCGAGCATATTATCCAGAGATAGATGTTGGCAAGGTTGCTCGCCACGGCCTGGCGATGAGCGCGGATGATACTGAACTGCCAATAAGCGAGTACTTCGATATCTGGAAAGGGATGCGCGGATATGCCACAAAATTTGTTGATAACTTAGACTTGGGCACTTATCTCGATAAATTCAATCTTGATGGGAGCAAGGTGTCAAAGGAAAAGTCCTCAGGAGCTGAGTCATCTCGGGCTGCCACTCCAGCAACAGTATCTGGTGGCCCTTCTGCCTCGTCTGGCGGCGCCCTGATTATTAGGACACCTGCGACTGCAACTGCGAGACAAGCCGCGCCAATTCCCACTCCTGTAGCTCGGAAGAGGAAAAATAAATAATGTGGGACATGCCCGTTAGTCTGTAAGACATTCATGTATTATAAACAGTATTTTGTGACCTATAAGCAGGTTCTTTTCTTGATAATTCCATTAAGTAGACGCTCGCGCGGCTCAGTATTTCCTAGGAACATGTGTGTTCAGGGTCGAGAGCGGCCATGATAGGCAATCAAGCTCGATTGACGCCACACCCCAGTACTTTGGCCGCATAATGCAAGACGCTTCTAGCTTAAGGATTGCCACTAGTTTGGCAAAATTTGAGGTGCGATTGGTACTCGCGATGCTCGTAAGGAGCCCTCAAGGGTCAGTGATATATGAAATTCAAAAGACTCAGCGACTCAATGATAGTTGAGGCGAAACGACAAACCCTTGAATGTCAAGGGTGCCGGCTTTATTTCATAATCACTCGATGTTTTACAGGGTGTTACAGATGATGCAGGCCCTTTAATGCGGGTTTTCTATTCCCCGCAGGCCATGCATACTTGATACTCATCGCACTTAGTTGCGAATTAATACTCCTAACGGAGTGGGTTGAACACCTGATTGGTTCAATTTTGAGTCGCTAAAGCGACTCGGGTCGAGCATGATAGCTCCGATGTATGTCTCATGTTGAAGCAGAGAGCAACTTTGTTAGGGATTAGCCGCACTGAGCTGCGACTTATGTTGAGTTGAGTTTGCTTTGTAAGGTCTCACGATAACTGAGCCCCTTTGGCTGGGGTTGTTGATCGAGGCTGGGTCTATGCACATGCGCCATTTCTTGTCTTCTTTTTGTATCAAGGCGACCTCTGGGGCATTATCTTGCTGATGCGCGACTTCTCGGTGGGTATTTACCATCCGGTGGCTGCATCCTGTTGGCCGCTTCCGCGGTACCTCCAACGCGACTCGTTTTGAGCTGCGATTACCGATCTGCGACTGATACCATGTGAAGAGTTGGCGATACAAGCTTCTTCTGCGAGTACTGAGCCTGCGTTCTCGCATTCTAACGCTCTCTGTCTGTCTCCATATATTGTAATAACACCGTTTGGTCCTGGTATCTTTAACTGTAGGTAGACGTAGCAGGGGCGAGCGGTAAATTTGACATAGGCTTCTCTTCCAAAGATCGCATGATATGAGCTTTTGACTGCTACAACCTCAAAGTCTAGGAGCTCTGTGCGGAAGTTCCGCTCTGTTCCAAAGCTAACTTCAAGTGTTATCTTTCCGATTGGTCGCGTAACAGCTCCTGGGATTATGCCTTGAATTTCTTTCCTGGATGGTCGCAGCCTTGTCTCGGGTATATTCATTCTTCGGAGCGTGTCTTGATATAGGATGTTTACTCTTCCTCCTCCGTCCATTAGGACCTTACTTAACTTGTATCCCGCGACTTCAGGCGTGACCACAAGAGCTGGCTGTCCTGGATCTCTTACTTCTGGGGGGTGATCGCCGCGACTCCAAATAACCGATTGCTCTGTCCAGCGACGATACCTTTCTGGCGTTGAAATCTGACCGCTCTTCCGGCTTCCGTCCGTTGTTTGTACTTCCACTGTATGAAACTGTCCTATGTTTCTTCTAGGTAAAACGTCAGGCCCTTGACGAGAGCTAGATTTTCTTGTGCTGCATCGATCCGCTGCGAGCCGTGTCTGGCGTGTCGCCTTCTTTCCACCTCCGGTAATAATGACATTGCGCCTTTGTGTGACCCGCTGGCCTGCCATCTCTCCTGCGATGTAAGTCGCAAGGCACGTCGAAGATCCCCTTGCAGTTATTAGGGAGTAAGGCCTTATCACTCCTTGCTCCTGTATCTGGTGTGTGCGATGTTCATTTCGCGACTTGTAATTTCCCTGTTGGGTTCTGTGATAAGCCGCCTGTCCCTTTATCTGTCTTTGCGTACTTGTCAGCTACTGCCAAAAGCTGGTCGAAACTATCAATCTTGTGCTCAGCGCGACTTAATTTGTGCACCAACGGCTCAAATCTACAGTTCTTTCTCATAGCTTGTATTGCAGCTTGTACTGTTAAGTTTTTGGCGGAGCCAAGGATCTCCGCGATTCTCTTGATCCAGTCGCCGCTTGATTCGTCCTCTTTTTGAATGCATTGTCTAAGGTTTTTCATATCTTCTGTTTGGAATCTGCGATGAACTTGTCCTTCAAGTCTTCCCATGTGCTTATTGATTTTGATGGCAGCCTTAACAGCCAATCCCTAGCTTCTCCCTGTATTGCCAAGTGGAAGTATTTCGCACGTACTTCTTGAGTCACATCAGCCCCTGTTATGCTTGCCTCGTAATCTCTATCCATAAGGCAGGGTCTTGGTCACTGCGATAGGTGGTGACTCGCTGCGACTCGTCGAAGTTCGGGGGGAAACGAGTGAGCCGTATTTCCTCTCCAAAACATGCTGGTCCTTTCAATAATGAATAGGAGTTTACTGGCGCTGAATCTTCATCTGAATCAGTTTCAATCTGGGATGGCTGAGTCGCTCCGGACGTCCGCGACTCGCCTTCTATCTTCTTTTCTTTTTCCAATGATACCTGCAAACCTGCTAGCTGGTTGACCACTTCTTCGACGCTGCACTTTCTCCTCCCCATGATACCTCGTTTTGCGGCTCATTGGGCGTGACTCCATACATATTTGCTTGTTGTAAAGCAGCGGTTTGCAGTAGGTCGATCGCATAGCGAGCTTCCTTATCAGCTCGTGTGTCTCCAACCGGTGCTATCTTTGACAATATCCCTATCGCGGCGTGCACGTTGCTCTCTGGGTCGCCGTGGAACTGTGATTTCATCTCTCCTCTGTCCATCTTGATCTGATGTTTTTGCTGCCAACGACGGAGTCGCCACTCTTCTTCTTGGAGTTTCTTGCGCTCAGATGTCGTCTTGGTTCGCCGCCTGGTGCTTTGGCTGGCAGCGACGGAGTCGTCGACCTTCTTCTTGGAGTTTTTCGCGCTCAGCCGCGAGTCTTTGTGCCTCTTCACAGAGTTCCGTCCTGATAGCTTCAATCTCTTCAATCTTGAGGTCTCCTTCCTGATTTGGTAGAGATCCCCAAACAGGTCTTGACGGGACGGGGATGGGCAGTCTTGCCGTAGCTTGTTGTAGCTCCTCCAACACGCGGACCCTGACCGGCCGCAGTTCCTTCACCGATTCGCTTCCTTGAGTCGCATCTTAGATCTGCGACTGACGGATCCGACGAAAACTTTTACTGATCCGATGGGAACATGTATCCAAACTCGATGCGATCTGCCTCGGGTCCCCACTCTGAGTCGTCGATGAAGGGGACCCCATTGATGTCTTCAACTTGGCCGATGGCGATGTCCTTGAAGCCTGATTTCGATCCTGCGCGGAACGTGACGCTTTTGACCGCAGGCCCCACGGTGGGCGCCAACTGTCGTGGGTTTGTCACGTCAGGTGTCATAGATGACTTCGTAGGTGTGGGATTACGCGAGTCAAGCATCTCCGAGCTTGGGATCGCAGGAACAAAGATCAACACAGATTTACCCAGGTTCGGCCCCCTCAATGTGAGGTAAAAGACCTACTTCCTGCCTACCCTAGATTGGTATTGATATGATAATCGAGGTGTTACAATGGAGGCGATCCGATCTGGTACTCGCCGTATGAGCTAGGGTTTAGGGCTTGATAGCTTGACCCGCTCTAAGTCCTGCGAGTCCTCTTTATATACACAGAGGCTCGCTAGGTTACAAAAGGAAACTTCCCCATAAGGAATACGTCCACAGAGGCCTACTCGGAGACTACTTGGTCTTCACGTCCTCCGGGATATGTCTTCTAGATCTTTCCCCTTATGGCGGTTCAATATTGGGCTTGCTCCCAAGTGGGCCTTTGTCCGTGCGAGTAAGTTAAGTCGCACTGGGCCGCGGGTTAATCCAGAAAGTATTCCCCCCGACAGCAGCTACAGACAAGAGCAAAGCGCCAAGCACAGCGGATCCTCCGATTGAGGTACTTCTCATTGAGCCAATATGGACTCAACCTTTTCTCGCATACATACTTCGCAATGAACTACCAGAAGATACAAATGAGGCCAGACGCGTCACTCGACGAGCAAAACCATACACCATCATAAACGGTGAGTTGTACAAACGCAGCACCTCAGGTATGTTCCAAAGATGCATTGCACTCGAAGATGGCAAGGATCTCCTTCGAGACATTCATGCCGGTACTTGCGGGCACCACGCGGGCAGTCGATCGCTCGTAGCCAAAGCCTTCCGAGCAGGGTTTTACTGGCCTACAACGCTAAGGGACGCAGAGGACACAGTCAAAAGATGTATTGGTTGCCAGAAGTTTGCTTCCAAGCCACATGCACCCGCATCAGCACTAAAAACCATACCATTAGCATGGCCTTTTGCCCAATGGGGACTTGACATGGTGGGACCACTGAAGAAATCATCAAAAGGAGGTCATACTCACTTACTAGTGGTAGTCGATAAGTTCACCAAATGGATCGAAGCTATCCCCATCACAAGCTCAACAGCTTCTACGGCGGTTCGTTTCATACAATCGATCATGTATCGATTTGGAGTAATGGATAGCATCATAACTGATAATGGTACAAACTTCACGGCGGAAGAGTTCAAATCCTTTTGCAAGGAACAAAACATCAAACTAAACTACGCTTCTGTGGCACATCCACAATCCAATGGGCAGGTCGAAAAGGCCAATGGACTCGTATGCAGTGGCATCAAAAAGAGACTCTTAGCACCACTCAAAAGGGCCGCGGGTGCATGGGTAGATGAACTTCCATCAGTACTATGGAGCTTACAGACCACCCCAAACGCCTCCACACAGTATACACCGTTCTTCATGGTCTATGGTGCGGAAGCAGTGTTACCATCCGACGTCAAGTTTACTGCACCACGGGTGGAAGCATATGAAGAAAACGACGTGAACAAGACACTCGAAGACGCAGCCGATTTGCTGGAAGAAGCACGCAATACGGCTCTGGCACGAACAGCCGTTTATCAACAAGACCTCCGCAACTACCATAGTCGTCAATTACGCACACGGTCCTTCATGGTGGGAGACTTGGTGCTGCGGGAGAAACAGAAGAAAGTCCATAAACTTGGATCACCATGGGAAAGACCTTACATCGTCACAGAAGTCATCGAAGGAGGAGCCTATCGATTGAAGAACGCAAAGACGGGCAAAGTAGCATCAAACCCATGGAACGTGGCGCACCTGTGTCGGTTCTACGCATAGATCTCTTAACCTCATATGTAATAGCACATAAGGTCAAAGAATTAGCAAGTTTCAGACGCACTCTTTTCCCTTACCAGGGTACTTAAGGGGACTGGAAGGTTTTAATGAGGCGGCTTGCTGATCGAACACATATTTCGAATAAAGATACATGTTCCTCCATATTTCTCATATATGCTTTTACCCTACTCAAACACTCGGGGGCTCGATCATAAAAACATAAGCATCAAAATTCTAGCTCAAAAATCAGTGAACGCAAAGACTTATAGCCCACTCGACATATTTGGGGGCTGGGTCAAACAGAAAACCCAAAACCCCACTCGACATACTCGGGGGCTGGGTCAAACAGAAAACCCAAACCCCACTCGACATGCTCGGGGGCTGAGTCAAACAGGAAACACAAACCCACTAGATAAACTCAGGACCTGGCACAAATCAAAAAACACATATGTGTTACCCGAGGACTGCCCCGATTATACCATGATAAGTCGGGTCCAAAATAAAAAAGGCGTCTTCTGCGGTAAAAAATCTGAACATTGGGCCCACACAGACACGTCTTGTCAAAACGGCGAGCGCACGCCTAAGACGTCACGAATGACGTCAGGGGCAGAGACAACGCCCACGTTCAAGTGATAGGTTCGGGACTACAATCGACAAAAGGATTCGACTAGCAAAGGTACTCCCATGGGAGCATATCAAAAATTTCTTGCGATTGATCAAAAAGGAGCAAAATTATTGAGATTATCCTCTACTTCAAATGAAATAAAGCATAATCTCGGGGGCTACTCCCATGGGAGCGCTGACGTGCTCCCGTAGATTTCAAAGACAAAATATTTCGATTGACAAAAATCAGTATAGAAGGATGATTTGAGATTGTCCTCTATTGCAAGACAATAAACCACAATCTCGGGGGCTACTCCCATGGGAGCGCTGTCGCACTCCCATAGATTTCAAAACAAGGTAAGAAAATTCACTCGACTACAGATTCGATTAAAATGCATTAATTACTTCACAAATCAAAGAATCAAACTTCATAAATTCCCGGACTATGCCAATCGCAGATGTTTCGGATGCTGCATACGCAAATGCAAAGGTAAGACCCGCCGAGCAATCGAGATGGGCCGAGGGACGCTCCAACAGTGTTTTCCCTTGAAATTTCCGTGTCAACAGACATGATGAAAATCCTGACGGACATGTTAGGTATCAAAAGTTAAACTGCAGAACGAATCAGTAAGACCTACAACGGCCTGAGTCGAGTCTGTCCAGTATGTTCCAGCTTCGAGCCCGGGGACTCGAACCTGATTGAAGGCTAGTATGGTTTCGCCCAAATGTGCGGTTAACTGAGCTCGATTTTCTAGTAAATCAGGCCTACTATGTTAGTATCCCTAGGCAAAGTTGCAAAAGTGTTCTAGTTTCGAGTCCGGGGACTCGAACCTGATTGAAGGCTAGTATGGTTTCGCCCAAATGTGCAGTTAACTGAGCTCAATTTTCGAGTGAATCAGGCCTACTATGTCAATATCCCTAGGCAAAATCTTTCGACTGCGTTCCAGGCTCAAATCCAGGGACTCGAGTCTGACTGAAGACTAGTAAGGTTTTTGCTCAAGTAAGCAGTAAACTGAGCTCGATATTTGAGTGAGTCAGGCCTACTATGTTAATATTCCTTGGTTCACATACGCATGCAATCGAAACAAATTAAGAGTAGAAGGACTACGTCGGATCAGGAGTATAAAAGCAAAGACTATGACGTGCACGATGCAGGGAGCACATGCTCGATTCTTCGAGTCAAGCAAGTACTCGGGGGCTAATGACGAGGTTATACTCTGCGGGTACCCCAGCTTAAGGGTACCTGGTGCACGTAATGATCAAAGAAGCCCAAAGATTAATCGAAGCCCACGAAGGAAGGCCCGAGACGAAGAGTGTTTTCCAAGTTAGATCAAGTTATAGTCGGTTAAGACTTTCCATACATGTAACCTTGGTCGGTTATGTTTCCCGAGACCCAGCTTCCTATATAAAGGCTGGGAGGGTGATCGATCAAGGCAAGGAATCCATAGCCACCAAAACCTCGATGAGATCAGCCGCTCGTCGAACCCTTGTAACCTTGATATTCATACCATAAACACAGACAAGCTGGAAGTAGGGGTTTTACCTCACTCGAGGGCCCTGAACCTGGGTAAATCCAGCTTGTCAGCCGTCGATTCCACCGATACTACGCGTTCTCTACCACACAATCAACCCTAGGTATAGCAACCATGGGAATTGCCGAGGGCACACCTCGACAATATCCCTCTCAAGCAACCCTGCAATTAAGATACAAGAAGTCTCTTGTGTCCCCAACACACCTAATACACTTGTCAGATGTATAGGTGCACTAGTTCGGCGAAGAGATATTAAAATACAAGTGATATGGATGATTATAAGTGGTAATTGCAATCTGAAATAAAAATGGCAGCAAGCAAATATGTAGCAGAGCTGGTTGTAAACGGTGTTTCAACGCTTAGAAATAAGGCCTATGGATCATACTTTCACTAGTGGACACTCTCAACAATAATAATATAATTTAATACATAGATATTTCTTCTTCACTATGCTACTCTGAATTATTCTCTCGTTGGATAATGAACACCAATCCACTGCGTAGGGCTATAAAAGCACACCTTAAAGTCGCATTCCACATCTAGGGAACCCCACACTGTCAACTTGAGAGCACTAAAATAATACTAGACAAACACCACAATTTCATAGAGACATCCAATACAAATAATAACTCATGATAAGTATTTCTGTAATCTTTAGCCTAAGAGCCACACACGGTGCGCACATTATCAACTTCACACCGCGGGACAAAGGTGACTCCGGAGTTTACATTAATAAAACCACTTTGAGTAGCATAATCATAAGATTGAAGAGTAACATCTATGGATTCAACTAGATTACAAAGCTCATGATCACATAAAGATCACACCATGGGAGAGAGATAAACCACATAGCTACCGGTAGAGCCCTCAGCCCTGATGAAGAACTACTCCCTCCTCATCATGGGAGGTAGCAACGGTGATGAAGATGGCGATGGCATCGATGGAGATGGCTAAGGGGCAATTCCTCGTCCCGGCAAGGTGCCAAAACAGAGACTTCTATCTCCTGAATTAGGGTTTTTGGTGGCGACGGAGCTGCGGAACTCTTCTGGAGAAATCGTCGATCCTTTTAGGGTTTTCACCGCGGAGGCAATATATAGTCCAAAGGGCGTCGCGAGGCGGTGCGCGAGGTGGCCACACCACCCCACGGCGCGGCCCAGCCCAAACCACGCGGGGGCATGGTGTGGAGGCTGTGGGCCTCCCCAGACTTGTCCTTCTGACTCCCGGAGTCTTCTGGCGTTTTAGAATTTCTGTAAATTTTTCAGATTTTTCTGAGCACTTTCATTTTTGACCTTTTCTGCAATGCACAGACATAATAAACAGAAACTGACACTGTGGCATCTTGTTAATAGGTTAGTCCAATAAATGTCATAATATGATATAAAGTGCATATAAAACATGTGATATTGATATAGAACAAACATGGAACATCAAAAATTATAGATACGTTTGAGACGTATGAGAGGCGTAGAACGACAACCAATAGCCAAAGCACACATAGGCTTTTGAGGTGCTTAGCTTCGCCAAGAGCATTGCCAACAATGAGATCCATGCAAAGCAGTAGATTCAGATCGAGATCTAGCATCCGGGGATCAAATCCGGCACACCGAGCCGAGCTTACTCATGAAGGTTGGTTAATTACCCACCATGTGATCGTGGGAGGGGGATGTCAACTCCATGCGCTAATCTTAGCGTTAGAGCGAAGCTTTCTAACTGCATAACACAAGGCGTTGATATGTCGTAAACATATCTATGAACTTTATAGTTTATTATGACATAATCACATTTATTTGCATCATAATTAGACTTTCCATCATGTATTTTATTGTTTTATGCGATTTTTCACAATTTTTTATTTGGTTATAACTTTCATAGTCAGAATTACCCGTATTTGTGTATTTTTTACTTGCACGGACCTCTCTGAAATATAAAAAAATGGATATGAGATTTTTACCATGCAAGTTTTATATCAATAGGATTGTGCCAAAAGGGTAGAAAAAAAGAGCCTTGTGAATATCCAGAACACATCCATGGTGTGTCCTCCATGCCCAAGCATGCCACGAGGGGGATCTGACCCCTTGAGACTCTCCGATGCCCTCCAATTTTTCGCCCACTTCTTCGTTTGAACCTAAAACCGACTAGATATATACCCTCTTTCGTGAATTATCAAAAAGGCAGCCAGCATCACAAAAATATCGGAATCGAGACAGAAACTTCACCTCCATTGCAAATTGAAATGGTGTGGGGGGGGGGGGGGGGGGGGTAGACGCCGTCATAGCCACATCCGATTGCTCCATCGACATATCCATGATGGAGAGTGAGTAGTCTGCCCCCAACTATGGGTTTGTGGAATTAGCTCAGTTGTGCTCTCAGTGAGAATACTTATGATCTAGTGGTCCGGCAATGCTGCGCACGGGTTGACGACTAGTGTTCCATTAATCCTCTTTCGGTTCATGCCAAGGAAGGAGCAAAGTTAGTATCATGCCATTAATTAAAAGAAAACATAACATCGACAATGGCACATAACGGAGAAGTAAGATACATTTCACAACAAATGTATATAACGATCAAATTATTGCTAATCACCACATTTCTTTGCAATGCAAAAGCACTGCAATACTACTAATTAAACAGGGATCTCCTGCCAGTACAAGGAATACTGATCTCGGCATCACAACATAAACAGCAGAGCACAAGAATCCGATGATATCTGCTCCCCCAGGTACTGAAGTAGATTCCACGTGATTCAATACACAGCGCAATTTCCACCCCAATCAGCTCACGTACTACCAAACTTCCGACTAGAACCGAATCATCTGTGTACTAGGTTCAGGATGGGGATCAAGATGGTACCTTTGGAAGGGGTCGAGAGCCTGCACGGCGGCGTCGAGGTCGCTTGCACGATGTGGACGCGCAGGACCCGGCCTCCGTTGCTCACGCCGCCGCCGCCGCCGTCGGGACCTGATGGCTGGAGCCTCCTCGCCGGCATGGCGACAGCCGGACCTCACCCCGTCGGCCTAGCGCGCGACGCGGACCGGCGAGCTCGACGGAGCCCCGCGCACCGTCCAACCGATGCACGCGCGCGCCGGCGAGCAAGCCAGCCGCGCCGCCTCTATCGTCGGCGAAGCTAGGGCGTGGCCGGTCGATCTGCTCGGGAGCGGCTGGACGGAGGAGGAACTCTGCTTGTGAGGTGGTGGCGGCGGTGGTTAGAGAGAATGGAGGATTAACCCTAAACGACTAAAGGATGAGGAAACGGATCAAGCTTCACACATATGCTGATGGATATGGTTAATAGAGAGATAGCGGGTTGCATTTATTTTAGCACCACTCAGGGCTGTAATGTGAAATTCGTGCTGCGACTAATATTAAGCAGAGTATCAAGTAATAGTGGATTTAATATGTTCATTCACTGCTGCTTAAGTCTTTAGTAGGCTCGTAGTTGACCAACATGCTCAGAAACTAACTTGTGATCATCTAGAAAGACAAAATGTTTTCATAAGTCAATCCAAAATTAAATAAGAATTATATTTGGATAAGCAAGGAAATTACGTAGCACGGTAAATGACGTAGTGAAAGTAAGGAGAACGTGTAAATGGATCTTCAGTACAAAAAAATTATTGACATATAGGAATTACTAAGTGCATAGAGTTATCAATGTTTACTTAATTTGTTTGAGTGTAAATAATAAAGAACTATGAGGTGCAGTATCTTCTTCTAAGAATACTACCGATAAGCACTAACAAAGAAATATGTAGTGAGCAATACAGAAAGAGTTTAACACAAATATCCTGAATGGTGTCTTGTTCGCCTCTGTATGTGCTAAGTTTTCTCTAAAGAACATGTGACTTAGGAGCATAACTGTAACTCCTTTCCTGCATGCACGCATGTAGTAGAAACAACGCACCTGAATAACATTCCTATAACTCTCGACCGTTTAGATCCCTGCCCTCACGATCTCATCCACCGCCGCCTCTTTCAGATCGCTTTTCTGTTCTGTCATATCGCTGCTGCCTCTTCTTTCTCCCCTGGCCGCTCTCCTGCGTCATCTCGCCGCCACTAATTTCTCATCTCGGCGCGCGGGCGCTACCTCCGTGGCAACCTCTCTTTCATCTCTTTGCTCTCGACATGCAAAATCAGACCTCCTGTACAAACCTTGATTGTCCTGCAACTTGATCGAACTGTAAACTTTTAGAATCATTCTAATTACTCTCAATGTATGTTTCACTACTACTGAAAATTTAGTAAGTTAACAATTTTTGAAATACGTAGAGCGCATTGGCAGACACTGGAAAATTAGAAGGAGATAGTGATTGGCGAATGATATGAACTGGATAAATAGCGTGCATAGTTCTTGAAAGCAGTGATTTGTTTTTCATCACGCCCGCGACCCAATTCCTTGATCGTGAGGATTGTTCTTGAAAGCACCTGCAGGGGCTAGCGATTTCAGAAATACAAATAGGAAGTATTAAAATATTTTGTACGTGAAAAAAAATGAGGATTATGATGATTGTCCTGATCGAACTGTAAACTTTTAGAATCATTCTAATTACTCTCAATGTATGTTTCACTACTACTGAAAATTTAGTAAGTTAACAATTTTTCAAATACCTAGAGCGCATTGGCAGACACCAGAACATTAGAAGGAGATAGTGATTGGCGAATGATATGAACTGGATAAATAGCGTGCATAGTTCTTGAAAGCAGTGATTTGTTTTTCATCACGCCCACGACCCAATTCCTTGATTGTGAGGATAGTTCTTGAAAGCACCTGCAGGGGCTAGCGATTTCAGAAATACAAATAGGAAGTATTAAAATATTTTGTACGTGGAAAAAAATGAGGATTATGATTATAGAAAATGATTTACCTTTCACAGGTTAGTGACAGAAGTTTACCAATATTGCCCACTTTTCGTGATATAATGGAATCACTCAAGCAATAGTTAAAGTCTGGAGTGACAGGGCACATTTATAATCTAGCATACTCCAGACTTTGAGCAATACAATGACATTACCATATTTTTAGTACAACATATTCAGCACAATTCGATGTTTAAAAAAGAGAGGGTATAGGAATTTAAGCAATGCAATGACATGTACCATATTTTTATTTCATCCTTGAGATTCCAAATGTGCGTGTTAGATCCTTTATCCAAAATTACAGCATCTGCTCTCCGGACAAAAATGTCGCCGGTGAAAACATTAGACTTGTGGATGCAAACCAAAAGTATAAAGAAAATACAGTGTTATTTAGACAGCTATTGAAATGCATGACATTGGGAATTTAAATGAGCCACTGAGGCTATATGAATTATCTTGACCGCAATTAATAAGTAAGCCCAAATAAAGTTATTACCTCTCCTATGATACGACTGTGAGAGCTAGTTGATCCCAAAATCGGAACAATACCTGTATGCTTAACCGGAGAGTTAGCAAACATGATTAATATGCTGCCTACATCCACTTAATCAGGACGTGAAACACAGGGTACATGTCCAGCACCAGATCAATAGCTTCTAGATTCACCAATGTGCACGTAAAGATATATCTAGAGCAGGAATTTAAGGATACATATACTTTCTTGCCTGGTGAGTGAGCGTGAAAAGCTGGACGGCATCAGGAACAAATGCATCGCCAGTCCGCCACAATTTTCCTAGCGACAGCCTCACAGATGGTGGCGGACACCCAATCTGGTTCTAGGAGCCGGTGCAAATCCTGCTCTTCCAAAGAAACCATCGTGGATAAATCTGTACTGGAATACGCATGCTGGATTGCTAATTGCGGTGTGATCAGAACTTCAAATAAGATTCAGCGATGAGGAGAGCTGGACATGCTAGATTGGATCGTACCGTTGTATTCGATCAACTCAATACTCGGTGAGGCGTGTTGACACCATTGGTTAACCTGTATCATCCGTGCACCTGCGAGATTGTTATTTCCGATCGCCGACTGACGGCAGCCGGCGGCCGACGGCCGGCGGTAGATAATAAGCGATGTCGTAGGGCACGCTTGCTTTTAGGCTTTTAGCCATTGAGTGCCACGGAGGTAAATACGTCCCGCGCGAGGAGAAATCAGAGGGCTACTTAATCGATGGGCTGTTAATACATCAACAAAGCAGTATCGGCCAGAATTCCTTGCGAATTAATTAGGGGATAATACTGAGGATGGTTTGTGATTCGAACTCTAGCGGAGACAGATAGGGTCGACTTGCGAGAATAGTCACGCGTGCTTGTTGGAAAATTGACTTGAATCTAACGGCTTTTAGACAGATCATGTGTAGATCGGACGGACCAAATTTTCTTACCTCGAGGATTAACGTGGAGCTTCGTATGGTGCCTCCAATTAGTAAATATAAGATTACTCGCCTGATAAAAATCTATTTGTCCCAAATTACGCTCCTACTATGGCCTGTAAGTATTAACTCACATAACAAACAGTGCTGAAATTAACTCCTAATTGCCCATTTGTATTGATTAGTGTTGCATGGCTCTCCTCATCTAATGAAAACCGGCGCTGATCGCTTTTTACATGCGGCTAGTGTGAACGCTATATCGAATGGCCAATGAATGTGCTAGCTTAAACATTTGTGAGCATCATTCACTCGACCTATCAGCTTGCACCTTGGTCGCAGCGCTCGTCACTATTTTTTTTTGCGAGAGTACAGTCGGTGATTACAGCAAGTAGGCAGAGAGGACCTCCACAAAGAAAGAAATTACAACCAAGTCCTTCTGCGTCGAAGCCGCCGGCGAAGTGGACGTGCCGATGACGCGCCGCCGCCAAATCCTCCCTGAAACCTTGGAACGGAGGGATCTCCCCAGCGGACGGGAAGCCGTCGAACCTCGAACTCCGCAGACGCAGAGCCTCCACCCAACTCCATCAGCCGCCACGCTTGCATCACCACCACCTGCACAGAAAAGGTCAACTGGATCCGCCGCCACCGGATCCAGAGGGGAAAGAGCCGCACACGGCGAGCCTAGGGGCCCGCGAGCACAGCGACGTCGCCTGCTTGATGCCGAAACTCCAGAGAGCGCCGACACCGGAGAGGAAGAAGACGACACCAAAACTCCAACCGCCGACGCCACCACCTCCAAAACGCCGCCGGGGAGCACCCTACTCGATCCTACACTATATACACAACGAGATCCGAGGTTCCCCACCCTCCCGCCGCCGGAGCAGCCGCCGGAGGGCAGGGGAACCAGCGAACCGCCGCCGGCGAGGTGGAAAGAGAAGGAGGGTCCAAGAAATCGTCCCTAACTGTAGCGGAGGGGAACGAGTCCAAGGTCTCGTTATGTGGTCACAGCGCTCGTCACTGAGGCCTAATAAACCCAGACGGAGCGAGTAGGTATCTTGGACAAGAATCATTTTAAATTTCATTGAAATTTGGCCAAACGCTAGAATAATAGGAACGGGGTATGGACATATGGTTCATGCAGGTTCAACGGGGTATGCTATGAATCAAGAGTTCTCATGAATCAATCAATCACATGCATGTTAAATCATACACGTACGCCCGAAGAAGACAGGGAATAAATTAACACGCATGCGGGAAGAAATGCAGAATCAAACAAGGATCGATGATCCAGCTAGCGAGGATGGATCGATCATAAGGCTGGTATTTTGACCCATCGGAGCTGGAGGTGGATGATGCCGGTGGCGACGTTCCTGAGCTTGATGAGCGCGTCCTGCACCACCTGCCCTTGCTCCCACACGATGCTGCTCTCGTCCGCCAGGCAGCAGACGGAGCTGGTGCCGCCGCGGTGAGGCCGCACGGTGCGCACCACCGTGCCGCTCCGGATGTCCTCCAGGTCCATCCTCGCCATTTGCACCAGCGGCTCCAGGTCCACCTGCGCCTCCCCCATGGGGTCGTCTTTGCTGAGCTTGTCTTTGTCGAACACCTCCTGCATATGCATATCCACGCGTGAGTAAATACAGTCAGATCGCATGTGTGTCGAGAACATCCATATCTTTCAGAGTTCATGAACTTACTATCTTGATCGGCGTCGCCGGATTGGTGACGGCGAGTGTGAGCTCCTCGTTCCAGACAGGGTTCACCGTGTTCTTTATCACGCTCGTCTTCAGCTTCTGGTTGTCGAGGTGGAGCACGACGTAGGGGTCGCTGCCGTCGGCGTCACGCTTCACGAGGTTCACGCCGCGGAGCACCCGCACGCCCAGCACACCGGGCGGCAGCGGCGCCGACGTCATAACGATTTCCTGCTGGCGTTGACTGCTGTTCTTGTTGATTTGATATTGGAATGTGTGTACGCTAAATTTTCGAAAGTTCTCCCTGGAGCCAAGAACGGAGAAGGAGGGGTAATGGTAGGGAAGAGGAAGGAGGCTAGACATGGCCGGCCAGCCTCTGGTTTCATGATCGTCTCGCCGTGTTTTGGGGAACTCACGTTTTCTGTATTTTTTTTCCTGTCTTATTATTGCCCTCTGCTATCTTAGGACGCCCACGTAATCTCGTGCATGTGGGAAAATGGAGGACGCAGCTTCGGTGACTTCAAGACACCGAGTCTCACGGTGACTTACCCCACTTATCAGCCGACCATTAAAGATCCGACATACTAGATTAATTAAGATTCTAAGCAGAATAATTTAAAGTGTTCAGAAAAATTAAAAAATCTGATAAATCATAACGGTTCTGTTTTATTTTCTATAAAATTTTCAACTCATTTGAATGTATAGTTTGTGAGTAAACACATTTTTATATTTTTTTATCTCAAAAAGCTATTTAATACTAAACCATACATCTAAATGACAAGAAACTTTCTCAGAATATAAAACGGAACATTTATGATTTACTAGAATTTTTTAACATTTTCTAAATATTTTAATTTTTTACCTCAAATCTAGATCGATCTAAAGCGTCCGATCTTAAATGGATGTTTGATAAGGGGCTAGGTCAAACCTGGTCTCACCAAGTCACGGAACTCAAACCGGGGAAAATGCTACTCCCCGTGTGTCCTCACGAGCGCATTTCCGCATAAAAAAGGCGATCAACTGTCATTCTGGAACGAGCGGTGGTGCTGCCGGTGAAAGGACTTTTATATTACCATTAACGTGAGCTATTGACTGCCGTTGAACTTGTTATTGTAGGGAGGCTTTATGCGCCCATGAGTGAAGAACTTTTCTAAGGTTGTGACTTTATTATTAGAGTTATCACGAAATGTACTTTGATATTTATGTGTTAGTTTATAGATATTAGATTTTTCTATAATCTCGGTCAAAATAGTACTCCGCCCGTTCCAAATTATATGATATATTGACTAATTCAATATGGACTAAATACACACTAAATTAGTGAATCAACACATTAAAAATATGTCTAGATACATACGAATAGAAAAACTCAAAAGAGTTTTATTTAGGATGGAGTGAGTAGAAAATTATGACTTAAAAAGATTAATACACCTTGTAAAACAGAATGAATGGAGTATTTCTTACCTTTCCATTACTAGCCGTACAACATTTTTAAGGTGAGTGACCAAAGCAGGCCCACAACATCTACCATTGGCGTGGCTACATGGGATCCCAAATTTCAGGGTCCGACCGACGTATGCTTGCAGACCAATTTTTTACAGTAGAAAATTAACAAAGACTTACCCATCCACGTTGATCCGCGTAGCTGTCCCTTAAAACACATTTTGGCAAACTGAATTAACTTGCCAAAACATTTTATATTTTAGGATGGAGAGAGCACAACACAAGTATGGGTATGATGTTTGTATCAAGTCGTCATTAGTTACATCGTGTGGTGTCCCCTCATTATATAGGAGAACCAGACTAAAAGAGTTTGACTCGAACACTGCTTGTACCTTCCACACCTAATACAACTGCAAATCCAACTGTAACCCAACTCGTACATAATATTCGACACAAACACAACAAACTCCACCTTGGCGAATATTCTCCACCACCTTAAATTCGTCAATGCTTCAAACCTCCATGTACTCCGGACTTGAGTTGTCTTCCATGAGTTTCACTGCTACTCTCAGACTCCGTGTGACTCTACGTGCAACTGTAGTCCCTTCTTCCCGTTCAACACCACCATACACTGACCACTAGTCCACGTGAAAGTGCTTTCAACTTGAAGGAATTTCACCGTCACCTCTTAGTCACCTTGAGTCAAATTCACAGTCGTCTCATCCTACTGTAGCACTCCGCCTCCTTCTGTATCTAGTCATCCGCACTTTGCCATGTGCAATGAGCATCTCAGAATATACGGCCATGTACTCTCAGGCTTCCGACATTTTAGATTTTCCAACACTTTCTCAGATTCCCCATGGTTGGCTCTTGTCCATCACTTGACGCCAATCCCGATAGAACAGTCACCAACTTGAATCCGATACTCGTCAACACTGCTTCAACACCCCCTACACACCTGTCTGGCCACATGTCTGACCGCCTGTGCCCTGGTCTTTTCCGTGTCCCGTGCTTACCGCACGCCTCGCCGCTATAACCGCGTCGAGCATCCGCAATCTTGGCCAAGATCTACTGGGTCACGCATCCACACCATCTCAGTCCCCACTCCAGACGACCATCAGTCATACCCGACCGATGCCGAGTTCCACGTATCTCTCGAACCCTGACGTCCAGTCCGACCAACTATTGGGTTGCGCAACGGAAACTTAAAAATTTCGTTTACCAAATACGCAACATCCAAAGATCTATACTATGAAGATATGCAACATTCCAGAAAACTTACTACAACCGTTGCGAAAGATCTTGTTGTAGTCGAAGTAGATGTTGGTGAAGCCTGATGAAGAGTCCACGCCGGGAGGTGAGATTGCCTTTCGATTCTTGTCGTCGAGGGACTACTCACGCAGCCCCGCCCTAGCAGTATCCACACGTACACCGCGCCAATCCGTCAGCGTTTCGCCGTCCAGAGCTACTTGCGACCGATGAAGAGAGACTGCCTTCCGGCGTAGTTTTAGTGGTTGATCTAATCAAACTTGATTAGAGCAATATGAGATTAGAGAGATCTAATTCTCAACACATGAGATCTACTAGAGAGAGAGATTAGAGCAATGTCTAATTAGAGCGCCATCTAATTAGAGCATCCTCTAATAGCACAATATCAAGAGAGAGGAACTTGTGCTTTTCTGTTATATCTCAACCCATGGGGTTGGGGGTGTTTATATAGGTGGCCAAAGGGGAGGGGTTCTTGGGCAAGGGGAAGGTCCCCTAGCCCAAATCGGATTGGGAGGGGGAGTTGGAGTCCAACTCCAACTCGCCTCCCCCCTCCTTCCTTGTGTACTGCCCCGGGTGGGGCCCATGCCGCCGCACCGTCTCGGATGGGGCCCGCCACCGCACCGCCCCTGGTAGGGCCCGCCGCCTCCGCCGTTGTCGCCTCCCTCATGGGCCATGCGGCCCACTAGGGTTTCAGCCATGGGGGGAACTCCCCTCGGTCGGTTTCGGCCACCCCCACATGTGGGGTATGGCTGCCTTGTGGGCCTACGGGCCCACTTGGCAGCCCCCTTTTGGTGGGCTCCAAATAAAACTTTTATTTAATATTTTTCCATAATTATTTATCAATTAAATAAATCAATATTTAATTAAATAATATTTTGTCTAATTAATTCTTATTTGAATATTTTCATTTTATAGAATATTGTCCGAATTAATTACCTATGATATAAAACACTTTTATATGATCTAGGACACCCAGTGCCCGCAGACAAAATACTCTGGATAAATATTTCCACTTACATAAAACACCCTCGGAATAAATCCGACAATAATAGAAACACTTCCTATTATCCCGAGACATAGAATGTCTGCCTTCTCTTTCTCTATACCTTCACTGGAACAAGTCCCGGTGACTTCAGAGCTACTCCGACACTATCTCATGACCACTAATACTACATCTTTATTCTCTCAATAAAAGATTGACTCACAGCTTATGTGTGTGACCCGAAAGGTTCGCCGTAACACATAGACATGCCTGGGAGCTTACCAGACAATAACCAACATTGGGACATAGACGTCTGTACTGGCTCCTATGTATTACCGAGTGAACGACATAACCTATTCATGTTTCTCATTACGCTAATCCCCTTACGTACACGATACCAATGATATCTAGAGTGTGAGACAAATGTGCTCTAGTGTGATCAAAACCCTTTGATCATAACCCATATGAAACTCGTACCAATATCATTCTCTTTTCTCATACCGTATTATCAATGTCCTGTGATAAATCACACTGTGTCTGGCCAGACGATTGGGGTGACATGATTATACTTGAGATGGCCTAGAGGATGTATCTCTCCATCGCCTGGAGGAGTAAGTAACCTTCTTGAACAATTTCAGTTCCATTACTTATTCTAGTTCGTACCCAATAGTCATCGTTATGGTCCCCAGTTACGGCCGAACATTAGATGACAATCAAAGCGTGAGTGTCGAATAAGCGGTCACTAGATGTTCTCAAGGTATAGGAACTAACTAATGAAAACTCTGTATGATCTTTGCTATTCTTCATCTTGACGATTTTGGCTCATAGCAAGATCATAGGATGGGTCGGTTCAGTACTATTATCATTCCGATAATAAACTCCTATAGTTACATGACTTATACAAAGTCCATGATCAGGAAAGCATGATCATCAGTTAACAAGATATCTTAGAGACAAGACTAGGAACGCTTTTCCTTGTTCATATCTCTACACGTGCATCGGAGGTTTTCCTCTTGAATACTTTGTATTCGCTATTCAAGTACCCAATGCAGTTGTAGCATAAAGATATAAACTATTAATAATAAACTTGGAGACAAAATAATACTAAATATTATTGTCTCTAGGGCATATCTCCAACACCAACGTGCTTCTCGCCTTGCCCCTCCATCAGCCGAGTGGAATCTATCCTCAGACTCCAGCTCCACCTTCAACATGACTTCTTGGTAGATGATCAATCCACCCCACGCTCCGTCGACCTCAAGATCTCAAATGCGCGCCATCTTGAATCAACCCCGCATCATCGCATGTCGAAGCACGCATAACCATGCGCCATGTGTTGCCACGCCACATAATTCAGACACCATCAGCCCTCACGCTCCTACGTCGTTGTCGCCGATCTTCACCGTCTTATGTCCGACCGACCACGTGTCGATCTGTCAGATTGTTCAGTCCGACCCAGCCGAACGTATCCGACTGCACGGCCCGCTCCAGACTCCACGAGCCTTATAAGCATGTCGCTTCCGACTGCTTCTTCTTGTTGCTGAATCAATCCGCTGCCGCCAATAGAACCCATGACGTTGTAGCTTTCAATCTCCCAAATCCTCTAGCTTTTACGGTAGTTCTCTCGAAGAACTCACCGGGCAACATCACCGTGCATCAGCTAGACTCGGGTGCAAAGCTAATCATGATCCAATCTACCCGCAACAAAGATTCTTCCCCTACACATCCTCTATCCTCTAGATCAACGATCTGCGACCTCCGAACTTTGCTCTGATACCAATTGTATCAAGTAGTCATAGATTACATCGTGTGGTGCCCCCTCATTATATGGGAAGACCAGGCTACAAGAGTTCAACTCGAACACTACTCGTACCAATCCACACCTAATACAACTGCAAGTCAAACTGTAACCCAATTCGCACACATTATTCGACACAAACACAACACATCACATACAACACCTACCGTCACCCCTGCACGCATCCAGCGACCAACTTATTCCAACGGCTGTTTCAAGTCGAATTCCAAGTAGTTCGATTATCTTTTAAGTCATCTAAATTCTAAATTCGTCCCCAAACCCCAAGATGTAAAATCATTTTGTGCAACTCCCTCATCTATCGTCTTCTCGTTCATCGAGAGGAAATCACAAGATAAAGAAAAAATATAATGTTGTCAGCATGCAACGCCGTACGGCTCGCCCAATTTATGGATGTTTTGATGGAACTTTTTCTTTCTTGACTGAACGAGCCTTCTCATCGATTTCATTTAAAGAAACTACCAGTCTTACAAATCAAAGAAAAGAGCAAAGAAACAAATGGAAAGGAAAATAGGAAATAAAACATTTTCCACTAAGTGGAGAAACATGGGTATCGAAGACAACTCCCAGGCCCATCTTCACCGTGATACATCCTTTGCCAAGAAAGAAAAGAAAGGCACAAGCGTCCACTTCGACTCAGTGCAATATAATTTTCTTGCAGGACTGAATTCATGGTTCTTGCTGGAGATAATAGCATGTTGGTACATGTCGCAACAGTGGAACATGGGGTTCCCCTTATGCTACCAAAGTGGCTTCCCAAGCGTCACGCCGCGGCCCCATCACTTGGGCTGACACGGGGATCGAGGAGACGTTTCGATTTGAGCGCTCCTGCCCGTTGGATTCAGGATGACGTTGCGGCCCACATGGATCACAACGCTCGTGGCGACCAAGGCAAGAAGACTTAGGGGCCCGCGCTGACTTTCCTTAGCCAGAGCTCCGGCACCCAGAGAAAACAAGACGCCTGCTGGGGACCCACTTTAACCATTTTTTGGTCATAGCCCCGGCAGCTGAAGGAAAGGCAGTCGAGACCATGCCCGGGGACTTCTGTCGCAACAGTGGAACATGGGGTTCCCCTTATGCTGCCAAAGTGGGTCCACCACCTGTGGGCCCACCAAGAAGATGGACAAGGCCAAGTAACAAGACCAGTAGATGGGTCTGTCCATCTACCTCGCAGGAACCTATCACGCTCGACATCGACACCCTGCGGCTAAGGATTCGGGACCCTCCGGGGTCACCTTCCGCCAAGGCACCAAGTCAAGACACCCAAGAGCCCGAGAGCCTGGCAGGAGGCCAGGCTCCCTCTCGGGTCCGTCTCCGTACAGCGCCAAGGATAAGCACGCAAGCGCGTGCTAGAAGCTCGTAGAAGACTTGGGCACCAAGACGAAGGACGCGACCTAGTGACGTCGCCATGGAGCATGGTCGGTGGGGGAGTCAGTCCCTGTCCGTCCCACTTTCCCTAAAGGTGGACGCCCTCACCTAACTGTGGAGAATACTTGGAGGAGAAGAGGCCACGTCGCCTCCAAAGACCACCGGGGGTTTCCCGCCTAACCCCCCCCCCCCCCCCCACACACACACTCCTCGCGTGACCCATGTGGTATCCCCTTAGCCTATAAAAGGAGGACAAAGGCCACCGAGGAGAGGGGGACAGATTAGATCAGAACCAAGGTAGAGCACCTGCAAGACTAGCTACGGCTGAGAAGGTAGAGCGAGAGGTGATCTCCTCCGGGTAGGATCTGCTCGTCGTCTACCTCTAGCCGCCACCCTGCCGTGTACATACCCGAAACCACCATTGTAAGCTACACCATGATGAACACACCAATCTAGACATGCAGGAGTATGGCTTTTAGCCTCCGGGCGGCCTGAACCTGGGTAAACTCTCTGTGTCTCTGTGTTGATTGCTTGAACGTCGGATCGGAGAGCTCGACGTGGTTCACCCGGGTGAGACGTCGCCCAGCCTCCTTCGCGCCCCGTGCCGAACCTTAAAAGGGGTTACCTCTACTCCCGGTGTCCGTCCGCCGTGATACGACATCTGGCGTGCCAGGTAGGGGGCGCAAGCACTGGATTCATCTTCATCGTCCTCAAGACCGTCATCGTCAAGATCTGTGTCAACCCTTTCATCCTTGACAAGATCTGCTTCTAGCCCTTCGTCTTTGACAAGATCTGTCCCAGGGAGAGACTGACCCTCACCCGCGCAGGATGGCATGCAAAAGAAAGGTCAGGTCTACGGTGGAGTACCTCTCTCATCCAGGGCTTGGTTTTGTCCTAGAGAACTCTCCACCGCCTTCCTCTGAAAGGGACCAAGCTATGGGAATCAAGTTCGTTCCCCCTGCAGCATACGTGAGTCTGTTGGCTAGCGAGGGAAGACCTCAGGAGAGCACGATGAGTATTGACGCTCCTCTCTCCCCGTGGACGCACGGTGCGAGGGATGAACTCTGCTCTGGGCAGCGACGCTTCCGAAGGACGTCAGTCCATGCCCGGACGTAGGGGACGAAGCTTTAGAGGAGGACCCGCTAGTTTACGTCCCTAGAGGAATCAAGATCCAGTTGGACTGGACGGTAAACCTGGAATATGGTGCATGTACCATCGGTCTGACAAGAATAGCCTAGAAGACTGCCGACAGTTCAACAGGCTTCAGAAATATCAGAAACCCCCCAAAAGGCACGGGGAATGTTACACCTGTGGCGAGCTAGGACACATCTGCAGAGACTGCCCGCTCAATAAGAAACCCGGGTCTAAAGGGAGCAAAAATAAGAACCAGGCAGCTGCTGTTCCCGGGAACTGTGACCAAACGGGGCCCTCCATTCCGAGAGGCACCACCCCTGAGCAATCTGCTGCTAGAGCCCTCAGACCCATCTTCGTTGACGCTTCCACTCAAACAGAAGACTTGGGACGCAGAACCTTCCCGCCGTGGCACAGCTGACACAGGATTCCTAGAGACTGACTGCCGCCAGCTGGGACCGAACCTTCTTCCTCGGCAAGCGTGCAAAGAGCGATTGGGACCTCCCGGGTCACATCTTTACTATCCAGCATGGACCGAGCGGACCCCCTCAGAAATACTGAATCGCTAAGTGTCTGACTTTTGAGGGCAAGTAGCCCCGTCTGAACAAGCAACCTCAAGGGTCTCCGAACCTGGGCAAACTACTGACACCTTCGCAAAGCCGCCGGGTTGGCAGATCACCTGGCACCTCGCTCTGAAGTCCACAAGCAAGAGCACCCAACTAGTAGGCCCTGTATAGCAAGAACCCTCTGGGCCGGGAGCTGGGCGTAACGGAGAACAAATAAAACTTGTCCCAGTAAGGACCTGTTGGACGAGTAGGCGAGCTAAACCCGGAAGGAAGTGTTTGAAATCCAGTCCCAGTAAGGACCTGCTAGAATGGGAACAAGGTCATACCCAGGAGGACTACAGTGGGGACCCGTCCCAGTAAGGATCTGCTGGACGGTCACGCAAGATTACAGTTGTGAAGCCTCTGTCCCAGTAAGGACCTGCTGGACAAGGCAGACTAGCCGCGCCCCAAGGCAGCGCGTGGAGGCCAATCCCAGTAAGGACCTACTGGATTGGACATAGCATTGGAACCCGGAAGGGGAGCGGAAGAACCTGTCCCAGTAAGGATCTGCTAGACAGGAGGGCGTGAAGAACCTGTCCCAGTAAGGATCTGCTGGACAGGCAGTCACATTGGCATGAAGAACCTGTCCCAGTAAGGATCTAGTGGATATGCGGCTATATCGGCCCGGAACCCTACGAAAGTAAGGACCTGCTAGATAGGGTAGAATTACACCTGGAACACGGCATAGAAGACTCGCTCTGGTGGCTGCGCAATGAAACTATTGCCGAAATAGCCATAGATGCCAATAGCAAGCTAAGTAAAAACGTGCTTGCATGGGCTTTTCCCAAATTGTGTCGGTTTTCTGCATTTTGGCTAAGATGAAAGCGGGCGTTATCTCGGGGCAGCGCCTCCGCGATGATGCTGCCAGTTTCCCTCTGGTAGCAAAACCGTGGCTGAGGTCCGTGCGGTCAGACACGATGGGTTCCCGGGGGGGTGTGCCCAGTGTCTCAGATCCGTCTGTTTGCTCACGGCTGGAGAGCATTCACGCCTAGGAATCCTACCCGAGAGCGTTAAGCCCCCACGAGTGCAATAAAACTTATATATTTTGGGAAAAGGTTTTTACATTCAAAAGCAAAGTTCATTAAGCCTTTTCGGCATCATGACGCAGTTCACGACCATTGGTACTACTATGTCCATTTCAGGACATTAACAGGTTCACGTGTCGTCTTCGCGAGAAAGACGCTCCAGGATCTCATCCACCTTGCGGGTGACATTGGGGAGGGACAACGTCTCAGACCTCAGCCTCCCCAGCTCAGACAGCAGAGACAGCTGTGGGTGCTGCTGATGAAGGGCGGCAACAAACTGAGTGGCCGCCTACGTGACCGTCTGCTCTCCCGCCCGGCGAGTAGCTCTACTCGCGCTCTCCTTAATGCCACCAAGGAGCGAAGCCATGTGCCCGAGAAACGCCGGATAATGGATAAAAGTGGTTGAATGCTCTGGCTTAAGGATTGGAGGGGACAGTATCCCCATGTTTCAAAGTTCCTCCACAATCTTCATGGACAACGAGTGCATCCGAAGCAGAAGTTGATTGTCTTCTCGCCGGTGAAGTCTGAACCGCCTCTCCACATCGTCACGCGCGGTCGTGGCACTCGCCAGTTCAACTTGCGTCATTTTCAGCTGTTTAGCCACCTCCTCGTGCTGAGCCCAAGCATTTTGGGCTTGCAGCCGGGAGTCCTCTATGGCTGAGCGACCCTCTGCCAGCTTGAGGGCCTCCCTATCCCGGATGATCTTCGTGCGTCTCGCGGCTTCGTCTAGGAACCTCACAGCTTCCTTCTGCTTTTCGATCTGCTTCTCTAGTTCAGCGCGGACTCTGATGGCATTCTTTCTAAACTCCGCGGCTCTGTCGAGATCTGTCTTCTGAGCAGCGATGATTTCAGTTTTGGAGGCCACTTGCTGGGCTAGCGCCTCCTTCTCGCTCCAAGCTTTCCAGAAGTCCTTCCTTGATTGCTCCTGATGCACTCACTCGAATTCTAGGTCTTGCTTTAGTTGGGCAATTCACTCATCTCGAGCTGCGATGGTAGCATCCTTCGCCTGCATGGTTTCCCTGTACTCATATGCAACTTCACTCCAGGTCCACCCAATCGTGTTGTCCGTGCTCTGCTCTAGGCGGTCCTCGTCCTGAAGAGCCCTCATCTGAAGCTACTCGATGGCCTCGAGGTGACAGCGCTCGCGGTCTTCTTTCTCCTGGAGACACCGCTGCATCTCTTCTTCTTGTCGGGACACCCTCAGTTCACGGGCGTTGAGCAACTCCTTGTCCGCTGCCAGTCGTTGCTCCAAGGTCTGCCAATCCTCCGGGTAGCAGGGGCTGGACGCCCCTTGTCGCACGATCTCGGTATGAGCAAATGCAAGAAACTCTTCGACGCTGGAGAACGCCTTGGTGAAACCGGCACTTCGCTCCTCTCCCCAGGTTTTGGAGCAAGCTTTGTGGTTTCTGAGGCAGAAACGGCGCGTGAGGGCTGACCAGTTTCAACCCTGCGCTCCACCTGGTTCTCCGGGGGCTCAGCGTCAAGCTCGCCCCCAGGATCCTCCACGGGTGCATGCTCTGCATCACCAACATTATGCTAGACCCTACTGCTGCAAGAACCGGCAATGCCAAGCGAGGGTGTTACCTGCCACGGGCGGTGCATTTTCTGGGGCCCCGCCGAAAGCGACGTTTTCTTGTACCCGGGGACACGGGATCCACGCCACCATTGCCATATCGTTGCCGCCTAAAGAAGTTTGGGAGCCCGGAAGAGCCCCGCCTGGAGCAAGCGTTTCTTCCACGCAATCCATGGAGCTCTCCGCGCCCTCGCCCACTTCTTCGTCTCCACCAACTCGAAGACGCTTCGCGGAGCCCCTGGGCTCCGAGTCCCTGCAAAAAAAGGCGAACAATGATCACTAAGATTTCAGGATGAAAGAATCAAGCAGGAAGTACTAGAGATGGGGTTGAACTCACCCTCTGTCTCGCTTTGCCCCGGAGAAGGACCACTTCTTCCCAACCAGTGTCTCAAAGAGGTCTAGTACCGAGACGCCCTCCTCACCAGCTTCATCATCTGCGAGAGGGGGAGGGAAAGCGCCGGATTCTCGATCCGACTCTGGCACTCCCCACGAGCCTGGATGTACCGGATGCTCCTGAGGTAACTCTGTCGCAGCCTCTTCTTCAACGTCGTCCACTGGAATGTCTTCCACCTCCGGGGGAGGCCCTGGTGCGCCACTACTGGCAGATGCAGCCGGAGATGGCATCTCCTCTTCTTCGTCAGAGGTGCCAGGGTCTTCCGAGGAAACATTCCCGACAGCTCGGTCAGCACCCACCGAGGGTACCGACCCGGAAGGCCCACATCTCAGTTTGCTTCGCCTGGGCGCAGACGGAGGCTCTATTCGAACAGTTCCTAGGATCCCATATGCGTTGCACTCCGGCATGGGAGCTCGGACGTTCTCAGCAGTCGGGTCCTCAAACAATGGGAGTATGTTACCCGGAAGATGGAAGGGCTCCCCAGGGACCAAGAAGCCCATACTCCTGATCCAGTTGGCTCTCTTCAGAAAGGACCCTATTTTCTGGTTGTTGTCACCCTCCTGGCGAAGCTCCCACACCAGACTAGATCGGCACTGCAAAGGGGTGATTCCCCTTCGGACAAAGTCACCCGTGATAATGGCGCTTCTCAGCCCTTGATCCCAGAGATCGGTCAATCGCTTTATAGCAGGAAGTAAAGCTTGACCTTGGGGGCTTCTCTCCTTGGAATGCGCCAGATGCTCAGCTGGATATGATGGCACGAAGAGATACGGGCTCACATCGTTCACCTAGATGAAATACCAGTTGTACCTCCACTCCCCCAGTTGAATTTGATTCGCACCAGTGGATACTGGGGTGCCACGTCTTTGTTGAGGCGGAAGGAGACTCTCCCGGCAATCCACTTCGATCTGCCCAGGCAGGGAACAAAGTAGTGGCGAAACAGAGCCACCGACGGCTAAATGCCTAACAGGCATAGGCAAATGTGGCCAAGATTAGCACGGCGTTGGGATGCAGATGAAGCATATGCAACCCATATGCCTCCAAGATCGCCAGGAAGAAGTCAGAAAACGGAGGGAGCAGGCCCATTACCGAAAAATCGTGGAAAGTCACCACTTCATTATCTTGCTGGAGGCCACTACCAGGACGGACCACCACGGCTCCAGCATCACGGAACTCTGAGGCAAGCGCAAGGCGTATGAGGCTGGCGGTCTTCTCGGTCGCATACGCGCTCGAAGAAAACAAAGCCTGCACCACCCTACTCGGAGGAGAAACGGCGGCGCGGGAGAACTCCACCGCCATCGTCACCGCTACAGATTCCTTCACCTTCCTCCTGCCATCCCTCTTTTGCTTGGGTGCCATGGGCTGTAGGATGGATTGGACGATTCAAGGACTACACACGACGGCAGACACCGGAGTGGCGCAAGGCGGAGCAAGGAGCGCGGAGATTTGGAGGATTTCGGTGATGTGGGGGAAGTAACGGCTACAGTACCCCACGTCATGTCTTAGCAGGCTTCCCACGCGTCACGTTGCAGCCGCATCACTCCGGCTGACACAGAGATTGAGGAGACATTTTGCTTTGAGCGCTTCTGCCCGTTGGATTCAGGATGACGTTGCGACCCGCATGGATCGCAACGCTCGTGGCGACCAAGGCAAGAAGACTTGGGGCTCGCGCTGACTTTCCTTAGCCATAGCCCCGACACCCATAGAAGACAAGACGCCTGCTGGGGACCCACTTTGACTCTTTCTTGGTCATAGCCCCGACAATTGAAGGAAAGGCCACCGGTACCATGTCCAGGGGATTCTGTCGCAACAGTGGAACATGGGGTTCCCCTTATGCTGCCAAAGTGGGTCCACCACTTGTGGGCCCACCAAGAAGATGGACAAGGCCAAGTAACAAGACCAGAAGATGGGTCTGCCCACCTACATCGCGGGAACCTATCAAGCTCGACATCGACACCCTGCGGCTAAGGACCGGGGACCCTCCAGGGTCACCTTCCGCCAAGGCAAGAAGTCAAGACACCCGAGAGCCTGAATGCCTGACAGGAGGCCAGGCTCCCTCTCAGGTCCATCTTCGTACATCGCCAAGGATAAACACGCCAGCGCATGCTAGAAGCTCGTAGAAGACTTGGGCACCAAGACGAAGGACGCGACCCAGTGACATCGCCATGGAGTGTGGTCGGTGGGGGAGTCAGTCCCTGTCCACCCCACTTTCCCTAAAGGTGGACACCCTCACCTAACCGCGGAGTATATTTGGAGGAGCAGAGGCCACGTCGCTTCCAAAGACCATCGGCGGGTTTTCCCGCCTAAAACCCCCACACTCCTAGCGTGACCCATGTGGTATCCCCTTAGCCTATAAAAGGAGGACCAAGGCCACCGAGGAGAGGGGACAGATTAGGTCAGAACCAAGGCAGAGCACTAGCAAGACTAGCTAGGGTTGAGAAGGTAGAGCGAGAGGTGATCTCCTCTGGGTAGGATCTGCTCATCGCCTACCTCTAGCCGCCACCCTGCCGGGTACACACCCGAAACCACCATTGTAAGCTACACCATGATGAACACCCCAATCC
The DNA here is from genome assembly GCA_947311845.1 of Poa pratensis. Lineage (NCBI taxonomy): Eukaryota > Viridiplantae > Streptophyta > Magnoliopsida > Poales > Poaceae > Poa > Poa pratensis. The sequence continues at coordinate 59,769,517 of CAMZMU010000128.1, forward strand.
ATACATGCAGGAGTAGGGCTTTTAGCCTCCGGGCGGCCTGAATCTGGGTAAACTCTCTGCTTCTATGTGTTGACTGCTTGAATGTCGGATCGGAGATCTCGACGTGGTTCACCTGGGTGAGACGTCTCCCAGCCTCCTTCGAGCCTCATGCCAAACCTTAAAAGGGGATATCATTTACTCCCGGTGTCCGTCTACCGCGATACGACAGTACTAGTTTTCATTTCAAATTTATCGATTGGTTTCAGTCAACGTTGCAATCAAATTTACATATCACATTTTATCAAAAATTTCTCAGAAAACCCAAATCGTGGTCTGATACAAAATTGACAGCCGTCTGACACCCCGGTCCCACCTGTCGGGTGCATTAACACTTAATCTAACAGTGGGTCCCACTTGTCAGTACATTATGGTGAAGTTAGGACTTCTAGGGTGGCCCAATCTTCACGGATTGACGGCGGAGGTGGACGAACACACGCAAGAACACGGAGAAACACGAAGAACACCAAGAATACAAGAACACAAACACGATACAAGAACCGTTTCCCTTACCGGTCAGTCCAACCGGCCCAATAGAATCCACACGAGGGTGGGAGATCGGCAAGTAGATACAAGAAGGGATCTTGGATGGTTGTTTCTCCAACGGTCAACCAAACCGATCCAATAAAGTCACCCGAGGATAAAAGATTGACAAGTAGTCAAACTACAAGTACAAGTCTTGAATCCACAAGAGGGATCTTCTCCACTAGGGGAGGAACCATCCCCACAAGGGGAGGAAGGAGACCACTTTGAGAAGAAGGAGCACAGCTCTACTCTAATCCCAAATCCTAGTCTTACCCTAGATCTGGAGGGGAAGGGGTCTATTTATAGTCTAAGTCACGAGGTGGGTGAAAAGGTGGGGGTACAAGGCCACATGGGCCCGTCAAGCGCGCAGGCTGAAAGTCTCAGGGAAACCGGCCTTGGGGCCGGCCGAGGCTGGCGTGGAGGCCGGCCGGGAGGCCGGCTGGGTCTGGTGGAGGCCCGGCCCTGGGGCCGGCCTAGGCCGGCTGTCAGCCTACGTTGCGAGATCTGTCAAATGGTATGGATTTCACATTTTTCCAGTAAATATTCCGGGTAGCACATTTTGTGTGTGATACCACCCCATCGGCGCGGTGTAGGGCTACCGGTGCCGGAGTCCGCGACGTCTTCACTTCATCGACGAACCGGAGAACAACTACTTGACCCCGAGGCAAGCTAACCACTTGCTATGAGCAGTTCAGCAGTGTTTGTTTGTTTGTTTAATTGTTGCCATACCAAGTGTTTATATCTTTGTCTATGTACTATTATATTTACACATGTCTGTTTGTTGTTCTTGTTTAATATGAAACTTGTAATATTGTTCCTGCCATGCTGCATAGCATGTTGCTTATTTATTTATCGTACTTGCTGGTTATATTATGTATTGTTAATATTTATCAAACACACATCTTTCTTGAGACAATGGACTGGGGGAACCGCCGCCGTGACACTAAAACATTAACGTTGATCTGTGATGGCGCTGGTCGGAGGTAGCTCCGCCACAGTCATCCGGTTGACGTTTCTTTTTCTTTTGTCGAACGAGAAGGCGCTGGTCGGAGGTAGCTCCGCCACAGTCATCCGGTTGACGTTTCTTTTTCTTTTATCGAACGAGAAGGCACTGGTCGGAGGTAGCTCCGCCACAGTCATCCGGTTGACGTTTCTTTTTCTTTTGTCGAACGAGAAGGCGCTGGTCGGAGGTAGCTCCGCCACAGTCATCCGGTTGACGTTTCTCTTTTCTTTTGTCGAACGAGAAGGCGCTGGTCGGTGGTAGCTCCGCCACAGTCATCCGATTGACGCTTTTTGGACAGTGATACGTGGTGGCGCCATAGTCACCCGGTCAATACAAACTATTTTTGCTTGAAATATTATGTTACTAACGTCTTGTCGTTTGATGATATTTTATTGTGATGTTGTGATTGTTTTGCTGGACTAATCCTCGGTTGTTTGGCCTTGTTATGATGAAAATTGATTAAATGAAACACCCCTCCAAACATCGATAGGGTCAGTCCATAGTGCCACTAATCTGAACATCGAAAGCACTACCACTGTCACTCACATGGGCGGGCCTTGACCTGCGTAACCTATTGAGCCTCATTTGATGCTACCATTTTGGCAAGTCTAGTCGGTTACCTTCGGGGCTAGTCTTGCGAAGGTTCCGGAGCTAGGCATCGCTCATGGGTTGGGGACGTGCCGGATTCACTTCGTCATAAGACATAGAGTTATGTCGGTAGCTATACACGGAGTGTCTTGGTAGCGTGAACGGTCAGGTGAGTGTATCTTGCTGAGTTCGTCTTAGGGATGATATCCTAAAGGACCGGCTGAGTGTGGTGCACATAGATGGGTGGTATCTGCAACCTCTCGAGAGTGTCAAATCTGGATGTCTAGCCTCATTCCAAGGTTATGGAACAACTGTTCAGTGTCGGTCACACTGTGTGTCCTTGTCGAGTCCGGAGGTTGAACATAAGTTCGGTTTGAAAGAAAGATGAACAACCTGATTTCACTAAATGAACAATAAGATGATGCAGGGAATGTTACTTGAGCTGTGGATGGTTACCGTGTTTCGTGGTGACGATGTGATCGTTGGGAGCCTAGAGTTAGGCCGGAACCAACATCAACCGTGCATGCCCAACGTGGAAAAATAAGGCCAGAAGGCCTAGGAGAGTTGAGAAAAGAGATAAGGCCAGTGGGCCTAGCAGGGATGATAAATATCGTTATGTTACTTGGTACCAAATGGTACACCCATTTACTACCCACAGGTAAGCCCTTTGTATGATTGCCGGTGCACGATCCAACCCCATCTGGCTTGGATTCTGTACTGGTGGTACTCCCGTTGCTTGCTTATGACATGTTTGGTTGTCAATGCCATGCTACTTTTATGTCATGTATCTAGAGTACACTTGACATGTTGTAGGAGTTTATTTCCAATGTATATCTTGTTGCATCATTGTTGGATTGTTTGTAGTGAGTGGCGATTCTTGCTGAGTGCATGCAAATGTACTCACGGGCCTTGTGTTTGTGGCCAGATATTGACGAGGATTCATCTCCTACCTTAGCCAGAAGTGGAGCAAGAGCGTGCTATGATCAGTAGCCCAGCCAGGTACCTGTGGAGTGGAGCCGCTCCAAGCCGTTGCCTTAGCCGTCTTCCGCTGCTAGTTAAACTCTGTCCTGAGCCATGTTTGGCAAGATATTTTGTAATGCCTCGTTTGCCTTGTAAACCTTTTGTAGCACTTTGTGCCTGATTGTGTAATGATTTCCGCTGTGTTGCATTGTCGTAACGTGCGGCCAGATATCTTGGGCTGGCGCACGGGGCGACCGCCTCTCTGGAAATATGTGCCAGAGCGGGGTGCCACAAACACCAAGAATACAAGAACACAAACACGATACAAGAATCGTTTCCCTTACCGGTTGGTCCAACCGGCCCAATAGAATCCACACGAGATTGGAAGATCGGCAAGTAGATACAAGAAGGGATCTTGGATGGTTATTTCTCCAACGGTCAACCGAACTGATCCAATAAAGTCACCCGATGATGAAAGATTGACAAAGTAGTGAAATTACAAGTAGAGGTCTTGAATCCACAAGAGGGATCTTCCCCACTAGGGGGAGGAACCATCCCCACAAGGGGAGGAAGGAGACCACTTTGAGAAGAAGGAGCACAGCTCTACTCTAATCCCAAATCCTAGTCTTACCCTAGATCTGGAGGGGAAGGGGTCTATTTATAGTCTAAGTCATGAGGTGGGTGAAAAGGTGGGGGGGTACAAGGCCACACGGGCCCGTCAAGCGCGCAGGCTGAAAGTCTCAGGGAAACCGGCCTTGGGGCCAGCTGGAGGTCGGCTGGGTCTGGTGGAGGCCCGGCCCTGGAGCCGGCCTAGGCCGGCCTGGAGGCCGGCTGTCTCGGGCGGGTGCCCGGCCCTGGGACCGGCCCAGACCGACTGGGAGGCCGGCGCTCGCTGGATGGCGCCCGGCCTGTGGCCCGGCCTAGGCCGGCCTGGAGGCAAACCGGCCCTGGGGCTGGCCCAGGCCGGCTGGTAGGCCGGCTCTTCAGTCTTCTCCGCTTCTTCTCCATCATCTTGCGTCGTCTCTTGGCCATTTTCCATACTTGCTTGGTGATCTTCACGGTAGTCGTTCCTGAGTATGCACAAGGTATCAGAATGAAGTAGCAAACCATTCAAGGGTATCGAGATCACACAAAGCTAGGAGTGAATTCACCTTATCATGGAGAGCCTTGACTCTTGATCTTGTCATTGGACCATTTAGTGTTGTGTGCCTAGATTGCACTACATCACATTAAAACATAAAAAAATATAGAAAATAAAAAATCAATACAGATTGTGTCGAGCTGGTAAGTAATTCGACACGATCTGTCTTGATTTGTTTATTTTCTCTATTTTTTATTTTTTATGGACTGACAAGTGGGACCCACTGCCAGATCAAGTGTTAGTTCGCCCGACAGGTGGGACCGGAGTGTCAGACAGCTGACAATTTTGCATCAGACCGCCATTTGGGTTTTCAGAGAATTTTTGGCAAAATGTGGTATGTAAATGCGATTGCGACGTCGACTGGTACCAGTCGGTAAATTCGGCATGAAAACTCGTACCAATATGCTATTATCTCTTCTTGTTGAGGTAGTCGCCCAGCCATGCGATCTAATGTAGACCTCCCGCATCACCATTTGGATCTTCACAACTTCATCTTCAAGCTTTTCTCGCCATTGATTTTTCTGCAAGATAGGCCATCCATTTAGAAGTGCACAGAGTCTATATATTACAGTAGCGGGATCATTTGAGAACTTAGCGGTTAAAACGAGCATCATTTCAGGCTTTCTAAATTGTCCAGCAAACCGCTGCACTTCCACATAGGTTTTCGCTGGCTTTTGGAAATGAATCGAGTCACCCATTTAGCAAGTCATCCACCCCCACTGGGGAGTCTGGCTTTCGCTGGCTCGATGGTACTAATGGTGGCTGACGGGATGAGAGTCGGATTTGCTTATTCTCGACAAATTCCTCCTAAATTCGCCGGATAGTACGTATCTTCTTCTATATAGCCTTTAGGCTAGTGGCGGAGCTAGGGGACCAGCAGGGGCCTTGGGCCCCCTATGCCATGATACAGCCATGATTTTTCAGTACATAAGCTTAAATTAGGTGCAATTTTAGGACAAATTACTCACGTTTGGCCCCCTCCAATAAAAAACTATGACCTTCGGCTCCCATTAAAGTTCAATCTTCCCTCTGGCCCTGCTTTTTCTGAAACGAGGCAAAATCTTTGCCTTTATATTGATATAGAAGGAGCAAACATGACACGACCGAGGCCAAATAAAAAACCGAACATAAAGGGGCGTACTAAGACAGCAGCAAACCCCAAGGATCTAGATCACCCCACCCCATCCACTCTCTCAGAAAGAAAGATCGGCATATCTTCAGGAGGCCCGCTAGGCGGTCACCTCGGCCAGCTTCTTCGCGCCCGCAAGAATCCAGTTCCTGCCTTCATCTTTGATGCGCTTAAAAAGCACAGACGGCATGGTGAATTTGTTGGTGAAAATCCTAGCATTTCGCTCCTTCCAAATCTCCCAAGTGATGAGGATGATTGTAGTCTTGTGCCCTTTGCAGGAGACCGATGACGTATCGGAGATGGCCTTCCAATAATCATGCACGCTTGCCCTAGTAGCGCCCAAGTCGTGCATAAGGGCAGGACAGTGAAGCCATGTCGCCGTGTCGCACCAAATACGTCTGGAGTAACTACACTCAAACAAAATATGTCTAGCCGTCTCCGGTTGACATCTGCAAAGTTGACAGGTGGGCTGGTGGGGCCATCCACGAATTGCCAGGCGGTCAGACGTCCATAACCTATTCTGCACGGCCAACCAGGCGAAGAAGCTGCACTTGGGAGGAGCCCAAGTCTTCCACAACAGGCTGAAGAAAGAGCATGAGGTGGCGCCGATGAATTGCGCTTTGTAGGTCGTGCTTGTCGTATAAATCCCTTTTGGCGTAAGAGCCCAGACGATGGTATCTTCCATGCCAGGGTGAGGTTGACCTCCTGGAGAAGCCCCAAAGGTGGACAAACTGGGCGATGTGGTCGACGGTGAAATTGTCCACTTTTAGGTCAGTTATCCACTTGTCATCGGAAAGAGCATCCCGCACGCATCTCTTCTTTCTTCTGGAGGCCTCGTAGAGACCCGGGGCAACGGCCATAGGAGGGAGTCCGTCGAGCCAAGAAGAACCCCAGAAGGATGCCTTTTCCCCGTCCCCCAGCGTGACTGTGGTGGCCGCATTGAACAGATTCATGTCCAAATCGTCATTTGGAGTTTCAGTACCCACCCAAGGCTTGTCATCAGAGACCCATTCGTGCCACAGTCAGCGCAGACGCAGAGCCATTGAGAACTTCTCAAGGTTGAGAATTCCCAGGCCACCAAGGTTCTTAGGGTGACACACCTTGTCCATAGCATACCTCTCCTAAGTTTGTCAAAAGCCTTGAGCATGCGCTTGTCGGCCCGCCGTCAAAAGGAAAATCGGCAGAGAGGTAAGGACAGACTTAACCAGGGCCAAGCAACCCGACCGGTTGATGAACTTTCCCTTCCAAGGTTGGAGACATGAGGCGGCCTTGTCAATATAGGGTTGCATGTCAGCGCGGCGAAGCTTCCCAAGAGAAAGAGGTAGCCCCAGGTACTTGATCTTGCCGCATGGAAGCCGCTAGGATGACGTCGAGGTTTAGCTCAGAGCATCTAATTGGCGAGACAGAAGTTTTGGTCACGTTTGTGATCAGCCCCGTTACCGCGCCAAAGTGATGTAGCGTAATGGCAAGGTTGGTGACGTCAGTCGCCGATGGAACCAGAAAAATAGCCGCATCGTTTGCATATAGCGAAATGCGAAGCGAGGCCAGTCTGTCAGGAATCGGTTGAAGCAGTCCTTCTTTAGGCTCATTGATTTTTCTCCATTTGACGAATCCATTGTTCTTGTACTATATGTGGTAAAAGTTTGAAGAGGACATTTGTATGAATTCGAATTTGTAATTAGCTAGCCGTTCCGGATTACAATTGGAGTATTTCAAAGTGTCCGTGTCTTAGAGTCCATGTATTAAGAGAAAGTACATGAACCCTCAATCGGGAACGTGATCGACTTGTCGGTCAAGACAGGAAAGTTTATGCCTTGGGAGAGTTTGAGTCCTATCGTGGATCCAGTAGATCGATCGGTCCGTGGCTTGGAGAAGATGCTGGATCGACCGGCAGGGGACGCATATAAAGAGGCAGGCACGGGCTTCCTCCAACACGAATCAGACCGCCCGGCGACGCACAACACAAACCCCACCCACCCCACGATCGAAAGCTAGCAGCAATGTCGGCGGTTCGAGCCTTCTTCGCAAACCTGCCGCGCCCCTCGGCCCGGCAGGCCGCCGTCGGCGCCACCGCCGTGTCCGCAGTTGCCTTGGGCGGGTTCTTGTACCAACAGAACCCCGCCGGAGTTGACACAGCTTGTGCGTACCTACGGATTGGATCTTTCCATCCATACTTTTTACTACTGTTTTCTTTATTCAGCGTTATTAACATGTATTATGCATGTGATCTGTGCTCGCAGACGAGAAGATCCTTCAGAAGAAGGGCATGAAGAAGGAGGAGCAGAGGGTAGCTGTCGAGGAGGTCGTGAAGGAGGAAGACCCCAAACCGCAGCCAGCACCCGAGGAGGCGGCCGGGAAGTAGGAGACGTTGCAAGGATTTAGTTATTGATTATCATGCAGATGCATGGCGGCTGTGTGCCAAATTAGTTAAATACCGTATCTTTCTTGGAATTATATGGAGATTGGTCTTTACTTGTTGAACTTTCTGTCGCGAGGAAATCTTTTAAGAACGTGATCCATCCTTCTTGCAGTTTTAAGTTAAGTTTCTGTCCAACGCGAAGCAGCTAGATCTGATCCTCTTCCTTCAATTGGGATCCATGCGCGATGCATAAGAATTTAGGACAGGCCGGGCAAATTAGCTGGCTATATATGGTGTCGATTCAGTGCCTCGCTTCCCGACTTCAAGCCTAGATCGCTACTGCGTATATTGTTTAGAATTTGCAACTTTTTGTGTTTTCCTGCTTCAAGCCTAGTTCGCTACTGCGTATATGGTTTAGAATTTGCAACTTTTTGTGCTCTGTTTCAGCTTGGCTCGCCCAAGATTTTAGACAACTCCTTTTCCTTGATTGATCATTACTAGCAAACATGTCCGTGCGTTGCAACGGAAGAAAAAAATATTACACATCCCTAACCCAATAAACATGACTGAAAACTCCTAATTCTAGATCTTTGGTTTTAATACTCCGCCCCACTAATGTTGCCCTTTATCCTCCTGATCGCCATCGAAGATGGTGTCCGAGGTCTGCACTTATGATAATGCGTGCGAATGTGATCAATGCCAAGGCGATGACAACACACATGTCATTGGAGCGCGCCAATGAGGAAACGTTTGAAACATATAAGATAATCTCATCGAGTTGGACGCGACTTCAATTAATAATGTTGTTTGAACGGAGTGCCCCCGAAGGGGCCAGAAACCTTATCTTTAATCCATACGGTGGGTGTACAGAAATTTTACAGAAGACCCCATAACAACAGGGAATAACACAAGGGTCCCTGACATAAGTAGAAAGGACTTTGCTAAAAGATGAAAATTACATCCGAGTCCTTCTCTCTCCCTGCCGTCGAGCAGAAGCAGAAAGTCAAGCTTGCCGTCGCCTAGCACCATCGCGGGGACGTCACCACTTGCTCCGATGCCAGCCAGAACCGCAGCAACAACTGACTTGAAGAAAGGCCTCACCAAGGAGGTTGAAAAAGTGCTGGAGCATACCAGCAATCGCCCATGGTCGACTTGGACCGATGCGGTTGAGCTCGAGTAGCAGAAGGTTTCAACACTCCCCCGCCGCCTCAGACCACCATCCGCTGAAGCACGACCTTCCTCTTCTGCCACCATGACGGCAAGCAAGAAGACCGGCGGTCGGCAGACCGAGACAGCGTGGATTCGCCGCCACCACCCTTTGAGAAGCAATCCACCATCAAAACTCCGACTCCTGCCACAGATCAGAGGAGGCAGACAAAGAAAATCGCGGTGGTTGCGAAACCAACCAGAATCGAGCTTATGAGAGAAGAGAACGAAGCCGGCGCCGGAACAGCTCCCCTTCACCCTCCACCTTGGAGCAGCAGAGAAGGAACCGGCCGGCTATCCTCCACCCCCACCTCGAGGGCGCAGTAGAGAGGTCAAACCAGCAGCCAAAATCGCTAGATCTGAGCCAGGCACGAGCTTATTTTAAGGGCTGGAACTAAGCACCGAGCTGTCCTCCTTCATCCCCAACCTTCGGGGCAGCAGAAGAAAGCAGAGCTCAGCCCGCCGCCACAAGGAGCTGCTCGAGCGCTCCGGCGACCTCACCCTCAAAGGCATGACGCCCAACTCCACAAGGGAAATCAACGAAACGGAAATCCTAAAACTACTATGCACAAGAGGGGGCCGGCCCCCTCTCCCCTTCCCACTCCGGCCGGCGAGGCCGCTGGAGGAGAGGAGGAGAGGGGTCGGGAGGCGGCAGGGAGCTCCCAGAACACGGGAGGGAGGAGAGAGAACGAGAGGGGGAAAAAGAGCGCCTCCTCAATTAATAAATTGATATCTATCTTCCATTTTAGCTATGAGGAAATTTGTTGAATTCTCAAATAAAAAAATAAACAGCATATATGTCTGACTTAACATTAGGTGAAGCAAGTGATTTATATGCACATGATCAAGAATCCATTATTTGCACTTCTTCCATAGGCTAAAACAAAAGAAACACCAATCAATTTGTTAATTAGGAAAGGCAGCTTGGCCGCAAAAACATGTAAGGCAGCTAGCTAAACGGTCGTACGTGAGTAGGTGCGCTTTTCCTCGCGCACTGCTGTGTGCTGCCCTGCACCCATTAGGACACGGACACAACCCTTTTTCTTTTCTTTTGTGGACGGAGATAACCTTTTTTTTTTTGGGGAACGGAGACAACTCTGCTAGTTTCACCTTGGCATGCGTTCGTTGCTAGTTCGTTCGGGATCGGACTGGATGGATCTGTGACCGGTCTTTCTGCCACTCCGCATCTAGAAAACGTTTGGGCTGCTGGACCTGGGCCAACATGGCTTGATCACACAGTTAGTGCAACGGCCGAAGTTAGTTTGGGCTGCCATTGGAAGTGGGAACGGCGGGCCCAGAAAAAATAACCACGGCGCAACGCACGCAGTGCTGGAATGAAGTGATGAACTCGTGTTTTAGTACCACCTTGACTAATTACAGAGATGTTAGCATTGCGGGATGAGGTGACAAACGTTTTTTGGCGTGCGAACCAAAAACGAAGCGCCACGTACCAAACCAAAACCAAGGAAGTCTTAATACCTTTACTAGCACAATACCCGTGCGTTGCTACGGGTGAATACATGATAAACATATACAATGTCAAATCTAGGACTTTCACATGTGAATATATATAGTGTGGCCTTGTTCTCGTATAAATTCATTTATTTTTTTGATAGAAAAATTGCCAGGCATTAAATGCAAGACACGAGAAAATCGGTGTATATGAAACAAACAAATGAAGCTACTAAGCTGGATCAACAATTTTTTTTTCTTTTCAGGACAGTATATATATCGTGTGCTGGTCAAACAATTTTCTAGTATAAATAATGCTGAAAATTCTAAATTTTCTAATTCAGTTGAAAAGAATTGTCAGACTCATTTCAATTTCAATAATAAAATGTGAATCTTCTTCCAGGCCAATGTGTGATCTCCGGTACCAGCACCAATATATGATGACTACATGAGAATTGCCTGAAGATTGTGCTGGTGCTGTAGTAGTACCATGGCATCAGAATTCAGAAGCCGTGTGAGGTCTCAAACTGTGACAAATAGTAGCACTTTGCCATGAAACCATATCTGCATCCTGGCCTTCTCTTGCTTTTGCCATTCAACCATATCCCGTTCAACTCACCAGTAGTCACCACGACAGCAAGAGCCATCCGGGAATTCGTGATAGATATTTGTGTCGCCTACAACAATCCTCCGCCCTGAATATTTTGATATCAACTTTAGCGCATGATGGCAGGCCAGCCTGACATTATGCTTGTCAGGCGTCGTTGTCGTTCTCCTTGACGCCAGAGAGATTTGATCAGCCTGGTTTCTTGGGTCGACAACGGGTTCGCCAATCTTTCTCGAGAGGACGTCGGACACTTCATGAATCGCCTTGCTCTGAGGGTGCGCCATGTCCCTTTCGACAAAACTGCAGGCGATGACATGGTCGGCATTCTGTCGAACAACCTCTCCGTGTCGTCCAGCATGCTGAGCCTGGCCTAGAACGTGAGGAGCGACTTGCCCGTGTAAACGTCGGCCCCCGCCGCGCCAAGCCTGACCGCTAGCTGCCGAGTGCACGGCGCGGCCGGCCTCGAGGTCGCCGAGCCGCTCGCAGCACTTGACGACGACACGGAAGGTGAAGCGGTCGGGGCGCGCGGCAGGCTGCGTCGGCCAGGCGCCGGCTAGGCGGAGCGGTGAACCTGGGTGGAGATGGAGACAGGTGCGGCGCTCGGAGCCGTCGCCAGCAAAGGTGGGGGCGAAAGGCTTTCCGCGACCAGTCCCTCTCCTCTGGGCTCTAGCGGCGCCTCGCTAACCTCGCCTCGCCTCGCTAGGCTCGCGTGGCTGATTGGCAGCAGGGCGCCTCGATCCGTGGTGCTCGTCGACGGTGCTGGCCGCAAGGGATTACGGCGGGATCCGGCGCTGCGTGGCGTTGTGGATAGGAGGCGTCTGGGTCGGCGGCTGCGGATAAGAGTGGCGCCAGGGTGCGGTGCTGGAGTGGCCATGGGGAGGAAGGGCTGGGATCGCAGGGAGGCGGCCAGCACGGCCAGAGAGGCCGACGGCCATGGGTGCTGACTTGAGATTTTGGATCGAGGAGCTGCCTGCTCGCTCGGGAACGAAGCATTACGGGACTGCGGGACAATTTATAACTGAAGGATTTGCAGCCGCGAGAGCCTCAAGCGAACCGGTAAGTCTAACTTAGCGGTGGCAAAGTGTGTAATTATTTTCTAGATCAGCCTAGCGATGAGGGGTAAAACCGGAAAGTGAAAAACGGACCATCACCTCAAGATATATTATATAGTAGAGATTATTAGGTAAAGATTTTGTCTTGTTTCAAAGAAAACCAACTGGAAAACAACGAGAAGGGTTGAAATATACTTCAAGTTAATTACTTCTAATTTCTCAAGGTTTTTACTTCTTTTTCCAGTTTCTTTGGCCAAGATACAACAAAAATTTGTAATTGTTCGACATATATGGAATACGTGTATGAGTTGTCCACGGTTGGAAGACAGGCATGCGACAAAGGAAACACTTGGACGTGAACTTCAACACATAATGAAATACCAGAAGAGAACTTCAACACATAATCAAATACCAGAAGACAAACCTGAATCAGGTAAAATATAGAAGGAAGCTGACTCTTGTAAAAAATCTATAGAGTCTGAATTTAACGGGAAGACTAAGAAAGGCATGACTAGTTTAGATACAAGTTAGATTCATATTTAAACACTTTAAGCGCGTAAGTCTAGTAAATTCTTTATCCCCACCTGTCTCATAAATATGTGAAAAGTGATGGTCGATTAATCAAAAATCCAATATAGAATTGAACCTTTTAATAAAATCTTCTTTTACAAACAAGACCGAGGGGGTTAGACGCCTAGTCCGGCTTTTCATTAAGGTAGAAGTGTGACTCGAACCCGCGATCTGGCGTTTCGCGCTTCAGCCTGCCGACCTCTGACTGCGGAAGAGTTCACACATACTCTAGTGTTGCCTCCGTTTTTTGGCAGCTTCGCACCATTTCACTTACATCTACGAAACCGAGAGAGAGAGAGAGAGAGAGAGAGAGAGAATCGATTTAGCTCATAGCTCAGGTCCCTCTCGGGCGAGCAAGGCTTCAGGTTCAAAAGAGCGACTGGATTATCTTGTGTATCGTGTTTTCATACGGTCTACCTCGACGTTGTGTCGTGGCAAGCATGGGAAAACATTATTCATTTGCACATGAACTTTTGTTTAGTAGACAACAACTCGGACAAAATAATATATTGTTTATACTCGGTGAAGTAAAAAAAATTGAACTTTGGACTTCAGTTACAATTTAACAGTGTTCAAAATATCGGTCGGTGTTCCGATATATCGGCCGGTTTATCGGTTACCGGGGTCAGACCGATAAGATAAGTGAATACCGCTGGCTTTTACCGGTGTGGCCGATATATCGCTTGTCAGGCCGATATATCGCCGGTATTGGCCGATATTCACTGATATAGTACCGATATTCACTGGTAAATCTGTGGGACCAAGCCAATTTAGCTCCATTTTTTTATTTTGGTTGAGTTTTTGGATTCTTGATGCCTTCTATTTGTGTAGATGGCTAATTTCGCTACATATTAGGGTTTTTATGAGGGATACAAATGATATGACTTACGAGTTTGTCATATTGATTGATTTTTATGACACGGAAACCTATTTTTTACTAAACTTTCTGATAAATGGTCGACCGATAAAATCGATAAATCGGCCGTGGGTCGACCGATAAGATAACGAGAAGCGATATCCCATACAGTGCAACTTAACAGAACTCCATGAAGACCAATCAACCTTTAGTGACAAACTCAATTTGCAATACAGGAATTATTTTCGAGAGACAATCACATGGTTTCATGTGTGAACCTGCCAAATCATTATTATCATACGACTTTACTCTATCAATTCCGGGTTGAGCAAGGAGCACAACAAGATGATACAATCTAAACCCTACTGCTTTCATTGAACCCATTGAAGGGATGATGTTTTTAGGTGAATTTTTAAAATTCAAAAATAAGATATTTTTTAGATTAAAGTTGGTCTGTATCATATTTCCTTGGGTTTTAAATATAAAACCACTATAAAAAATATAATTTGCACCTATATAAGGCCATAATCTCTTGCCGACAAAAGTTGGTTTTGTCTCGTGTGATTGTGCTTATTAATTTAAATATTACATGTAGCCATGAAGAAAAAGGCATCATATGTCACATCTTTAGTTAGTCCAAAATATAAGAGGATCCCATACAATTAATCATGCTATTTATTAGTCTGCTTTGTTTTCTTGATATCTGAGAATGGGATAGTGACCTTATATAAGAAAAGAGAGGGAGTAGTAGTTTTGTTGGTAATTTAATATTTTTCCATTTTAATTTTGAGATTTGGGGCTGCTTACGCATATGCTTCCTACTTTAAAAAAAAGTAAGCGCATTATGAAATCTAAAAAGTTCCCCGACTTATAAAAAATTAAACGCATGTTGAAATGTCAAAAGAAATTGACAGTAACTTTCTCACGACATCTCGACATTTTATAAAAATAACATTTTTGTGTCATGTGTAAAAGACAAAATTGGTGGAAAAAAGTTTTTTCTTGAGACATTTTTTATCTTATTTACATATGCAATAAAGAATGTCAATTTTCACGGAACTTGATGTGCACAATTGAATATTAAGACATAATAAGCGTCTGACGTTTGTTCAGAATTTTTGATATTTCAAAATATTTTTTCCGTTGGCATGAACATATTCTGCCATGTGTCAAGTGCATCACGCAGTTTCTTGGTCGAAAGGTAGGCGGTGCTCCTCAAAACTAGGCGGCGGAACTAGCTTGTACTCCCTCCATTTCAATTTAACTGACTTGATATGCACCACATGTGGATGTATGTAGACGTGTTACATGCCTAGATACATCCACATGTGGTGCATAGCAAGTCAATTAAATTGGAACGGAGGGAGTAGTAATTTGCTTGCCACCTGGAGAGATCCTACCTTCCCGTGTATACCTCTGACATAAAAAAGGCTCTCCTATGGTTTCTTCTAGGCGTCTCCTTCGCTGCTCACCAAAAGAAAACAAAAGAAAAAGATGGCGAGGTCCGGGGGGTATGGTGTCCGGAAACCGCTGCTGCTCAACGGCAGAAATCCAGCTGATGCCCCGCAGAAGAAGCCGTCCGATGGGGCAGGAGGTTCTGGCGATGCAGGACGGTGCCATCCTTGGACCTTACGGCGCCGGAAGAGCTTCGACATGGACCACCTCCGTTGCGAAAGTCCAGCATCGGCAGCCAGAGCACGCCTTCGGCGAAGCTATTCGAGAGCCATCTTGGTCGCCCCTGCCCAGCTTCGCGGTATGTCCTGTCCATGAATTCCGAATACATGATGTACTGAAGTATTGCCCTAAATTGCTCCACTCTTTAGCCAATCATTTATGCCCTGGTTAGATTAGGGATTCTAATTACATGTATTCAACTCTCTCACAATTATAGGTGTTACAATGCCTAGACAATTGTCCGATGCTACCAAAAGGAAACAAAGAAAATTGAATGATCAATTTATTGAATCACAAAAGGGTGCTTTAAATAAGTACTTCACAACGGTTGGTGCCAACAATAATAATAATCAAAGGCAAGAAGATGAACCCAGAGAAGATGATGATCAGAATTCAAATGCAAATGTTGAGGTCAATGACCAGCCCATGGACGAAAGTAAGTTTCTGTTATCTAACTTCCTATCGATTTTCTTTGAAGTAATTAGTAAGTAACTAACTATGGTTTGTTAAATTTAAATGCAGATCCTAATAATGTTAATGTGGACAATATGGGAGAGGAAAATCACAATGACGGTGAACAAGATGATTCTCTTTTATCTATCTATGATCCGAGAACATGGAATAATCTTGACAATCGCAAAAGGGATATTCTAATTGAAAAGGGGCCAATGAGAAAATTGGGTCTAAAAAAAGAATTGGGTCTAGAGTTCCCTGAGGATAGTGTCGGCAGAAGTTTTTTCATATGATTATTACTCCAGAAAATTAGCAAATCGTGATATTGTTGATAGAAAGTGGTTGGTTTACTGTAAAGAGGTGGACAAAGTTTACTGTTTTTGTTGCAAGTTGTTCAAATAAAATCGGAACAAGTCTTTGCTAGCAAATGATGGCTTGAGGGACTGGCAGCATATCAGTGGAAACTCACACGACATGAGAGGAGTGTGGAGCATTTTACAAACATGAATACATGGAACGAAGTAAGGTTGAGGTTAAGCAAGAATCAAACAATCGATGATGGCATGCAGCGGGAGATTGCAAAGGAAAAAGAGCGTTGGAGACAGGTTTTACTAAGAATAGTTTCTGCAGTGAAGTTTCTTGCAAAGCATCATTTGGCCTTTCGAGGATCAAATGAGAAGTTGTATCAATCAAATAATGGTAATTTTCTGGGAACGGTTGAAATGATTGCTGAATTTGATCCTGTGATGCAAGAACATATTAGGCGCATTCAAAGTAATGAAATACATCATCATTATCTTGGCCACAATATTCAGAATGAGTTGATTTCAGTCCTTGATGATGCTGTGAAAAAGGTAATCTTACGCACCATCAAGGATGCCAAGTATTTCTCCATTATATTGGATTGTACACCGGATGTCAGCCATGAAGAACAAATGACACATTGGACTGGGGTTGTTTAATGTATTGATGGATACATTGGACTCTTTTGATTTGGACGTGGCTGATGTGAGAGGTCAAGGTTATGATAATGGTTCCAACATGAAGGGAAAAAATCAAGGTGTTCGAATCGGTTGAAGAAAGTTAACCCCAAAGCTTTATATATGCCATGTGCATGTCATAGTTTGAATCTCACTCTTTGTGATATGGCAAAATCTTGCGAACAAGCTATTTTGTTTTTGTGTGCATCGATGCTACTCTCAAACACATTGAAGGGGTCATTTCATATTTTCAGAAGTACAGGATGAAGGATTCTATTCTAGTATTGAGATTGCCAAAGCAATTGCATCGAATATGGACATAGAGCCAAAATTTCGTACAAAGCGTCAAAGTCAAAGGAAGAAGCATTTTGATGAAATAAATGATGAAGATGAAGAACTACAACTGTCAGCTATTGAATCCTTCAGGGTTACTTACTTCCTTGTCATTGTTGACACTGCAATTGCTTCATTGACTAGTCGATTTAAGCAGCAGAAGGAATTTGAAAAGGTTTTTGGTTTCTTATTCAACTCAAATAATCTCAAGTCTTTAGATGACATAGTCTATGGAAGGCTTGCACTAATTTTGCAGAAACTTATACTCATAAAAAGAAATGTGATGTTGATCTTGATGATTTTTTCTCTGAGTTAAAAGTGTTGCAAGTAACTTTGCCAGACAATTTGATGTCAGCGGTTGAGATTCTTTAGTTTGTTACAGCCGCAGATTGCTATCCAAATGTTTTTGTTGCCTATCGGATCCTCTTGACCATACCTGTCACTGTAGCCTCAGCTGAAAGAAGTTTCTCTAAACTGAAACTACTGAAAAATTATTTGAGGTCAACTATGTCACAAGACAGATTGAATGGCTTGGCTACGTGTTGTATTGAGAAGGATGTCTTGGACAACATTGATCTTGAAATTGTGCTCAACGATTTTGCATCCAGAAATGCCCGAAGAAGGTTTTTTGTGAAGAACTAAAGCATTATTATCGATCCACTCATTGAAATTTGGTTCTTATTTGAGGTAATCAACCTGGCAGGGAATACTATTTGTTATATTTTGCTACTCATTTAGTCTTTTTGTTATTTATAATATTTCAGAATTCAGCCTATAAATATGTGGTTTGGTGTTAAGTTTTGATGTTTGTGAGCGAAAGTAGACACTTATATGCTATATATCCAGATAAGCGTCCATATATATTAGGTATAGGGGCCCCTGTCGTCAACTTCGCCTAGGGCCTCACAAAATATAGAGCTGGCCCTGACCAAGATGGCAAGATCGTGCGAAGCAGAGGCACAGAGCAGTCAGGGCGAGGCGACTCGATCGAAGAAGAGGCGAAGACGAAGACGAACATGCGACTGGCGACTCGATCGAAGATGCGAAGAGGAACGGGCGAACAGCGGAACAAAAACAAAGGCTCTCATGCGTTTCCTCGTCTCCCTTTGATGGATGCCAAAGGCCCAGCCCAACAAACTTTTTTTTAAATGAAACGCCTATAGTCATCGAAGTATGAAGGAACATGTAATATTGGGCCCCTCTGGCCTGGGCCTAGGCCGTCGCACCTCCTAACTAGGCCTAGAGCCGGCCCTGATCAGACCACCATTTGCCATAGAGGTGGAGGTCGCATGGCTGCTTCTGAAGAGGCCGAACTTGGCAGGCCGCCGCTGACGACCAACAACGCTGATGAGTCAGACCTAGCGACGGACGCTGAGGCTTTCCACTGCCATCACCGTCCACGATCGAGCTCGATGCGCCGCCCGTAGCGACCAATAGCGCTTGGCTAGATCGAGCTCGTCGTGCGGCGGACGACGACGACCAAGAGGTCGCCGCTCTGTTTCTGACGCTGGCGCCACTACCGACTAAGACCAAGAGCTCGCCGCTCTGTTTCCTACGAGGGGGAGCTAGCCCCGTCGAGAGGGTAGGTCGTCACGCCGCCGCCGAGGAGTGCTAGGTCGCCAGGCCGCCGCCGACGACTAAGACCAAGAGACTCACGCCGGGAGCGATGAGGATCTCTATTTTTGTTCATTTCCTTCGCTGATTTCTCTTTTCGGCAAAAAACTGTCCACGCTGGCTCCACGCCGTTTGCCCTCGTCAGCGCGTAAAGACTTCCTTGAGCTGATCCGTCCGTAGGTGTAGCATTACTGGCCTCCCTCCGCTGCAATCAAAGGCACGCGTGGCCAGCTGCACACGCCAACGTGGGGTATATTAGGGATTTAACAACACAACGCAAAGTAAAAGGATTTTTTAGAAAAGCTCGAACACATAGTAAAGGTAAACGGAGGGAGTAGTTAACTCACTAATTTCAAAATATGCTTTCGAAAGGAATAGAAAAATGTAGAAAGGCAGAGCAGAAAGGTCTCGAAAAAATAGAGGCATAGAGCAGAGCAACTTGGTGACCCACTTTTCGGGAATCCCTCCATATCGCTCGGGCGATTCCTACATTTATATCGCTAAAGGTTTTCCGTGGCGGGCTGAACCCATTAACGTAGCGTTCTTTGGTACGTATGTTCCAGAGCGCGGGACTCGCTTGTTTCTGGTGTGTACGTTAGGATCTAGTCAGGTTTGCTCTTTATAGCTTTCACGTATGTTTCTTGTTCTTTTTTTTGTCTATTTTTCTTTCTTTTTTCCTTCCTTGTATTCCTTTTTGTCTATTTTCTTAATTCCTAGTCAGTAATTCTGATTTGTTTCTGGTGTATTTAATTTTTTTCGCATGATCTAAATTTGGTGGCATCAATAATAATGTGTTTGTTCCGATCGGTCTACATTTTGTTCTGGAGGTATTCGAGATTTGTTCCTCTTGTGTTTTAGTTGATCCTCATGATCCAATTTTTATGTTCCTTCTGTGCTTGTATTTTGTTCACGTGTTCTAAATTTTTTGTTCCACTTTGTTTATATTTTGTTCCTTCGATAGTTATGATTCGTTGTATGGATGCCAATTTTTTTCCACTTACCCTTTGCTCCCTTTGTACTAATGATTTGTTCCACCATCTCTATACTTTTGTTCTCTATTTTCTACTATTTTGTTCCGCATGTAGATATGAATTTTTTCTTCGCGTTATAAATTTTAGTATAACTGTAGTGTTATTTTATTCCCTGTCATCTAATTGTTTGTTCCCCCGTTGACGCGCAACTTGTTCCTCGTACTCTAAAGTTTTGTTCCAAATGTAGATTCGATTTGTTCCTTGGCGCGATAATTTTTGTCCTAATTGTAGTGTGATTTTGTTCCTTATAATATATTTTTTATTCCCAGTGTAACCATAACTTTGTTCCAGTTCTTCTAAACTTGTGTTCCTGTTTTACTCCTGATTTGTTCCTTATTTGCCTAAATTTTGTTCCCCTTGGTTTAAACTTGTGTTCCTCTCGTGCTTGTGATATGTTCTTATGCCAAAACTTTGTTCCTGTTGTTCCAAACTTTTGTTCCTCTTTTATTGCTAATTTGTTCCTTATTTTTCTAAATTTTGTTCCAAAATTATGTTGCTTTAGTAGTCGCTATTTTTTGTTCCTCGCGTGTTAAAACTTTGTTCCGCTCAGTAAAAAATGTTGTTCCTCTTTACATTTGTTTTTGTTCCATCCATACTAAAATTTGTTCCAGCGGTATTAATTTTTTTTCCAAGGTGCAAAATTGTGTTCCTTGGGTTGTCAAGATTTTTCGTCTCTCACATGGTAAAATTTTGTTCTGCTCAGTCTAAAATGTTGCTCCACTTTTTATTTGTTTTAGTTTCACTGTTACCAATTTTGTTCCATGGGACTAAACTTTTGTTCCACGGTATAAAATTATGTTCCTTTAGTTTTCGCGATTCTTTGTTCCTAGGTGTTAAAACTTTGTTTCGCTCAGTTCAAAATGGTGTTCCTCTTTGTGTTGGTTCCACGTTTACCAACATTTTGTTCCACGGGACTAAAGTTTTGTTCCACGGTGCAAAATTGTGTTCCTTTAGTTTTCTCAATTATTGTTCCTCGGGCTTAGTTCAAAATGTTGTTCCTCCTTGTATTTGTTTTTGTTCCACGCTTAGCAAATATTTGTTCCGTGTTAAAACTTTGTTTCGCTCAGTCTAAAATGTTGTTCCTCTTTGTATTTGTTTTTGTTCCACAGGACTAAAGTTTGGTTTCATGGTACATAAGTGTGTTCCTTTTTTCGCGATTCTTTTGTTCCTCACATCCAAAATGTTGTTCCTTTTTTATTTGTTTTTGTTCCACGCTTACCAAAATTTTGTTCCACGGAACTAAAGTTTGGTTCCACGATACAAAATTTTGTTCCTTTGGTTGTTGCGATTCTTTGTTCCTCAAGTCAAAAATGTTGTTCCTCTTTTGTACTCCCTCCAGTCCTGAATGTAGGGTGTATAGTTTTCTGCACGAATATTAAGACATGGGTATTTTGCATACAGTGGACTTATTTTTCTTCTAGAAAAAATCACGAGAGATGAGTTCTTAATAGACACAAAATGAATACAATCCGTTAAAGCCCTCTTTCGAGACTAGGTCTCATTTTTTATGGGTCAAATTATCCAAAAATAGTAAATACACCTTATATTATAGATTTTTCCCAAAAAACTATACACCTTATATCAAGGAACGGAGGGAGTATTTGTTTTTGTTCGGCGCTTACCAAGTTTTATTCCACGGGACAGAAGTTTGGTTCCACGGTACAAAATTGTGTTCCTTTAATTTTCGCGATTCTTTGTTCCATAAGTCCAAAATGTTGTTCATGTTTTGTATTTGTTTTTGTTCAACGCTTACCAAATTTTTGTTCCATGGTACAAAATTGTGGTCCTTTAGTTTTCGCGATTTGTTGCTCCACCATATTCTAATCCTCTTGTACTCATGTTTTCTTCCACGTAGTCTAAATTTTTATTCCTACGGTACTCGTGATTCTCTCGTCTTTAAACTTTGTTCCATTTTTTCTCACTTTCTCTTGTTTTGTTCCATGCTTCTTAAAATTTATGTTCCACTTTGTTTATATTCTTGTTCGGATTCTAGTCATGATACGTTCCATGGATGATAACATTTTGTTTCTCTTTGGTCTAGTTGCATTTGTACTCGTGACTTGTTCCATGAACACTAAATTCTTATTCCTTGTACTTTAGTTTACTTTCGTGTTTAGTTGTGATTTATTTCCTTCGGCGCATCAATTTTTTGCTTAACTGCAGTGTAATTTTGTGCCATTTAATCTATTTTGTTTCCCGTGTGCACGCGATTTGTTTCCTAGGCAATTGTTTTTGTTCCGGGAGAACTAAATATATGTGCTCCAATTAGTCTGATGCCTAGACATGATTTTGATCGACTATGGGTATGGTCCTACTTTTGTGCTTTATCTAGTTGCATGCATGGTGACAGCATCGACCGCTCGTCCACGCCCAACGAATGCTTGTTAATACAGTCACGCCCAGCGAATGCGTACGCGTCTACACCCACGCGCATATACATGCCTGACTGCGGCGTCCAACGCATGCGTCCGTGTACGGTGCATGCAACTCTTATTTTAGTCCCACCTTGCTGCTTTAAATAGCCTATCTCCTCCAATCTAGATGTACTAGTAGAACGAGCTCCTGCCGCAGCGTATCGCTCGCACAGCATGTATGCTAGTTCTGGATCATCCAGCGAGCGAAACGAGAGGGCCGGAAAAATGGGCCTCTGCGCACATCAACCATTCAAACTGAGCGAAATGAGAGCGCCAGGGAGGAGCTGGGCTTTCCTTTTCCTATGTTATTTCTGTCACCGAGATTTTTTTTTTCGCTGATCGGCGCTGGCTGACTTCTCAGAGAGAGTGAGAGACACGGATACTTTTTTTAATCTTTTGTACTAAATGGCCATTTTACTAACCCTTAACTAATTGCGGTCCCTTTAAATATTTTTTAGCCAACTTTGGCCGTTTTAAAAAAGCCATAAGTTTAGGGGTTCTGAAAATCTCAAAAGGCTTTAAAATTTTCAGAAAACGCCATACACTTAGGCGTATCCTTAGTCTAAAAATTTCTAAACCATTTAGGGTGTGTTTGGTAGCCTGTGCCACTCCACCGAGTCAATCTCTCCTCATACAAGCTGATCTTATACAGGCTCAGCTGAGATTTTGCAGTGTGTTTGGTAGCCTAGGCGAGTTGGGCCGTGCTGAGCTGAGAGGCTGTTTGGTAGCCTGTATCAGTCGAGATAAGCTGAGCTGAGATGTTGTTTGGTAGCCTGTTTCAAAATTTGACTCAGTAAAACTCTTCTCTCCACTTTGAACAGCATCTAGATGTAAAATGAGTAATGAAAGGACATCATATTTTTACCACATAAATAATATGTTTCAGCACATAAACAATATATTACAGCAACCAAAACAACATAATTCAGCACACGAATTAGGTAGATATAACATAAAAGGTTCATAGTACATAAATCATCCATAATAAATCTAAATTTAAAAGTTTGCATTACGAGGCATTACAAAAGAGATGAAATCTCAGCTCCAAGTCAAACAAGATCAGGATTTTTTGCTAGAATGCGCTTGAAGGAGGCTTCACGAATTAGGAGGCTTCACGAACTTGAGATGAAATCTCTCTCTCTAAACAAAGTACACAAGCGGAAGAAGGGAGCTCTTTTCATTCTTAACTGATTTAGACAATTTGTGTCGTTAGTGTGATATATGAATCTCAGATTTAGTTCCCTAGCTACATCCATATCAATTCTACGACCTAGAGTTGTCGCTGGAGTTTTCTGAGCTCTCCTTGAGATAAACACCATGTAAGCACCCATTGCGGCTGCAAGGCCAGCTGCTTTCACAATCAATTGCCGACGTTTTCTTGCCAAATTGTCCATCTAAACACATAAAAACTAGTCAAGTTTGGCACCAATATACATATGACAACACAAGGTTTTCACAATTAAATCACCTACTGCCCATAACAATAAAAAAGAGTTATGAATACAAGGCAACAACAAACAACAAAACAATGCCCATAACAATTAAATCACCTATAAACCTCAACCAGTGGTTGTAACCTAGCAGCATCAGGAAGCAGTAGCTCATTGTGAAACAAACCACAAACACGGTACTGCTACAGATACAATCATTCAGGTGAATAAAGGTTCTAAAGAACAAAGCAATCCAATTCATATATGTCTTCTAAGTATAAACCCTATTCTCCCTTTACCTTGTTTAATCAAGTCTAAATCATAATGCAGAAGCAAAAGGATATCATATTCACTTCTACTGCCCATCACAAGGCAACAACAAACAACAAAACTTTAGCATAAGGCACCACAATCACCATAATGCAACAATATTCAGAATTGACACAAAACTGTAACATACACTATCCACAAAACTTTAACATACACTATCCACAAAAATAAATATGGCAGAAACATGTATTTACGAGCACAATCCAGGACCGATTCATGATTTAACAAACACAAAACACCAACACAATACCACAAGGCAGGGAGATGGGCTACCCTGGTCCGAGCTGAAGGCAAGAGTGGAGGTGAGGAGATGAGGTGCTGTAGACGGCCGGAGTGGAGATGAGGAGACGAGGTGCTGCAGATCTGGTCCGACGTGGACTGCTGCGGCCGGGATGAGGTGGAGTGCTGCGGCCGGGACCCGTCGATCTTCTGAAGGGCCCGTCGATCTGCTGCAGATCAAGACGTCCCGAGCTCCATGTCGGCCGCCCTCGAGCTCACCGGCGTGTGCAGCAGTGGTGGCGGCGGAGGGAGTCGTGGAGGGCGGGGAGGATCTTGTGGTGGCGACGGCGGCGGGGGGACTGCTTCGTGGGGAGGAGCCGGCGGCGGGGGAGAGCTTCCTGCGGGGAGCCGGTGGCGGGGGAGTGCTCTGGCGGCTGGGTGAGGAGAACGAAGGAGGAGAGAATGAACGAGGGTTTCGGGAGGGGGTGCGGGGTGAGAATATTTCGGACCGGTTGCTGGGACGCGCGGAGATTATTCAGAGGCGCGGGGGACTGCTTTTCCGTACGAGCTCGCCCCGGTCGAGCGGAGAAGCTCGATTCGAGCTTCGCATGTGGGCAGGGCTGAGGGGTCGTTTTCGCATCACGCGGGCAGGGCTGAGACGGCTGGTACGAGCTAACAAACAAGCAAAAGTCGGGTGCGATGGGATTTTCTGGCCTAGGCCAACCTACCAAACACACCCTTAGTATATGCCATTTGATATGGCGTTTTCAGTCTCAGAGCCTCCCAGAATCTCAGAATACGTCATATGATATTGCATACTCTGAGATATGACGTATTATGATATTCTCAGATCCCCTAAAAAGCCATTAAATGGCTTATCCCAATTATTTAGATTTTTTTGTGTTTTCCTATACTAGGATAAGCCAAATTTTATGGTGTTTTCTGAAAAATTTAGAGGCTCTGAAGTTTCAAAAAGACTAAACTCATGGCGTTATATCACAAGGGCCATATATGTCTGAAAATTATTTTAAAGATCACAATTAGCTAAAAGTTTGATCCAGAACCATTTAGTAAAAAAGATACTAATTTTTTGCCACCCTTCGTGCATCACATACGTTATACCGATAGTTGCAGCAGCATCATTCAGCACAAAGACCTGCTCTGATCTCGAAATACAAAAAACTTGTGCCCCCTATCTTGTCGATAGACCTACACCTTGCTTTGTCGCGGGTGACTATAAGGGCATTTCTAACCGATCAAAGAGTCAACAGACGTCAATATCTCGCTGGTCAACAAACGTCAACACATCCATGTACGCCGTTCGTTCGGGCTCATCCCTCGCCCAACAGCTCATCGACTAGCCTCTACCGTTGATCAAGTGTGATGATTGCGGACGGTTATACAGACATGGGTCTTGAACACGAGCAAACATTCCGGATGGGTTGTCAGAAGTGTGAAATGAACAAAGTCAGTGCAATTTTGCGCAATTGTTCTTAAAATTATTCACAATTTAAACTCATTGTTTGCTTAATGTTATGTAGAAAAGTTGTCAGTTTTGGTATTGGTAAGAAGAGTATATTGATCTATTGATCAACACAAATGTACTGGATGTTGGTGCAATGGTTTATAAGATGATACTGTAGAGGACACAATGTACAATATTGAGGAGGCGAGAAGGAAGTGTGCAAGATAGCGAAGTCAACCGAGAAGAGAAACAATGTATGCAATGAACATAAGGAGATTGAAAAGTATTGATCAAACTTGTAGAGGCAGTCAAGAAAGTTGTGTTTCTATTGAAGTGTGTAATTTTTCTTGCCGTTTTCTTTGGATCAGTTCTCATGGCTAGAACTGGCGAAGTATGTGACCAAGATATCGTTTAATGAAATAGCCGAGTTGTGAAATTTAACTTGATGGTCCAAAAGTGAAAGAATTTGTGTTAATTTTTTGAGGAGTTAAGTTTTGGCGGTGCGGTTAGAAACCACTTTTCTTAATGGGGCAAGTTTGAGAACTTAAACAAGAAGAGTCCAATACTTCTCTAAATTAAGGGTATCGTATAGAGATCCCCTAACCGCTGTCCAGAAATGTCATTGAATGCAACTCCAATTTTCATTAACCTGTCATCTCACGTGCTTAATTTTGATTATTTTATATCATTTTATTTTGATTTATTCTGATCTTCTGGTGGATGATGTTTGGATCATGTGGTATCTTGTTCGCCAACCCAAGAAATATTTTCTACCAGTTATAATGTCGTGGGTCATACTTGCTATGAACTTTTATACCAAAACTCAATTTCCAATATCTTGGATTTAAATTCTAGCATTGACTTTCCAAAGGAACAAACCTCTATGCCTATAATATAATCGCACTAAAATGCCCAATGTGGCTATGCTCATATGTAACCCACTTATGCAAAATTATTGGCATGTCCAGTGCATTATTTTCATGACAAAGATAATTTTATTTTTCTATTTTAGCCAATACATTATCAACACATTTTAACACCTCAATAGTTATGATATAAGTCAATGCGTATTGCACCGATACTTACCTCTTAGAAACAAGTACCGTGTCAATTTGATTAGTTCACCACTAGTCAGCTAAATTTGCAGCCGCATGAGTTAGGAATTTCACTTTTGTTTATGATATATTAACATATTTGAATTCTAAGAACAAAAAAAATACAAATTTCATTCTTGAAGAAATTATTATTGTCAGTCTTTGTACAATACTCCGCCACGATATCGACGAAAACTCTAATAATTCTTTTCACAACTTCCATTAACCTACAAATTATAGAAGGCATGTATAACACTCAAACAACTTGAATGTCGAATATGCAAATTTATGATTGCGAGAGGGGCTAGTAAGGCACACCTTTGAGGTTCTCCTCTTGTGAATTTAGTTTAATGAGGTTTGTTTAGCTTGCTAGCTAAGAAAATCACATATGTACAACATGGCTCACCATAAAATATGAGGAAGCACTAAAGTAACCATATATCATGCAACCCGTGATTCCCTGAAACCGAATTATGTCAGGACGTTGTTGTTTAATAGGTTTTTCTATTTAGTGTGTACTACTCAATTTTATCCCATGATACTAATACTAGAACTACTCATGTTTGCCTTCCTTGCTCCACTCGAGTCTCGCAAATGACTAAACGGAGTTTCCGTCCGGTCAAACTCGTTGACTGTTACTTGGCAGAGTTCTCACGAGTGGGGTTAGCCTGAAATGCACAAGTCTGGTCAAGGTCGTTGACCGTTATTTGTGAGTCCTGACGAGTGGGGTCGGCCTACCGCGATCTGACCCCCCACAGCCCGCTGCGCCCGCCGACCTCCTAACTCCGTTCGCCGACGGCAACAAAAAGTGATGATGCATCTCCACTTCATTTACCTTGCACCCTTATCTCGTCCAATATACCCACCCAGCAGGCTCTATTCGGCGGCTTCACCGCTCCACCAATCTAGCCCGAATGATGAGGGCATCCCATTAGGTTGACACGCTAGGACAACATACAATATTTAATATTAAGTTTAATGTAGTGTCAATGTGTAAAATGGATTAAAGCCTGTGTGCCTAATTTGGATGAACCACTTTAGGGTCGGATTGTAACCAGTCGGAGTCAGACCAGAGTTGGAGTCCTGATCCACATGATCTGTTATTTCCCTGGCTGCTCCCTCCTATATAAACATAGGGGTTGCATCCACTTTAGGTTAGGTTAAAAGTTATGTATAACATTGTGTTCTGAGTTGTAACCATCCCTACGGGGTTGGCATATGGAGACGGCGTCTTTAGCGTTCATCTAGTTATCCACTACATTGTGTTTGTGTGAAGATGCTTGTTATTCAAGTATTGTCATGTTTCGTCTTTAGGCTTGTTGTTTGTCATCAAGTTGCTCATTGGATTCATCTATTCGGTGTGAGCTAGGTTCGTCTACATCGACGGGTTGCGCGCAGGATTGGCTTCCGCATCTTCAGGCTACATGTATCCCTCAAGTGATTGGGAGACTTTATGAGATCCATTCGATCAGAAGGTGCAGCGTGAAAGATCGGGCCAAATCATCTGTATCACCAACAGCACCTCTATAGGGGCAACTTGGGTTGTGTCGCCACATTTTGAACTGTCCTCACCCAGATCTGACCACCATAGCATAGTGCGCCTGCCACTGTACCCCTTGCCCCAACTCTGTCCGTCGACAACGACGAAAGGAGGTGCAGCCTCCACCGCAATTACTTTCCCTCCTTACTCCATCCATCGTACGTGCCCAACTCAGTCTCTAATCTACTACTCTGCCTCTTACCTGATCAAGCCCAAGTGCACTCCTCTGACAACATCTTTTAAGTGGTGGGTAAACTATTCTCCCTTGCTACGCCCTGCGTTATTCACTGGATGTGGTTGGCCCGTAATGTATGTCGCATCAGTGGAACAGGGAGTTCCCCTAATCCAGCCAAAGTGGGTTCACCACCAGTGGGCCCACCTCAAAGATGGACATGGCCAAGATAAGTCAACCTGGTAAGTGGGCCAGCTCACTTTCCCCACGGTGACCCGCCAAGATTTGCATCGTCACCGAAACGACTAAGAACTCCAACCCGGGAAGCCCTCTGAGGATGCTACCCGGATACCTAGATCAAGACCGACGAGGAGCCAAGACCAGAGGCTAGTTTGACTTAGTCCATGCCCAGGCATGGAATGCGTGCCTCCTTTGTACCTCCAGAAGATCAGCACGCCAGCGTAGGTAGTGGAAAAAGATCAAGACGAAGCTTGGGCTCTAAGAAGGAAAGGAAGCAAGATCATGCTGGAAATAATGTCCTCAGGGGACAGCCGTGGTGGGGATGTCACACCCGCCTGCCGTCTTCTAGCCATGTCCCTCCCAAAAGAAGGCGCGCTTTTGGGATCCTACCAACCCAGGGCGGACGAAAGGTGGAGATGATGCCAAGTTTTGCCGCAGTCCAGTTCCACCTTTTGGCCTTCGCCGAAACTGTAGCATGCCTCTCGCATGACGGCCTGTGGCAACCCCCTGGCCTATAAATGGAGGACCAAGTCTACCGAGAGGAGAGGGACGGATGAATCAGACTACAAGCCAAAGTAGAGCTAGCCATTGCTAAGGTGGAGGGAGAGAGAGGTGATCTCCTTTGGGGCAGGATCTGCTCTTCTTCTTCCTTCAGTCAACCACTCGCAGGGTTAAGACCAGGGACTCACTTTGTAGCAACACCATGATGAACTCTTCAATAAGACATGCATGAGTAGGGCTTTTAGCCTCCGGTCAGGCTGAACCTGGATAACTCCATGTGTCCGTGTGTTGTTTGTTGGAGCTTGCTCGATTAGTACGATCTCATCTTCACCCGAAAGCTGACGTTCGTAATCCTCCTTCATGCCCCGTTACGAACCAACTAAAAGGGGTATCGAGTATCCTGGTGTCTGTGCATCATGATATGACATGATCCGGCGGATCAGGTCTTGAGATTGACGAAGTCACCACAGTCGCCTCGCTGTCGACGGGAACATCGCCTCCCACTGAAGAATATTCCACCTAAATGAGAAACACCAGCGCCAAACCTGGGGTTTGAACTCTGGTGGTCTGGGGGTACAACCACCCTCCTAACCATCTTGCCACAGGCAAGTTCTCGCTCCTCTATGATAGCTGAAATATTTTATATCCGAAAGATGCACGCTATCGATTTCTCTCGATTTTTGGATGGTCATGGCCCTATTTTACCGCTCGCCACGTCGCGGCTTCATTCCTGCTCCATTCCGGATGGATTCCACCAATTTCTGCCTTTGTTCCCATCGCGGTGGGCCCATCCGGATGGGGGTACGTGCAAAGTGAACCTTCTCCCCTCTCAATGATCTCCGCGTGTCCCCTGGAAGTCTCCCGACAAATCAGTCTCCGTCTCCATCTTCGTCTCTTTCCCTGCATCGCGCCAAACCGCACGCCTGAGCGCTTTCAGTTTTCACAAAACAATGCATCACAGAGGAAAAGTTCTTCACGCAACGGCGAACATGGCGACTGCCGCGATGGCGATTTCGGCGACATGCCGGTGATTGGCGCTTATGCCGCTCTCCTCTCTCCCGTTTTCTCCTCCAACCTTCAGGTCTGATCCGATCCTCTCTTTCCCCCACGATCTCCTGCCCAGCTTTGCCCTCTTTGTAATCTCCTCCCCTGAACTGATGCCCTAACCAATCCGACCACTGTTGCTGTTACTGATTTCTCCACATCCACCAGCTAGGAAGCTCCCCTTGCCCATCAACATCTCTTCCCCTCTCGGTGCTGACCCAATCTGCACCTCAGCACCTCCACAGGTCCCAGTCCCCAATCTGTCCCCGAAGCTCTATTCCCTTCTGGTTTTTTCAGTCAGCAAATCTGCTCTCACAACCTCTGCTTATTTGAGACCCCTCAGGTCGACTTCGTACCAGTGTTTGGCATACACGCGTAGGCTGGGAGAATCTACTCCTTCTTCCCAAGAACCCATTGTTGCAGCCCTTACTCAGGAAACCTCGTGAGTGCGGCCTCACGGCTAATTCCCAACTACATGCCTCTTGTTGCGGCTGCTTCTACTTCAGGTCATCCATCTACGGAAGCAGGACTGGATCCCGCTGTTGGAAACGCCCGCACCGTTGCACCACCCACTGCAGCCTTGAAATTTATTGGCTGGAATTGCAGGGGTAAGGGAAGGAGCCTTACCAACTCAAGAAAAATGGAGTATCTGGCCAGATTGATGTACTCTACTGGTGCCCAGGTAACTTTTGTATCAGAAACCAGATCATCTAAATGTACAACTGCTCAGTTGAATGCTCGCTTTAACTCTACAGCTAGCTTTGTAGTTCCTTCGGAAGGTCTCTCTGGAGGCCTTTGGTTGTTGTGGACTGATGAGGTCCTTCTCTCAGTCAAGTTCTCGAGTAGATACCTTATCCTAGCTCTTGTTAAACATATTGCTACTAATGTTGAGTTTGTGTTGGCTTGTGTCTATGGGGACCCTCATCATTGTTTCACTAAAATGACTTGGGACCTTATTTTCGATTTTGTAAATGAAAATCTCGGTAAGCCAGTAGTTTGTTTAGGAGATTTGAATAACATCATGTATGAAATGGACACCACCTCTACCAATTTGAATCGGTATCGAATGAGAGCTTTTACTACTTTTGTTAAGCAATGTGGTCTCTTTGACTTGGGCTACAGTGGTCCGGCCTATACGTGGACGAACAAAAGATTTTCCTCTACGCCTATTTTTGAGAGACTTGATCGATGTCTTGCCAATGCTGAATGGTGTGCCCTTTTTCCTAATACTAATGTTTTCAACTTACCTATCATGCTAAGTGATCATGCTCCCATCCTTGTCACCACTGATTCAAAAGTGCAGAAGCCTAGACTTACCTTCAAGTTTGAAAATTGGTGGACTTTTGAGGATGACTTTCAAAGTATTGCAAAAAATGCTTGGCAGACTACTGTGAACAAATCCTTCTATGCCAGAACAACTAACCTTGCAGGTGCTTTAAAAAAATGGTGTAAGAAGAAGAAGCCCATTCAACAAGAACTGGATAACTTGCAAAGCCAAATCAACGACATACAATTGCAACCCTTGCAGCAACAAGATCATAGCCTAGAAGCAAAACTGGTTACCCAATATGAGGCAACTCTGACCAAGCTTACGGAGTACTATCGACAGCGTGCAAAAAACATTGGGCTGTTCATGGGGACAGAAACACAGCTTTCTTCCACAATGCAGTACAGAAGCGTAAACGCAGAAATCGTATAGTCTCCATTAAAGATGCTCATGGGAATGATCTATTTGATCCTAGTGAAATTGCAAATGAATTTGTTCACTATTTTAAATCCATCTTTACCTCTTCAGCTACTAACAATGCCAGGTACATCCAGAGCACGAATTTACATACACATGCAGATGGCTTCACCAACTCCGTGCCAGACAAGCAGGAAATATATGGAATACTCAAGGAGATGAGAAGGAATGCATCACCAGGACCAGATGGTTTCAATGTTGCTTTTTATGTTTTAGCCTGGGATTGGATTGGAGATGATGTAACAAAAGTAGTCACGGACTTCTATACCTCCGGTATCCTACCACCTCACCTCAATGATACTCAAATTGCTCTTATTCCAAAAAAAAACTAGCTTGTCATCTTCCTTCAGATTTTAGACCCATAAGCTTGTGTAATGTAGTTTATAAAATTATTGCAAAATCTTTAGCAAATAGACTGAAAATGCATCTCCCCGATCACATTCACCCCTCCCAGCAAGCTTCCATAAAAGAAAGACGTATTAGTAACAACATTATTGTAGCCCAAGAAATAGCTCACTCCTTCTCGCTAACTTCTTGGAAAAGCCAGGATTTTATGTTAAAAATTGATCTTTCAAAAGCTTTTGATCGAGTAGAATGGCACTGCATTGTTTCGGCTCTCGCTCGTATGGGACTACATAGTCATTTCATAAAACTTGTGCATGCTTGCATCTCCTCCCCGACTTTCTCTGTCATTATAAATGGCCAATCTTATGCGAAATTTACAAGCTCCAGAGGTATCAGGCAGGGCTGCCCTTTGTCGCCATATCTTTTTGTTCTTGCAGTCAACGAATTATCTTTGCAGCTTCAGGACGCTCTGCAAGCCAACCATCTCACAGGTATCTCACTTGGGCCAAACTGCCCTCCGATCCACTCTTTGATGTTTGCTGATGATCTCATTGTGTGTGGCAAGGCGAATATGCAGGAAGTGCAAATCATATCTAATATCTTAAACCAATTTTGCCATAACTCAGGTCAAATCCCCAACTGGAGTAAGTCTGGAATATTTTTCAGCAAGAACGTTTCCTTGCAGGATAAAGAAGACATTAAAAGAACTTTTCCAGCCCCCAATATTGATAATTCTTTTGTTCATTTGGGGCATCCTCTTATTTTACCTTCTAAGGACAGATCAGCAGCTTACGTTTTCATTTGTGATAAATTCAAATCAAAACTTTCAAGCTATAAAGCCAATCGTTTGTCTCATGCAGCTAGACTCACTCTTATTAAATCAGTTTTCGCATCTATTCCTGTCTACTACATGTCCAATATTCTCTTTTCAAAAAGTTCCTATCTAAGCTCACGGCTATCATTAGGAACTTTTGGTGGACAGGTGTTCAAGATGACAAAACCACAAAAAGCCTTTGTCTACGGGCATGGGCTGATGTGTGCACGGAAAAAAAAGTTGGTGGCCTAGGTATCAGAAACATGCAGGCAATCAACCAGGGACTCATACTCTCAGCAGCATGGAGACTTGCAAAGGAACCACACAGCCAACTAGCTGAAATTCTCAAAGCCAAGTACCATCCTAACACAACTATCTGGCGAGCAAAGCCTCATACGCCAAAGTCGGCTTTTTGGACTGTGATCTTAGAGGTGAGACCACTCCTTATTTCAGCATCTATTTACCAAATTGTTGATGGAAATAGTTCAGTCTGGAGTACTCCTTGGTTTGAGGGTTGGGAAGCTATTTACGATAATCTAATCATTCAACAACCCCCTTTTAATTATCCTGCTCAAGTAAAGGACCTTTGGATTCCTGGGCAAAAGATTTGGAATACAGGCTTGATAAATTCCTTGTTTACTCCTACAGTAGCTGCCTCAATTATTCAAACTCCTATTACTAATAGTGTTGGCCAAGATATTCTAGTATGGAAACTAACCCCTACAGGCCATTTCTCTACTAAAAGTGCATACAAGCATTGTTTTAATAATCTCCAGCTTCCTCCAAGGCAAAGGCCGAAAGTTGTCCCTCCATAGGTTATAGATTTACTCAATCAAGTTTGGAAGGAGAAAAAAATGGCACCAAGAGTCCAAACCTTTGCTTCGAGAGAGTTAATAGCACCAGCGGTCACACAACTCGTCGTCGATGTGCACTTAAGTCACACATCTGGATAACTGAATTTTTTGGTCACACAACTCGTCATCTGGTGCACTTAAGTCACTGACCCCACCTGTCAGTCCGTTTTCCGTTGAAGTTGATGCTGACTGGACACGTAATTTTGCAAAAACCCCCCTATATTTTTGTACATTTGCAAAAAAAACCCTGTATTTTTTTCAAAAAACCCCCTGAATTTTGAAATGTCCAAAAATACAGGGGTTTTTTTGCAAATGTACAAAAATACAGGGGGTTTTTTGCAAAATTACGTGTCCAGTCAGCATCAACTTCAACGGAAAACGGACTGACAGGTGGGGTCAGTGACTTAAGTGCACCAGATGACGAGTTGTGTGACCAAAAAATTCAGTTATCCAGATGTGTGACTTAAGTGCACATCGACGACGAGTTGTGTGACCACCGGTGCAAATAACTCGCTTGGAGACTTCTCAGGAAAGCACTAGCTACAGGTAAAAGGGCAGGTAAATACTCTAAACATATAAGTGAAAACTGTCCTACTTGTGGAAATTTTGAAGATGAAATGCACCTCTTTTTCTTATGTCCTTTTGCTAAAGCAGCCTCGTATTGTCATCCGTGGTTTATTAAAACTGAACTCATAGCCCAACACCAAGATTCAATTCCTCAAATGATTCAAGTTTTGCTTAATTCCCATCATCCACAGATAAGCATAACTTCTCTCTATACTTTCTTGTGGTGCATTTGGAAGTCTCGCAATGATGCACGCTTTTGTAGGAAACCACGTTCCCCTTCGCAGGTCTATGCAGAAGCGTCGGCAATTATGCAGAGTACCAACTTGGAGGTCACAACCTCCACTCAGACAACGGATGCAATCCGCTTGACAGATTCTAGGGAGTCTGAAGGTGTTTCCATGCAGGGACAGGAACAGTACATCAAGCAGACTATGCCAGGTCCTGGAAAAACAATTAAGGATATCTCCAGCATCTCAACTCCTATTGTGTTTTCGGATGCAGCTTGGTTTCCAGGTTCGGACGGCAAGCCAGCGATTGCCGGACTAGGTATTTTCATTCAGCTTGGTGGTGATCGACATTGTTCGCAACTCTGTATCTCAGCCATATCCCCGCCAGCAACATCTGCTATTCAGGCTGAGGCGTTCAGCCTCATGTTAGCGTCCCAAATTGCAGGAATTCTTCGACTTCAGCAAGCAACATTCGTGACGGACAATGCGGCGCTGGCTACTGCAGCAGCAACTCAAAACATGATACTTGCTCCAGGTCATTGGTCCATCAGACCACAACTTGCTCATATAGCAACCTCCTCTGCCTTCGATGCCTCCAGAATTTACCATATTAGTAGAGGTTATAATTTTAGAGCTCATCATCAGGCCAAACTAGCGCTGAAAATTCAGAACTCTTCCCTCAGTTTCAGGTGTTTAAATTCAAGCAAAAGTGCTTGTCTAAATGCAGAAGTAGCTGTGGCTTCTTGCATTATGCAATGTAAGCTTGTATATGTACGCTGTTGTTGAATATCAATAAAATCTTTATGTTCAAAAAAAAAAAAAAAAAACCGCACGCCCGGCGGGCGGCCAGGAGACCAGCCCCGCCCCGAGATTTCCCCCATGCCCGTCGGCTTCCTTTTCCTCCTCTTCCCCCATGTACCGTAGGAGACGGACCGTACCATCCCGATCTGGGAGGTGGCGCCACCGTCCGACGCCGCCGCTGCCACGGTTGCGGGGTCCACGGGCTGGCCGATGCCGGCCATAGCGGACGGTCTCCGTCGGTCGAGCGGGGCTCCAGTGATTTCTTCGGTTTCCCATTCTTTTGTGAGATTGTTTTCCATTTTATGCAGCTCACGCCATTAGGGAAGGTACTGCTGTCATCGCGAGGTAGGAGGAGGAGGGCAGGAATCAGGTGATGGCATAGGACCTCCGGCGGCGCGAATGAAGCGAAGCGCCGTTGTGGCGGAGACCTAGGCGCTTATGTGTTCCGCGGCCGCGGCCGCCGAGCAGCGCGCTCCGGGGGAGGAGACGACGACAACAGCCGACGCCGGTGAGTGGGGTGAAGGGCAGGGCCGGCCAACGCGGCGGCCGACTCCAAACTGATGCAAATCGATTGTCTTGAAGTCGGCGCTGATATTTAAAGGGGTGTTCATTTGTTTATGATTCTCCTTTGGTTCCTCTGTCAGTTCTCCCTTGAAGTTGTTTATTGTCTCAGTTGAAGAATAAGCGGTCCTCTTGCAGTTGCAGCTACGTCGTTGTAGAGGCCGAAACTGGCCTCCCAGATCACTTCGACCTCGAGGCCATATGGAGACGGTGCAGCTCAACGGTCCGCTCTATCTTTGTCCTACTGATGCATATCTTCTTGGTCAATTTATTCTATTGAACAAATGTTGCTTCAGTTAAAGAAGCTTCTATTTCCTGCGGTCAGTTCATGCCTATACTCGAACTGTAGGCTTTTGAGTTCTGCTGTCCTGCAACCAACGACTGAGTGCCATTATCCCTTTCTTGGAGCATTACGGCAGGTACATTTTTTTATTACTTGGGTTTATCATTCTTCTGAAAATAAGCTGCATGAGATTCTTATCGTCTAACAATTAATTTAATTTGCTTCTATCCATGTTTGTGTGCAGATTCCAGAGTATGTATGCAATCGAAGAAGACGCCTCCCTTCACATCTAATGTTGAATTGCTTGATATGCCTAGAGAGTAAGAGGAAGCCAAGGTAATTATCTGCATGTTTTTTCAATTCTATTTTGTGTGCTGCCTGAAGGCTCTTTAATATGATCTGATATTAGGAATGCAAGCCCTGCTCGAGTGATGCATATTTTGCGCACACTTGTGCCATACACGATTTCGGTAAATTTACATCTATTTTTTTCTTATCGGCTTATTGCCATTTTTGAGCGGTCATACATAGGAAGTTATTAAAATGTGAGATCACTATTTATGGAACGGTATCCAATCGAACTCTTTGGTTTTTACCATTTGGTGAATGCACTCTGAATCTATTGTGTATGAGGACGCTTAGAAAATTACTAACAATGATTGAGGTAGCAAGACTACCTGCACAACACCATCTTTGTTTTGTGTCTGTTACATTTCAGATTTATTTTGTTCAAGATGTTGACATTCCTTTTTTTAAACAGCTATAAATTGCTTACTATGGCGGCTGGTGTGGGATCCACCGTGGAAAAGTTTTTTGGTCATCTTGCTGAAGATTTGCTATGAAATCAGGTGGCTGGAGCTGTATAGCCGGAGATATGATATCATGGCCTATTAAAACATGTCCTGGATTTTACAGTAATAGTGGTCTCATTTGTTTCCGTTTGTGAAATATCAAGGTTTCTCTGTTCAGCAGGTCTCCACCTATAGCAACCCAAGTGGTATCTGTTTCCTTCTCCATTTAGCTGAGGCCTGGGCAATACCCAGATCGAATTCATTCTGCTCCATTAGAGCCTAGCGTTCACTGTATGAATCAAGTTGTGTTCTTGCGTACTCGCATACATACTTATTCTCATTTACCTCCTAAGCACATAGTATCATGTAATTCCTCTTCACATATAAGTGTGTACACTATAGAGTGAGGTCATTTCTTGATAAAATGACAAGGTACAGTGCGTTCAACCTATTTTTTTTAACTGTTGATTTTCATTTATAGTCTGCTTTCCACCACATGTACAGTGGTTTGTACAATCTATTTTTTTCATGTCGCCGTATCATTTTATAATTAACGTGTGTTATTTAATCTGTACAGTAGTGCTATTGCAACAGACTTATCAGTACCTAATCTCACATCGTATAGACTAAACCAGCCAACATGTAATATCAGTGCATTTCGCTAATTTCTCTTCTATGTACCAGATCGCCTTCTCGGCAATATTTTGCTTCTTAATATTGCTATATACATGCCTTACAACCATTACACGGCACGACGGCATACATGCCTTCCAACCATCACACAGCACGGCGTCACACCGCGCGTAGACCTGGCTAGTTATATGTAGGGGAACAAAGAGATGGCTCATATCACCCCCTTACAGTTGTACCTGGGCTTAATCATTCACCCATTTGATACCGGATAAATAAAGATATTATATATGCAAATCATCGTGCAAGCTAGCTTTTCATAATTAATCAAAGCTAGTCATCCATGCTAAGGTAATTGGTTGGTTACTAGCATGCATGCATGTTGCATCAATCGGTACGTGTGAAGAACATGCAACAAAATTATACAGCTACGTACACCAGCATTCCTGATCTCTCTGCTCTTTTCTTGCAAATCATATATATATAAAAGGGTAGTGGGGACAAGCAAGCAGCTTAATTGCTAGACTGTATGATTAATGCAGTTGCAGCCGCTTTGGCAACTAATCCTCTTTCTTCCTCAAGCGTTGAGGTGGCTCAGCATCCATGGCGGCAGACCTCCGATGCGAAGCTGCCCCTGCCCTGGCGCCGCGGCTGCCTCCCCGACCATTGTCACCGGCGGGTAACTAGTGCGTACACAAGATTAATTATGTTATTGCATGTATGTGTACTGTGTAGTAGTTAATGAATAGATTATTTACGATGAATTATACCAGATATTTTGTTGAGCATGTGCCTGCTGATCCCTCATCATGAAGGAGGAAGATGATGAGCTCGTCTGGGCTTGAGGTTGGTTGTGGGCTTGTTGTGTTTTAGGCTGATGGGCCCACTGCACTTGCTGCTGCTGCTGCCTGGCCGCCTTCTGCCTCTCCACTAGCTGCACCAAATTAAAGGATCAGATCAGCAATGAACACAGCGGTAAAGAATTATACATGAAGTGTATGGCAGCTTAATTACTTCTTTCTGTAGAGCCTTGTTCTCCTCCTGCAGTGACCTCTCCTGCAGCATAAGAAACAAAAGTTTGAATTGAACAACGTCTGGAACTAGATCATAATGCATACATAAGCTAGATTGACGATAATATCTATTGGTCGTTACCTTCTTCTGCAGCTCAGAAATGGACTCCATCATAAGGTGGCTCTGCAAATAGAGATAATGATAAATTTAGCCAACGATTTGGAAGAATTATTTCGTTACATTTCTGATGACACACTACCATGTCCAAAGTTCATGAGTCTACACCAATGCGTGTAGCCTGAAACTTTACCAAATTTACAATTATACCCCAGAAATTAATATCCCCAAAAGGAATGGTTAATCTGCCACAGCAATCAGGGGCCACACATTTACAGATGTGATCAGCTTCCAGTTAATTATGAAGACATTTCAGGTGAGGTACCGATCGAAGTTAAGAAAATAACAACCTTTCTCGATCTGATGTGCTTCAATGAACTCTCTAGCTGCTGCTCTAGCTGTTGGAGCTCTTTCAGGTTCAGAGAGTCCAGATCCTCTCCCATGAGGTGCCTGCAGAATATATTTTTAAATCATCTTACTGAAGCAGCTCATACTGCATAATCATATGCTAGTTCCAAATTTAATCATAATATGAAGCACTATCGATATTCATTATTACTTGTGACATCTCTGTATGGTCTCAATCTTTGCCTTCAATTTCCTGTATTCATGGCACCAATTTCCCTGTATAGGAAAATTATTTTCTGTCAGAATGAAGCTAGTACAGGAATGGATGTTCCGTTGTATGAAATAAGCACATATTTTGCTACTGCAGGCAAGTATCAATGTCAAACTATGTGCGAAGGCGCAGTAAAGGGCACCGGAAAAAAACAGCAAACTGAATATGCAACTACATAATTAAGTCTTCTCATGTTATTGTAAAAAAAAGTATTCTCGTGTCATTTTATCACTGCCAGTTTTAGTTTATCAACACGACTTGTTGCATTTTTCATCAGAAGTAAAACTAGAAGAGCAGGAAGAAAAGCAGAAAAATATCATAACATACTGACCATTATGCAGGTTTCAGTTGTTGAAGTGCAACTTAAAGATGTTTCAAATTAGTCAGTAAGTGGGCTCATCTACCAAATGAGTCCTAGGTTTTTAATCATTTCATCATTTCCTAAATCTAATTTTAGGTTAAATTAGGTAAAGTAAATCGTGTTAAATATAAAGCCTAATCCTTCCCATCAGTTCGGAATTTTGGGATAATTGGCTAGTGCATATGTTCAATATGGTATCAAAGCTAATAGGTCTCAAGTTCAAGACTCGGCCAACGCACTATTATCAAAAAATAGTGCATCTGGCATCAATCCCACGTCTGAGGGTCTTCCTATACAGCCTAGACGTGAGGGGGGGATGTTAAATATAAAGCCCAGCCCTTCCCATCAGTTCGGATTTTTGAGATAATTGGCTAGTGCATCTATTCAATAAATCGGTGGGGATCCGAGGTTAACAAATACTTATGGACTTGAAAGATTTGGATGGAGTGGAGACATTAACATTTCAACGGAGAAAATATATCTAAAAGGACTCTAGCTTAACATTTTTTTTTATCTTTGGTATAAATAAGTTGATTTGAGAAGTTCAACCAAAGCTCATTGGCAGGGAGGATTGCATGTTTAGTTTGGAAGATGGAGTCGACTAGTGCGAGCAGATTCTTACTGCATTTTGTTCCACTATCAACAATATTAATAAGATAGGTTAAGACATTTACCTTAAATAAAAAAATTGCTTATGAAATGTTTACATAGCTGATAGGGTGTGTTATTGCTTATGGAACAAAAATAATACTCCCTCCGTTCCTGAATGTAGGGTGTATAGTTTTCTGCACGAATATTAAGACATAGCTACTTTGCATATAGTGGGCTCATTTTTTTTGTGGAAAAAATCGCGAGAGATGAGTTCTTAATAGGCATAAAATGAATACAATCCGTTAAATCCCTCTTTTCAGACTAGGTCTTATTTTTTGATGGGGCAAATCGGCTGTTTCAAGGCAAGATGGAATGAAGGAGAGCTGGACCGTTGGAGGACTAAAAGCAAGAAGGTTAGAGCAGTACACGTACTGCCCCGATGTTGCTGTTGGTCTGGATGTTTGGACGGTCCATATGGGCACGTACAAATCTTGTCTCGATAGTGTTGGTCAAGCAGATGTGACGACACATGGTTGAGGTTTGGTGCACTACTGGAAAATTAAACTCCGCGGGTGGTCAAAATACTCGGCGAAGGCCGGAATCCACCTCGGCGAAGGCTTCGCCGAGTGGGGCACTCGGCGACACACACTCGGCAACATTCGCCTCGGTAAAGAATCTTCGCCGAGTGCTTTTTTTAGGGGGACTCGGCGAAGCCTTCGCCGAGTGCCTTTCCTCCACACCCGGCGAAGAAAAGGCAATCGGGCCCGTCCCTTGTCAGATGTGTGTCAGGCGTGTGTCAGGCCTTCGCCGTGTCCACACCGTTGACACTCGGCGAAGAACAAGCACACAGATGTCCGCCATGTGTCCACAGAGCCGGGGCTCGGCAAATTGCTTCGCCGAGTGCTGCTCTTCAGTACCGGGACCGGAGCTTCGGGGTCAAAAACCTTTGTGTCCACAGAGCCGGGGCTCGGCAAATTGCTTCGCCGAGTGCTGCTCTTCAGTACCGGGACTGGAGCTTCGGGCAACCACCTTGCTAAAGGCATTGCATGTAGTTTGCTCAGTTTTGCTCTCTAGGGTGAAAACCCGTAATTTCATATTAGATCTAGCAACAACGACATTTTGTGTCGATTGCTCTTCGTGAAGCAGTTGCATTTGGAAAACCTTCTCATGGTCGTGTGTTGTCAGGACAGTGGTTAATGTCGTTGTTGGTTACTGTCGCCTTAGATCTTGGGTTTTCTTTTTAAAATTTTGGACGTGTGCATACCCGATGTCTTCAATTGCTCGTGATATTGAGTTTTTGCAGAGGCCAGGTGTACTTAATAACTTCTAGATATTTATATATTACCCTTTATCATATAAGAAAGATTTGAAGTTGTAGATATTCGCATATTTTTCTATAAACACGATCAAAATAAGAGAAGTTTGCCTTAGAATAAACCTAAAACTTTAATTCTTTTGGACCGGAGGGAGTATTTACTTATCAACTAATTTTGGGCTTTACGAACATACAAAACAAACATGATAGTTTGATACATAGAGTGATAGATTGCTTAAAAGCATGAGTTGAGTAGTGTAAGGAATTCTCAGATTTTTGCTATTTTTGTGATGTATATTTGATTATTTGGATATCCGAAAAATGGAATATTTTAGATAATTTTGATGAGGTATGTAGTAACCTTATGTATGTGCATACATTACTTATTTTATACTAGAATTTACAGTTTTAAATACGGATAGGGATGTGTGATATTAGATCTAGAAATAAGGGTTATCTACCGAATATGTACCATTAATTTAACAAACTCCTGCAACATACATATTGTATATTGTACTGTTATGATAATTCTACGGAGACTGCATGGAATTCACAGATTGCTAATAGATATATATGCAAGAAGAATTCTTGCGAGTCAGTGTTCAATCCCCCAAGACAATTGTACAAAGACTGTTTGTCCATCGATGATCTCTTCCCTCGTTTGCATTCCTCATTTACCTAGACTGCAAAAGTTACTAGATATAAAGGTTAGGTGATAGATTTTCAGTACCATACTTAGCAAACCCTGTGTAGTACTAGCGCCTTTATTCATGCTTGCTAAAAATATTTAGTTGGCTGTATGTATAAGTATCTTGCTCTTCTCATCCATATTTACGAGTAAAAATATACTTGAGGACGTGCACCTTTGAACTGGTATCGTTAGCTTACTACAATAGCAAATCACTTTGCATCTATGCACTGAAAGGGAGCTGTAGAAGTTATTGGGCATGCCAAAACTGTTTTATGCTATAACTTATCCCTAAAACAGCCCTCAATGCAGGTTGTTGCACGTCACAAGTTGTCGCGGTAAGACAGAAATTCGAAAAAAAGTGGGTAATTTTAATTTATTTCTTCATAGGCAATTACTTTGTAAGAACTGTTACTTTTACAGGTGGCTAACATACTAGCTTCCACACTTGATGGTGAATGATCTTTGGATAAATTAATTTAATAGGATTAATTAGTTATAGGAAATATGAACTTTCATACTTGATCTACCAATCTGTAAACTTTTTTAAAAAATTAGCTTATGTATGGGTCCACAACAACATCAAATCTCATTGCAAAAGAGAAAAAGGAAAAGGGCTTGCCAAATCTAGCCGAAATGCCTGATAAAGTCTTGTTAAATGTTTCACATGAGGAGTGTTGCTTTATACCAAACGAAATGTGATTCGAATACTGTAACATAAAATGTAAGATTGTACTAAATTTAATCTCCAACAGTTTGATTATTTATAACTAAGTACTCTGTTGGTAAAACGCAATAACAACAAGATTCAGATATGTTTTTTTCGGTGAAGGAATTGAAAATGTTGAAATGCTTGTGCAATATAAACGGAGCAGAACCTCCCCGATTCAAAAAAAATATGAAAACAGCAAGAAGAATCGCCATAATAGGCAAAGAATAGGACTCGCAGCAAATTATTCATACCTCACTCTCAGATTCAGCTGAAATTAGAGCCTTTTCAGCATAGGAGTAGCGCTCGTAACGTTCAAGAATTCTGTCCATGCTGCAAGAAAAAAATCACACCATATCAGTTCCCACTTTGTCGGAAATGCTTATGCTCCAAATATCGATCCATTGAGAAGTATAATCAAGATAATGCTGGGTAATAGTGGGCATACCCTTCAATTTCAAAAGAGCAATCACTAAGAAGCAGTAGGCCAGTATGCAAGTAGATTCCGAGGAAAATGCAATGTTTGTCCGAGGAAAATGCAATGTTTGCAGTAGTGTGCAATTAAAAAGCCATTATACAATGACACAAAAAATCAAAATTTAGAAGTTTGCAGCGAACTCTTGATCCGAAGCACTGTTGTGACTGACAGTGCTCATTTTACTGTTCAGAGTGAAGTAATATGAATCTAGCTAGATACCTTTGGAAGCAGCATGCCTCCATAACGGTTGCACATAAAAAATCATATATGATCTATCTTGAAGAAAGCAATGACGCAGTGCGTAACCATGAGTCCATGATACAATAAACACACACGTAGCACACATGTGATATGAAGGTTTACGAATAATGACTCAGCCATTCCAGAACATGCATGGAGCTGTAGTAGAAAAAATATCAACAACGTACGAGTTGAGTGGAAGGCTAGGTGTACCACAGAAACTGGGTTGTGTTCTTTAACTGAACACTTGTGGATGGCCTTATAGAGCTGGGCTACATCTTCACCTCTTTGTAGTTTCACACATAGATAGTATGCTACAAGGAACAAACTCTCGATTTGTATTGTTGTATGTACGGACAACACAATCCTCACGAGTATGTGCCAGAAACAAATTAAATAAAACAATCTTTAACTGTACTGTTTATCATACATGAAAATAACCTACATACATGACATTTGTTTTGAAGATATATTTTACCTATGGGTATATAAAGATGTCCAATTGTTTTTCCGTGCAGCCTATTTATGTAAACTATTGAGTGAAGGGTTTCCCGAAGCCTGAAGCATTTCTCTTTCTTTTATTCAGAGAGAGACTCTTGTTGTATATGTAGCACGTAAGTCGAGCATCAGGTAAAAAAAAAACTTGCAGCCAATATATCTCAAAGAGGAAAGAAAATGATGAGATAGAATGGACATATTTGTGGGGGAAAAGCACTCCAAATTA
Source organism: Poa pratensis (assembly GCA_947311845.1). Taxonomy (NCBI): domain Eukaryota; kingdom Viridiplantae; phylum Streptophyta; class Magnoliopsida; order Poales; family Poaceae; genus Poa; species Poa pratensis. The sequence goes on from CAMZMU010000128.1 coordinate 59,814,008, forward strand.
ATTAACGACAAAAGATGGGGATTAATGAACACAAGCAAAGATCTACTCCTACTACTCTATCTAGCTACCGAGGTGGTCATTTTCTTTCCAAATAGCCAAGATTGACCTAGAGGGGAATATGAGTTTAGCATCAAAGAGAAGGGGAGGGGCGAGAGAAGAAGCAAAAAAAGAAAGAACAAAAAAGGAAGAGAGGATGAAGCTAGAGCCAGATCCATCTCCAAGTTAGGAATTTCTGTGTGCAGTTTAAGCAAGACGGAAGTTACGTACTAGTGATAGAGGCGTAGCATGCATAAATAGCACTCGACGCATGTTCAGGAATGTTGAAGAAGATGCGAGTAAGAAATCAATTAATTAATCTAGCTCAACCGGTTACATGCATGCCACACTGCCCAGCTCACTCCTCGGAAGCCGTGAGTGTTACTGCTGTTTTTAATTTTTTGGAGAAGTGGGAAAACACGCATGGGATTTCGATCACAAAAAAATAAACTCGCTTGAAAAAGAAAGCAAACAAAAATACTTCTTGCAGCATAATCGAGTCCTGAACAAGTCAAGAACGACGAAGGAACGTACTACAAAGATTATTATCAGCTGCTAATCTAATTGCGTGCTTGCACAATCTAATCTGATATCTTGGCACATGGAGCCGTAGCTATAGGTGAATGTGAATTAATAAAGAACGAAAGGCGCGCGGTCGTGGATCCCCAAAAAATTAAGGAAAGGATCAGTGAGTCGGAGGCAAGAGGAAAAGGCAAAAGCAGGGAGCACGAGAAAGGAAATGGGAGAAGACGAGCTAGCTAGCCAGTGAAGAAGAAATCAAATCCTTTCCCAAAGTAAGCAAGCAGCTGCAGCAACATAAAATCATCAGCTGTAGCAGCACAACTCAGAATAGATATGGACGGGGATGGAAACAAGGCAAGCACATGCGGTACGGACACCAAACTGTCCGCTGAGCACATGGGAGGTGGATCGATGGCCAGAAATGGCAAAACCGACAGTGAGCTTTTCCGGCGGCAATGGCATCAAGCCCGGAAAACGGCAAAGAAAACTAATGATGCAGGAGACGAGGAAGATCAATGAGCTCACGCCTCACGGTATGTATGATGCAGCACAGCAGCATGGTAGATAAACCGAAATGGATCGAGACAAGGAAGGAATACACACCTGGAGTCAGAGGCGTACTCGTAGAGCTTCCCTTTTGGGGAGAAGACGATGACGGCGACCTCGGCGTCGCAGAGGACGGAGATCTCGTGCGCCTTCTTGAGCAGCCCGCTGCGGCGCTTGGAGAAGGTCACCTGCCGGTTTATCTTGTTCTCTATCCGCTTCAGCTGCACCTTGCCGCGACCCATCCTGATCGATCTCCCTTCGATCTAGCCGTCTCTCCTGGAAATTGGCCGGAGGTGGTCGCCGCGGCGGTGAGGGGAGATGGGATGCAGCTTTAAAGAAGGAAGGTGAAGATGAAGAGGATGGACGATGGTGGATTGGTTCCCGGTGTAATTGGGGGAAGCGATCCAGTGTGGTTTGCGAGGCCGGGATGCTGTCGAGCGCTTATTGGCTCACACGACCAAGGTGGACCCACCAGCTCAGTCTCTCTCTCTCGCTCTCTTTATTGTGTTATTAGCAGTAATAGGAGGAAGAAGATGAAAAATGGCAGTGCAGGTTTTACTCCTCCAATCGCCCATCGTCACCATGTGTGATGTGTCTGCACCTCGTACGGTCGAATCCAAACACAGTCCACCCCAGGCCACCACTCGATCTCTCCTCCTTTTCATTTTCCTTTCTAAATTGCTCTTGACAGCATCCCCGTTTTCCTGGTTCCTCCTTTTCTTCTATGTAAACTCAGACTTTTATATTAAGGGCGTGTGCAATGTTTTGATGTGGCGGTTATTTATTTCATGCAATCTAGATAAGACAAAATAAATATGTTACACAATGACTCGTCTTTTAAGGACATATACATGGGTGACGTCGGCATTCTCTTAGAGTTGTCATGTTGGAATTTTATTTAGCCGGAGGAAAGAGAATGAAGAAAGAGAAAGTAGTCTTCTCTTAGCTAAAAATTATCTCTTGAAAAATGAGAGGAGGCTATTTTCTCCATTATATCATATATCTTCTTTTAGAAACACAATTTACTACTCCCTCCGTTTCAGTTTACAAGGCATGCGCGTACCTCTTGGTCGTCAATTTGATCAACATAATACAAAATAAATATTATAAAAAATATACCATTACAAACTTCAGCTGTTCTATTTTCCAAATGATACAAGTTTTGTATTATATACTTTATATTACATAGGTAAAATTAGCAACCTAGGTATACGCGCTGGACTTATAAATTGAAACGGAGGCATGAAATGTTAGGGATGGAAATAAGGGATAATGTATTACTAGATGACGTGAATGGAGAAGAGAAGATGTGCCTTCCATACCATTGTACATGTCCTAATGTTATCTATAGTTGTTAATGTTTGGATGCGCCTATATTTATGGGATTATTAAATTAAACTAGAAGTGTGTGTGGCTAAGTGGAGGCAATGAAGAAAAATACCTTACCTCCACTGCAATGAGCGACAGTAAGCCACGAGTCAGTGTTAATTAACGTCAAAGGTCAACAGTATCGTCGGTCAGTGTTGACTACGAGTATTGGGGCAATCACTAGTGTATTTATACCACTGAAGGGCCTAACTATTTATCTGACCTTAAGTCTTGCTCGTCAGTAGTATACATCGCACCATGGACGGGCTAAATTTGTGCTCGTCGATGTTATTTTTCGATCTAAAAAAATCCCATATCCTCAACACAGTAGTATAAAATAACTCTCAACCACACTGAAAACCTAACCTCACATCTCGAGTGATGTAGTGCAACCCACGTCCATCACCATGTCAAGCACTCCGAAACATTACAAGTCACAATGGACCTCTAAGGTGAACTCTTTGCACTATGTGATTCACTATATGTCACCTTTGGACGTTATACTACTTGACCATTGTCCCCATTGCATTGCTAGGTGTGTCACCACGGGTACAAGACCACGGGAAGATGGACAAGGTGCAAGAGGAACCAAGCCCGACAAGACGGAGGCTTGGAAGAGGAGAAGGAAGAAGAGCCGCAGCTTCAGCAGCCGTACTACCGCCCCTGTCTAGCGGTACTACCGCCAAGTGCCAGGAGCGGCACTACCGCTACAAGTACCGCCACTACTACCGCACCGCGCCAAATGCTCTCTGGACTGCCAACGGTACTTGTCCGGTACCGGCCACGTACTACCGCTGGAGAAGAGCTTCAAGTATATTCGAGCGAGTACAACGGTACTACCGCTGGAGCAGCGGTAGTATCGCCACCTTGCCAGGGGCGGTACTACCGCCAGCACCCAGCGGTACTACCGCTGCCTGCGTGCAGTTTTAGGTCTTTTGACCCTTGTATCCCTTTCCCACCTACCCCTTTGGGTCTAGACTATAAATAGGAGTACCCCTCCTCCTTTAGAAAGGAGAGTCTATGATGAGATAGAGTTGAGCATAGGATCCTTACCCAGCCCTTTGTGGTGTTGCCTCCCCTTGCGGAGAAGATCCCCTTGTGGATTCAAGGCCTCCCCTTGTGAAGAAGATCCCTCTTGTGGATTCAAGACCTCTACTTGTAGTCGTGACTACTTGCCAATCTTTCATCTTCGGGTGACTCTATTGGATCGGTTTGGCTGACCGTCAGAGAAACAACTATTCAAGATCCCTCCTTGTATCTACTTGTCAATCTCTCCCTTTGGGATTCTATTGGACCGGCTTGGACCTACCGATGAGGGAAACGTGTCCTTGTATCGTGTTTGTGTTCTTGTGTTCTTCGTGTTTTTCGTGTTCTTGCGTGTGTTCGCTCAAATTCGCCGTCAATCCATGAAGATCGGGACCTACCCTTCATCATATGGTAACAGAGCAAAGGTTGCCACGGATTTGACATTGTTTCCACCGCCAAATTCCCCAAAAAAATTCTTGTTTTTGAGAAATTCGAAAATTTCCACCAAAAATAGTCTCACGAGTTTTTGGATCGATTCGGTGAATCTTGTGCGTTTGGACAGGTTTTGATCCATAGATCTATTGCTAAACTTGTTGATCTACCTTCCTTTGCATTCCCATAGCCTAATTCCACCATTTTCCCCTCCGATTGGTTGTTTGAAGTCGCGTTTTTCTGCCCCAAATCGCGAAATTTTCATCCCGGGTTCAGATCTGGAATTCCCGTAGCTGACGGTACTACCTCTGGGCCGAGCGGCACTACCGGAACCTGGTTCCAGCGGTACTACCGCCCTGCCTGGAACAGAACTAGAAATAGCATTTCAGAGCCACGGTTTTGGCCATATCTTTTGCATTTGGACTCCGTTTTTGGTGTTCTTTGGCTCGTTTCGAAGCTACGAATAAGGTCTATGTCACCATTGCAGTTGATCCATCATCCACCACCACCAAAATCCGTGGGCAAGCACGAAACTTCTACAACAAAGGGTGAAGATCGTCGACGAAAGGTATAACTTCATGAATCTTCTCCCTTGCCATTCCTTTGTGAACCACACTATATATTTGTGATTACCATGTCCTATTGAGGCTAGCTCTTGATGATTGATTGGGCTTTGCACATTTGCACCGTGTAGTTTCCGAGCAAACTTGCATGCGCTAGTTGATATATATCTTGTTGTTGGCACAAAGTGGGTGAATGAGAAAAGAGAAAAGAATCAAAAAGAGAAAAAAGCAGAAAAAAAGCAAGAAAAGAAAAGAAGAAACACCACTTGCCATTATCTCTTTTAGGAAGCGCGCAAGCTCGATGAACATCTTGTAGGTGGTACATTTTGTGCAAATCTTGTAGCCCACCAATAAATTGCAATCGAGCTAGTGGCTCTCCTTATACTTGTGCAACACGAGCTTTTAGTCTTTGCTAGGATCATATGGTTCTTTAGCTCACTTCTTGGTTGCATGAGTCCCATTTATCTATCCGTGTGTGTGTTTCTGGCCTGAGCTACATTCCTATCTTTGAGATTGACTTGTTTTTGCTTTGTGATCATCGTGGTTCTCTACTTGCCTTTACAATATATTGGTTTCCGGTTGGTTCAATTTGCTTTCCATCTACCATACCTCCCTATCCACTTTTAAGCCGTGTGTGTTTTGGAGTTTGCTTTGGATACATGAACACAAGCACTTTACTTTGTGATCGTACCCTTTGGTTGTCCACGACATCCAATACTATCTACAAAGGTGAGAGGATGTGTTCTTGTTCCTTTCCACTCCACATATATACACTTGTCTTGTGGGTTGACATGTCTAGGGAGAGCGGATCAACCAATGGAGCCTATGAGGAGGACTACACGATGAGTCACATGGACTCTAACGCCTCATGCATTGAGTACATGGGGACTTCTACACCGACAATGACCCCCATGACATGATGGAGCATCACCAAGACTTCCGCTACCACTACTCCGACTCCGACTACACGAGCGTCCACAACATGGAGCGGTACCACAACTTCGATCAACCTTCATCACATGGTATCGACTCCGACTACACAAGCATCGATGACATGGAGCGGTACCACGACTCCGACTACACGAGCTCCAACGATAATGAGGTGCAAATCTGTGCATATGCCTCATCATATGGTACCGACTTCGACTACAACAACATGATGGAGCCCTACACCAACATCGACTCCACGAGCATGGATCCCATGGCGAACAACTACAATGACTACAACTCCGCAAGCTTGGATGACTTGGTGGAGCCATACATCGCCGAAGATTGCTCAAGCTGCACCGACATGGAGAACTACTACGACTACTATTCCAAGTACTCCGACGAGAACTTTGGTTCTACCATGGTCAAGAGTGGCACCACCAAACATCATGGAACAACCTACTATGGTTCAAGCTCAAGATGGAGTTGTAGGAGTTTGCGCGATAGAAAACAAAAAATTTCTCTCACATGCGGAAGCAACACTCAAGATCCTATCTAGAAGATTCTAGTAACGGGGAGAGTAGTTCATCATACCCTCGAAGAACACGCGCGTTGAACGTTTAATTCAACGCAGCTCGGTGAAGTTGTTGACGATGTTCGATCCGATCAGCACCGCAAACGAGCAGCACCTCCGGAGGCTTGCACACGTACAGCTCGATGACGTCTCCCTCTTCTTGATCCAGCAAGCTAGAGGGAGAAGTAGGTGGGATCGATTCCAGCAGCACGACGGCGTGGTGGTGGATATGGTGGAGAGTTCCCGCGGGCAGGGCTTCGCCAAGCGGTGCGCGGGAGGTAGAGGAGCAGCAAGCCAGTGATGCGGCCAAGCCTCTGTCTCTTGGTGCACCTCTCCCTCTTCTTTATATAGGCAAGGGGCTGCAGCCACTTTATTTCCAAAGTAGAAACTCCCTCTTTCAATAGTGGTAACCCCTTCTCATTTAAAAGGTGGTAACCCCCTCTTTCAAGAGTGGTAACATCCCTTTTAAAGGGCTACCCATTGAATGGCTGCATGGACCAAGTAGGACTGGTCAAATGGACCAGTGGGCCACCCTTGGTCGTTGGGGACAGGTGGGCCCCACTATGGGACCCTCCGGAACCTTCTAGAACATTCCGACACTCTGCCGAAAAATCCCGAACTTTTCCGGAACCCTGAAATCAACTTGCCATATATAAATCTTTACCTCCGGACTCTTCCGGAGCTCCTCGTGATGTCTAGGATCTCATCCGAGACTCCGAACAATATTCGGACACCATTAACAAAATTATCCCAGAGCTACTCTAGCGTTACCGAACGTTAAGTGTGTGACCCTACGGGTTCGAGAACGTGCAGACATGATGGAGACACCTCTCCGATCAATAACCATTAGAGGGACCAGGATATCCATAATGACTCCCACACATTCAACGAAGATCTTTATCGGTTGAACCACTATGTCGTGGACTACTATAATCCGTATACAATTTCCTTTGTCACGCGATATTTTACTTACCCAAGATTTGATCGTCGGTATCACTATACCTAGTTAAATCTTGTTACTGGTAAGTACTCTTTACTCGTTCCGTAATACAACATTCTCTGTGACTAACTCATTAGTCACGTGCTTGCAAGCTTTACCGAATGTGCACTACCGAGTGGGCCCAGAGTATATCTCTCCGAAACACGGAGGGACAAATCCCAGTCTTGATTCATGTAATTCAACAAGCACTTTCTGAGATACCCGTAAGACACCTTTATGATCACCCTGTCACGAAGCGATGGTTGATGTCCCCAAAGTATTCTTCCAGTACCCGGGAATAACATGATCTCATGGTCTAAGAAATAGGATACTTGACAATAAAAGGCATGACAATAAAAACTTAATGAAACGATCAATATTGTTATGCTTAGTTGGGTCTGTCCATCACGTCATTCTTCTAATGACATGATCCCGTTAATTAATTAACAACTCATGTTCATGGTTGGGAAACCATAACCATCATTAATTAACGAGCTAGTCTAGTAGAGGCTTACTAGGGACGCAATGTTGTTTACGCAACCACACATGTATTATGTTTCCGGTTAATACAATTATAGCATGGAAATAAACATATATCATGAACACGGAAATATGATAATAACATTTATTTATTATTGCCTCTAGGGCATATTTCCAACAGTCTCCCACTTGCACTAGAGTCAATAATCTAGTTTACATTGGTAAAAATCTAACACCCATGGCCTTCTGGTGTTGATCATGTTTTGTCTGTGGAAGAACTTTAGTCAACGGATCAGCGATATTTTGATTCGTATGTACTTTGCTAATGGTAATATCTCCTTCATTGACATGCTCACGAATTTGATGAAACCGGCGTTTGATATGCTTGGAACTCTTGTGACATCTTGGTTCCTTGGCTAGAGCAATGGCACCAGTGTTGTCACAAAAAATCTCCATGGGATCCAGTGCGCTCGGAACAACGCCGAGTTCAGTGACGAACTCCTTCAGCCATATCCCTTCTTTCGCTGCTTCAGAAGCGGCCATATACTCCGCCTCTAATGTAGATGCCGCAATGACGGTTTGCTTGGAACTCCTCCAGCTAACCGCAGCTCCATTCAAGATAAAGACATACCCTGTTTGAGATTTCGAGTCATCTGGATCAGTATCGAAGCTAGCATCAACGTAACCTTTTACGGAGAGCTCTTCATCACCACCATAGACAAGAAACATGTCCTTAGTCCTTTTTAGGTACTTAAGGATATTTTTAACTGCTGTCCAGTGAGCCTCTCCAGGATCACTCTGGTACCTGCTCGTCAAACTAAGAGCATGGGACACATCCGGTCTAGTACACAACATGGCATACATAATAGAACCTATGGCCGAGGCATAGGGGATTTTCTTCATCCTTTCTATTTCTGTTGCCGTAGTTGGACACTGAGTCATACTCAATGGCTTACCTTGTAACATGGGCAAAGAACCTTTCTTTGCATCCTGCATATTGAATTTCTTCACTATCTTCTCAAGGTATTTACTTTGACTAAGTGCTATTAAGCGTCTTGATCTATCTCTATAGATCTTTATGCCCAATATGTATGCAGCTTCACCAAGATCTTTCATTGAAAAACTATTATTCAAATAATCTTTCACACTGTTAAGCAGCTCCACATCATTCCCAATAAGTAATATGTCATCTACATATAAAACCAGGAATGCAACCGAGCTCCCACTCACTTTCTTGTAAACACAAGCTTCTTTATAATTTTGGACAAATCCAAAACCTTTGATCACCTCATCAAATCGAAGATTCCAACTCCGGGATGCTTGCTTCAGTCCATAGATGGATCGCTGAAGTTTGCACACTTTATCAGCATCCTTAGGATCGACAAAACCTTCAGGTTGTACCATGTACAACTCTTCTTCAACGTTTCCGTTGAGGAACGCAGTTTTGACATCCATCTGCCAAATTTCATAATCGAAATAAGCAGCAATTGCTAGTAGAACCCTAACAGACTTTAGCATCGCTACGGGTGAGAAGGTCTCATCGTAGTCAACTCCTTGAATTTGTCGAAAACCTTTTGCGACAAGTCGAGCTTTATATACGGTGACATTACCGTCAGCGTCTGTTTTCTTCTTGAAAATCCATTTACATTCAACAGCCTTACGGCTATCAGGAAGGTCAACCAAAGTCCACACTTGGTTTTCCTTCATGGATTCCATTTCAGAGTTCATGGCGTCTTGCCATTTTCCAGAGTCTGGGCTCATCATCGCTTCCTCATAGTTCATAGGTTCATCATTGTCTAACAATAAAATGTTCAAGACAGGATTACCGTACCATTCAGGAGCAGTACGTAACCTTGTCGACCTGCGAACGGGAACTTTGACCGAAGCTGCATGATCACTATCATCAGCTTCTTTCTCTCTAGCTGGTGAAGGCGGTGCCTGAAGATCCAAATCTTCCTGCGCTGCGCTGCTCTCCAATTCGGGAGAAGGTTCAATAACCTCGTCTAGTTCTATTTTCCTCCCACTCACTCCTTTCGAAAGAAACTCCTTCTCAAGAAAGGATCCATTCTTAGCAACAAAAACTTTGCCTTCGGATCTGTGATAGAAGGTATACCCAATGGTTTCCTTTGGATATCCTATGAAGACGCATTTTTCCGCTTTGGGTTCGAGCTTATCAGGTTGTAATCTTTTGACATAAGCCTCGCATCCCCAAATTTTAAGAAACGATAATTTTGGCTTCTTACCAAACCACAACTCATATGGTGTCGTCTCAACGGATTTAGATGGTGCCCTATTTAAAGTGAATGCGGCTGTCTCTAATGCATACCCCCAAAATGACATTGGCAGATCGGATACAGACATCATAGAACGCACCATATCTAATAAAGTACGATTACGACGTTCAGACACACCATTACGCTGTGGTGTTCCAGGTGGCGTGAGTTGGGAAACAATTCCACAATTTTTCAAGTGCATGCCAAACTCGTAACTCAGATATTCCCCTCCACGATCAGATCGTAGAAATTTGATCTTCCTGTTACGATGATTTTCTACTTCACTCTGAAATTCTTTGAACTTTTCAAATGTTTCAGACTTGTGTTTCATTAAGTAAATATACCCATATCTACTCAAATCATCAGTGAAAGTTAGGAAGTAACGATATCCACCACGTGTTGGAATGCTCATTGGTCCACACACATCAGTATGTATGATTTCCAACAAATCACTCGCCCGTTCCATCGTACCGGAAAACGGTGTCTTAGTCATCTTACCCATGAGGCATGGTTCGCACGTATCAAATGATTCAAAGTCAAGTGATTGAAAAAGTCCATCAGAATGGAGTTTCTTCATGCGCTTTACACCAATATGACCTAAACGGCAGTGCCACAAGTATGTGGTACTATCATTATTCGCTTTGCATCTTTTAGCATCAATGTTATGGATGTGTGAAGTACTACTATCGAGATCCAACAAGAATAAACCATTTACGTTGGGTGCATGACCATAAAAGATATTACTCATAGAAATAGAACAACCTTTATTCTCTGATTTAAATGAGTAACCGTCTCGCAATAAACAAGATCCAGATATAATGTTCATGCTTAACGCAGGCACCAAATAACAATTATTCAGGTTTAAAACTAATCCCGAAGGTAGATGAAGAGGTAGTGTCCCGACGGCGATGACATCGACCTTCGATCCATTCCCGACGCGCATCGTCACCTCATCCCTCGCCAGTCTCCGTTTATTCTGCAGCTCCTGTTTCGAGTTGCAAATATGAGCAACCGAACCAGTATCAAATACCCAGGCACTACTACGAGAACTAGTAAGGTACACATCAATAACATGTATATCAAATATACCTTTGACGTTGCCAGCCTTCTTATCCGCCAAGTATTTGGCGCAGTTACGCTTCCAGTGACCGTCTCCCTTGCAGTAGAAACACACAGTGTCCGGCTTAGGACCAGCCTTGGGTTTCACAGGTGTGGCAACAGGTTTGCCGCCCTGAGCAGCAACAGATTTGCCACTCTTCTTGAAGTGACCCTTTTTGGCCTTAACCTTCTTGAAACTGGTGGTCTTATTGACCATCAACACTTGATGTTCTTTCTTGATGTCCACTTCTGCAGATTTCAGCATCGCAAAGAGCTCATTAAGAGTCTTATTCATGCCTTGCATGTTATAGTTCAGCACAAAGCCTTTGTAGCTCGGAGGGAGCGACTGCAGCACCCTGTCAGTGATTAACTCATCCGGGATCACACATCCCAGCTGAATTAGGCGTTGGATATAGCCTCCCATGGTGACAACATGTTCACTGACAGAGCTGTGCTCCTCCATCTTACATGTATAGAACTTATCAGAGATCTCATATCTCTCAGCGCGGGTCTGAGTCTGAAACATGGTTTTCAGCTCTTCAACCATCTCATAGGCGCCGTGATGTTCAAAACGTTTCTGGAGATCAGTGTCCAGAGATGTAAGGATGGCACAGGCAACTATAATGTGGTCATCTCTGCGCGTCTCAAAGACATTTTGTTCTGCTTCAGGCGCATTGTCTGCAGGTGGGTCACCTAGCGCAGCATCGAGCACATAATGCTTCTTACACCCAGTGAGGATAATCCTCAGGTTGCGGTGCCAGTCAGTGAAGTTTGAACCAGATGATTTCAGTTTTTCTTTCTCAAGGAATGCGCTGAAGTTGAACTGAGCTACGTTGCGGGCCATGATCTACAACATTTTAGCAAAGACATCTTTAGACTATGTTCATGATAAAGAGTTCATTTTAATCAAATTACTAACGAACTCCCACTTAAAACAACATCCCTCATAGTTGTCTAGTGGTACACGATCCAAATCCACTACACCAAGTCCGATCTTCACGAGAGAAGATGTAGTTTCAATGGTGAACATCGAAATGTTGATCATATCATTCATATGACTCGTGTTTAACCTTTCGGTTCGTCGTGTTCCGAGTCCATGTCTGTACATGCTAGGCTCGTCAAGTTAACCAAAGTATTTCCGCATGTGTAAAACTGGCTTACACCCGTCGTATGTGAACGTAGAGTTTACCACATCCGATCATCACGAGATGCTTCAAAACGACGAACTTTCGCGACGGTGCATACTAAGGGAGAACACTTTATCTTGATATTGTGTGAGGGATCATCTTATAATGCTACCGTCGAGCACACGCAAAATAAGATGCATAAAAGGATAAACATCACATGCATAAAAATATGTGACATGGTATAGCCCTTTTATTGCGTCTTGATCTCCATCTTAAACGCACCGGCATGATCTCCATCATGGCGCCATGTTCATGTGGCGCCTTGGTTGTCTCCACCACGTTGCATCCCATATATTGCTAACTCATAGCGATAAATAATGCAATTACATGGCGTTTGAAGTTGACACGCAGGTCATACAATTGATAATTAAGACAACCATATGGCTCCTGCCGGTTGCCGTACTCATCGACATGCAAGTCGTGAAACATTACAAAACATGATCATCTCATACATCACAAATATATCATATGAAACAGTTTGGGCTATACCATATCACAAGCACCCCTGCAAAAACAAGTTAGACGCCTCTCCCTTATTCTTTGCAAATTTTACGTGGCTTAGGGCTTTCGAAGAAAGAACCGTTCTTACCTACGAACATGAAACCACAACGGTGATAAACAAATTATTAACAACCCGTTGTAGATTAAATCTTAACTATAGTGGGAGAGACAGACACCCGCAAAGCCACTTATGCAATACAAGTTGCATGTCAGTCGTGGAACAAGTCTCATGTACGTGGACATGTAAAGTTAGTCCGGGCCGCTTCATCCCACTATGCCACTAAGATTCAAAATACACAAAGGAAGTAATAAAAAGATTATCAACGCCCACATACACATATGTGTTCTACCCGTACCAAAACATCTACGCATAGATCCGGCTCTGATACCACTGTAGGAGTTTGCGCGATAGAAAACAAAAAATTTCTCTCACATGCGGAAGCAACACTCAAGATCCTATCTAGAAGATTCTAGTAACGGGGAGAGTAGTTCATCATACCCTCGAAGAACACGCGCGTTGAACGTTTAATTCAACGCAGCTCGGTGAAGTTGTTGACGATGTTCGATCCGATCAGCACCGCAAACGAGCAGCACCTCCGGAGGCTTGCACACGTACAGCTCGATGACGTCTCCCTCTTCTTGATCCAGCAAGCTAGAGGGAGAAGTAGGTGGGATCGATTCCAGCAGCACGACGGCGTGGTGGTGGATATGGTGGAGAGTTCCCGCGGGCAGGGCTTCGCCAAGCGGTGCGCGGGAGGTAGAGGAGCAGCAAGCCAGTGATGCGGCCAAGCCTCTGTCTCTTGGTGCACCTCTCCCTCTTCTTTATATAGGCAAGGGGCTGCAGCCACTTTATTTCCAAAGTAGAAACTCCCTCTTTCAATAGTGGTAACCCCTTCTCATTTAAAAGGTGGTAACCCCCTCTTTCAAGAGTGGTAACATCCCTTTTAAAGGGCTACCCATTGAATGGCTGCATGGACCAAGTAGGACTGGTCAAATGGACCAGTGGGCCACCCTTGGTCGTTGGGGACAGGTGGGCCCCACTATGGGACCCTCCGGAACCTTCTAGAACATTCCGACACTCTGCCGAAAAATCCCGAACTTTTCCGGAACCCTGAAATCAACTTGCCATATATAAATCTTTACCTCCGGACTCTTCCGGAGCTCCTCGTGATGTCTAGGATCTCATCCGAGACTCCGAACAATATTCGGACACCATTAACAAAATTATCCCAGAGCTACTCTAGCGTTACCGAACGTTAAGTGTGTGACCCTACGGGTTCGAGAACGTGCAGACATGATGGAGACACCTCTCCGATCAATAACCATTAGAGGGACCAGGATATCCATAATGACTCCCACACATTCAACGAAGATCTTTATCGGTTGAACCACTATGTCGTGGACTACTATAATCCGTATACAATTTCCTTTGTCACGCGATATTTTACTTACCCAAGATTTGATCGTCGGTATCACTATACCTAGTTAAATCTTGTTACTGGTAAGTACTCTTTACTCGTTCCGTAATACAACATTCTCTGTGACTAACTCATTAGTCACGTGCTTGCAAGCTTTACCGAATGTGCACTACCGAGTGGGCCCAGAGTATATCTCTCCGAAACACGGAGGGACAAATCCCAGTCTTGATTCATGTAATTCAACAAGCACTTTCTGAGATACCCGTAAGACACCTTTATGATCACCCTGTCACGAAGCGATGGTTGATGTCCCCAAAGTATTCTTCCAGTACCCGGGAATAACATGATCTCATGGTCTAAGAAATAGGATACTTGACAATAAAAGGCATGACAATAAAAACTTAATGAAACGATCAATATTGTTATGCTTAGTTGGGTCTGTCCATCACGTCATTCTTCTAATGACATGATCCCGTTAATTAATTAACAACTCATGTTCATGGTTGGGAAACCATAACCATCATTAATTAACGAGCTAGTCTAGTAGAGGCTTACTAGGGACGCAATGTTGTTTACGCAACCACACATGTATTATGTTTCCGGTTAATACAATTATAGCATGGAAATAAACATATATCATGAACACGGAAATATGATAATAACATTTATTTATTATTGCCTCTAGGGCATATTTCCAACAGGAGTAACGTGAAGGCCACCATGAGTCCATCCTATGAAGCTCCATCTACTTCAAGAAGGCGCTATGACAAGGACATCGCCAAGAGCGCCAAACATCGACCTTTTACATCCACAACAAGAAGGCGCCCCAAGAAGTGCATCGACAAGGCCAAGCCAAGTCAAGGCCCACCTACCTCATCAAGGCGCCACAAGAACGACGTCAACATGAGAGATGACCAAGTGAACAAGGTGGATGCACACTTGGACAAGTTCGGCGACAATAACCGTGTGTTCCAAAATCTCAAGGACGCCATCGACAAGCTTGCCAAGCGTCTACACTCTTCATCACGCTCAAGAAGGCGCCACAAGAACAAGGCCACGATGGCTAATGACATGGACAAGCTTGAAGCCGACATCGACACACTTGCCAAGCTTCGGTACATGTCACCAAGCTCTAGTGGAAGCTCTAAGGAAAGATCACCAAGGCAACAAGCTCGCCGACGTCAACATGAGGAGAAACTTCCAAATGACTTTCGACGTCACCCCTCCACTCAAGAGCGTCAACGTCGACATGAGAAGAAGATGACGATGAGTATACACTCTATGGTGTCTACTTCAAGTGCCACCACAACATTGGCGCCCTTCTCAAGTACTTCTCTTCATATGGTATCTACACCAAGTGCCACCACCACAATGGCCCCCATATGGCAAGATAAAGACCTCATATGCGACAATTGCCAAGACCAAGACCATGACCCACGAGAATGTCCCAATCTCTTGTTCCCATTATGCAATAGAAGAGGTCACATGATGTGGGAGTGCAGAAATGAAGATCAAGATGGTGAGAAGACGGTCGGGCATGGGATTTTCTCTTCGACCATGGAGGCAAGCATGGATGATGCTATCACTTTGGTTGATGTGCCAAGTGAAGATGCCGAGCATGGGATTTTCCGTCGGCAAAGGAGTCGAGTGATGATGCCTACACTATGGCATTGACCTTTGGAGGCGAGGTTGTTGAGGAGGTTGAGCATGGGAGTTTCCCTTCAACCTTGGAGGCGTTTGGAGTTGAGAATATGGAGCCTACCATCTTGTGTTTGAGTTATGAGATGGTACCAATCCCATGTGAGAATGAGAGCCACTTAGCCCACTTGAGTGAGAGTGAGAGTGAATTGAGTGCCTCCACCAAATGTGAGATTGAGTGCTTACATTTTGAGGGAATGAGTGATACACCACTTGAGTTGAGAGAGGTAGTTGATAGGTCTTTGGAGGCCATTTCGAATTCTAACAACTTACCCTTCTCCTCTAGTGTGTTCTCTCATTGTGTTCTAGGTTTCATGGATGATGAGACGCGACTCCTCGACTTGACGGTGCCTCAAATGGAGAAGTTGTACATGGAGGATGAAGATGATGCCACCCCATGTCTACTTCAAGATGAACAAGTCGGCTACATGGAAACCCCTTCTAATTCAACACCTACTTCACATGAGCGGGACTACCAAGGTATGGGTGTTGATGTGACCATGATCCCACTAGTGGACATGATGAACTATGATTGCTCGCATGCTATGGATGATTTTATTGACACATCATATGATTCGTTCGTATTCCATTGTGATACGTTGTTTGAAACCAATGTTGATCATGTGGAATTACCTATTTGTGATGATTTTGCGATGAGCATGTCTTGTTATGAATGTTTCATTTTTCTCCTATTGTTGCTTGCAATATGTTGAACAATTTCTCTTTCTTGCTTGCAATAATGTTGAAATGCCTGCTAATGAGATTGTCCCCATAGCTTTCTCACATTTTGGAGATGTTTTGTTTTCTCTTATGGACCTTGTTCCATCCTTCACTTTGCATAGTGACCACTCACATACATCATATTTTCCAATTGATTTTGATGTGTTTGGTGATGTGCAAATGAAGAGACACTTCATGATGGATGATGTGTTCATATACTGTGCACATAATTTCTTCATATGGTGTCTTTTATGTGCCGGTAACCGCATGATCATGTCAACCTCAATTGAGCATGAGTTGACAATACGAGCTCTTGAGATCATACATGTGAGTTGTGGATCGAATCCAACTCTCAAATCTTGCTCATGTTTTACATCAAACAAGTTGAACAATTTCTCTTACTTATGGTTTGTTTACAATCATGATGGTGTTTTTGGTCTTCTCTATGACAAGCATGTTTGTTAGATCCTTCATATGAATGATTTATGTGTTGCACCAAATATGATGAACATTTGTTCTTTTGGATCGATTGGTTGCAACCATAATGACATTTTGAGCATGTCTTGCCATGAGTATATTGGTTTCTACCAATTTGGTTTTGCAACAAATATGTTGAAAACTTGCTCTTTCATGTGCTTTGTTTGCACCCATGATGATATTTTGGACATTCTTCATTGTGTGTTTTTGCCAAGCTCTCCTCTTGTTGCATCAAGGATGATGACAAATTGTTCTTTCCAATTCCTTGTGTGCAATAATGATCATATGGTTCAAAATGAGATACCTAGATGGCATCCTCATATTTTTCATGGAGTTTTTGTGTTCTCACATTTTCAAGATGTTGCATTGGACTGCTTGCACTTTGACCTTGCACTTGCAATACATTATCATATTCTTGTGTTGTGCTAACGGTGTTATGATAAAGAATGGACATGTCATTGTTGATATGCTCCTCTTTCTTGCACACACATGGTTTGTTTGGTCTTTAGTGTTTGTAGGCATGGTGAATTCAATTCCTTCGACAACACATCTACCTCCTTTGCATGGTGATGACGAGCAAGAGTCGAGGACGACTCTTTTGAAGGGGGAGATGATGTAGTGCAACCCACGTCCATCACCATGTCAAGCACTCCAACACATTACACGTCACAATGGACCTCAAAGGTGAACTCCTTCCACTATGTGATTCACTATATGTCACCTTTGGACGTTATACTACTTGACCATTGTCCCCATTGCATTGCTAGGTGTGTCACCACGGGTACAAGACCACGGGAAGATGGACAAGGTGCAAGAGGAACCAAGCCCGACAAAACAGAGGCTTGGAAGAGGAGAAGGAAGAAGAGACGCAGCTTCAGCAGCGGTACCACCACCCCTGTCTAGCGGTACTAGCGCCAAGTGCCAGGAGCGGTACTACCGCTACAGGTACCGCCACTACTACCGCACCGCGCCAAATGCTCTCTGGACTGCCAACGGTACTTGTCCGGTACCGGCCACGTACTACCGTTGGAGAAGAGCTTCAAGTATATTCGAGCGAGTACAACGGTACTACCGCTGGAGCAGCGGTACTACCACCACATTGCCAGGGGCGGTACTACCGCCAGCACCCAGCGGTACTACCGCTGCCTGCGTGCAGTTTTAGGGCTTTTGACCCTTGTATCCCTTTCCCACCTACCCCTTTGGGTCTACACTATAAATAGGAGTACCCCTCCTTTAGAAAGGAGAGTCTATGATGAGAGAGAGTTGAGCATAGGATCCTTACCCACCCCTTTGTGGTGTTGCCTCCCCTTGTGGATTCAAGGCCCCCCTTGTGAAGAAGATCCCTCTTGTGGATTCAAGACCTCTACTTGTAGTCGTGACTACTTGCCAATCTTTCATCTTCGGGTGACTCTATTGGATCGGTTTGGTTGACCGTCGGAGAAACAACCATTCAAGATCCCTCCTTGTATCTACTTGCCAATCTCTCCCTTTGGGATTCTATTGGACCGGCTTGGACCTACCGGTGAGGGAAACGTGTCCTTGTATCGTGTTTGTGTTCTTGTGTTCTTCGTGTTCTTGCGTGTGTTCGCTCAAATTCGCCGTCAATCCATGAAGATCAGGACCTACCCTACATCATCGAGCCTTTCCATTCAAACCTTCTCTCTCATGTTGATGCCTCCCAAGTCCTGATCCCCTCCTCCCCATCCATCCTTGTTCTCAATTTCTTCAGCTACAGACTCACCGTCACGACCCACAATGACGAGCCCCTCCCTCGAAAGACCCTCCTCCTCGCGCAGCACCCCACCCCTCTCTCTATCCATCCCTCGCTGCCTATAAGGTACTGGTTCGATGAGCCTCTTCAACAACGACAATGATCTCATAGTTTCAACCATTATGGTGGACTCAGCCCTCCACACGTGAGTCGTATGTTCAATTGAAAATTCTTATCCACATGAAAATATTATCATGGTGGAACTTTCCATGGCCCTACTAACATATGTTTTATTATTTTGAATTTCCTTGCACTTGGTTTTTCTAGCCAAAAAATCTTGAATCTCTCAAAGCTAGAGCCAATAGTGGCACTAGATGAAGTGAGGCTGCTTCAAATCTGGAGTCGATGGTGGTGATACTTGATCTGAGCTAGAGAAGATGTTGAAACGGGTGGAGTGTCGCTAGTAGAGGTACGACGAACGAGGAGGTGGGAAATGAGCTAGGGTTTAGATCAGGGTTATTGCTAGAGTCCAGGAAAAAAAAGGAAGGTTGGGTTGTAGCTAGTAGGACAAGAAGGGAGCGTGCAAAGTACGCATTTTTTGAGGATGGCTCAAGGTCATATTTGTGCAACGAGAAGAAGTGGCATATTTCAAGGATATATTTGCGAGAGCGGTTTGGAGAAAGAGAGGGTGGGATTGGGAGGTCGAAGAGTATCATTGGCCATAAGATCATCATTGGACGTTGGGAAAGTTATATCCGTTGAGTCAAAGAAGCCCCCCCACCCCTCCCCCCTCCGGCATGTTTTTTATTTTATTTTTTCCCTGGAGATAAGCAAGAGAAGCCAAGTTTGACCTTCATTGATTGTACATGACAGCGTCGTTTTGTTGTTGAGCATGGCTTGGAGATTGTTGGACTTGCTTCGATGTGAAGACACATGATTTAGCCCTCATTTGTTGGATCTGCCGACTCCGAAACTTGTGTGTTTTTATTTTCGGAGAACCTTTCTGACGGTCAATTTACTGCAAAGGATTGGTCTCGTTAGTGCATTTGTCGCCCTTTTTCTTGTACTCCTTCCGTTTCACAATGTAAGATGTTCTAGCTAGCTCACATGTTGTCTAGGTGCAAACTCAAATGAGTGTACATACACATTAAAATATATCCACATATATCTAGATACATGTGAATGTGGACAAAAGCTAAAATATATTATATTTAGGAACGGAGGGAGTATATAATTTGGATGTGTGCGAGCATCCTCCATGTATTGGTTCTTAGGTTGTTAACACTACTCCCTGCGTCATGGTTTACTCGGTGCGCTTCAACAATCTCCGGGACCTAGGTGCGTAGCGATTGGCTTTTATTTGTTAGGAAAGAGCTGAAAATAGCTTCGTTGTTAATCCAAGGCGCCTAATTAATCGCGAAATTAACGTGTGTTACTCCCCGCGTCCAGTAAACGAGCCGTCTCCGCGCATGCATGCACGCGAGTAGCCTGTATTCTCACCCGCGTATATAGCAGCGTTCACACTGGAAGGAGAGGATTTTGCGGGATTTCTTTCCGTTTCTCACCCCTCCAATTATGTGAGCAGTTATTGCTTGTGCGCATAATTTCCCTCACCTGATGGAAATGCTTCGAAGCGCGCCGAGTAAGACTACTCATAGTTGGGAGTATCATGTATATGATACTAGTCTATATTACTATCTCGATAGTGGGTAGTAACATATGTGTGGTATCATATAATCATGCATTTATTAGCCTGTAGACTCATCTTGACTCAAAATCCGTTATGTTACGGTCTCTACCTACTCCGTATGATACCACCACTATCTCTATTCTTTAATTGCATGCCACATCATCATTTGTGCTTACGTGGCACTTATGTTACTACCTATGTTACTTCCACTATGGGTAATCTAAACCGTGACGGAGGGAATATGTTGTAAGCACATTTATATGTTATATAATTAAGAAACCTTAAAAAAAAGGAAAAGTTGACCTTTGGAATTGAATCTACTGCTGCTGGGCTGCAAGATGCTACTGCAAAACAAAAATACAAACCGGATACCACTGTCAAGAATATATTCTTGCTCTCACCACGCTATCGGTAATCAACTGCAGCTAGATGCGGCACGCAGTCCGCGCTCGACAGCGCCGCATATGCCACCGCTTTCCGCGTCTTTATGCGGCACTGTGCGCGTCAGCTTCAATGCAGTGTTCACACCCACACGCAGTCGTCTGACGTTTCCGCTGACGCTGCATTTTACACGCCACTGTCAACTGTAAAATGCCCGCTTTTCCCATCTTCCTCTGCCAAATAGGAGTATTTTTCTTCCTTCATGTTGTTCAACAATATCACATGGAGTACAATATATCCATTTATATACAAGATGTGGTGATGGGTTTAACTGGGTTATTAGTACGTTTCCGTGGCTATGATAATCTTCATGATTTGATCGCGTGACCTGCACTGCACTGCACTGCACCGCTTCTTTTAGGAAAAAAGGAGTACGTAGTGGTCATGTAGCCTACGTAGGTTAACATAGCTAGCTAGCATCAAGTTGAGATATCAGTTGGTACCTTGTAGTTGTACTACGTACGAGCGGAGGACGGACAGAATTTGAGGTAGGGCGGGCTTTGGTCACTCGCCACCGGCAATGCCGCCACGTCGATGCGCCGCCTTGCACCTTGCCTGCACCGGACAAATCAAGGTAGGGCGGCCGCCAACCCTTGCCCTACTGGGAGCTTCGCCACAAATGTACATGGACAGACTTTTGCCAAAAACAAATCAGACAAATTTGACATCGAGCGATGGATTTAGAAAAAAAAAAAGACATCGAGCGATGGAAGACATGGACGGATGAGATGGACGCAAGGTTTGATCGGCCTATATATAGCTAGTTGTCTATTAAAAAAAAGTAAGTCTCCATGGGCACCCCAAAGCACCAAAAGCGTTTGGGGGTACCGGACGCGAAAAAGGCCACAACAACATTCCCAAGTGTCCGGCCCTACGTAATTTTTGTCCGGCACCCTCGAGCGGACGACCAAAGTTGGGGGCCTGCTTAGGGGTGTCTGACAGAGTCCGGGCATGTCTGCTTGCAAGCAATGACAGGTGGGTCACGCGTGCCATCCGCACACTGGTCATGTCGTGGTTGTAATGGCGGAGTAGCCTTCCCAGCGGCACCGGCAGGCCAATGTGGCGGAGACGTGTCGTCGGCATTAAACCAGCACGTCGCCTGACCACCCACCCGTCGGTTCCCGTGTCACCTTTTTCCATCGTTTCCGTCGCTTTCCACCTTGCTTTCCCGCACACGGCCGTCTATAAGAAGCCCCGACGTGCGGCCGCTTCTCGTCGTGCTCACCCCTCTCGTCGTAGAAAAACATAGGCCCCACGACCCACCATCGACAAGATGCCACGCCGTCTAGCCACCTCCTGGGCCACCCTCACTCAGGCCGCGCGACGTAATTTTCCGATGGAGGGGCCAAACGCTCCGCCGTCTGAAAGCGACAAGGATAACAAGGAGATACAGTGGCCGGAGACGCGTTGGAGCCGCAGTCGGAGCCGGAACCGTAGCCGGGACCCCCTATTTTACCGAGGACAGGCCGAATGACGACGAGGCTAGCCCCTCTCACGCGAAGATGGACGAAGACGACACTGGCCTCCCGGCATCTAGATTAGTTATAGTTAAGTCTACGTTAGTTGCAGTTTAAGTTTAGTTTAAATTTCGTTTGTAGTGTACCCAATTTTAATGAAAATTGTATCTTTTGTCCGTAATTTGCAATAGTCGGTCAAATTTGATTTTTGGTTTGTGGGTGACAGTAGGGCAACAACTTGATATTGGCCGGATAAATTTTTGGGGGTGTCGGTAGAAATACTCTTATGAGGCGGATTGCAAGGGCAGCAATGAGATAGCTAGAGAGAGGAATAAAAAATACTACTACTATATATAAAGGACAGACATCTTCGCGTCCGATCAGGCCTCTGGTACTGTTCATCCGCGCGATGATTTTTGGCCGTCCGATCATTAATCGACGGCCCACATCTACCCCCACCCCGGTGAACAGTACCGGTGAACAGTACTACCACGACAAACAGTGTGACGAGGTAAACAGTGTGACGCGATGAACATTTTCGTTCCATGAACAGTGTGCCACGATGAACAGTAGTGCCGCAGAAATTTAGATTAATTTCAAAAAATCCATAACTAATTCATTATACATGGGAAAAATATGCTGAACATATCAAAATGTTTTTAAAAATAAATCCTATTTATTTATCTCGAATTCATGAATGTTCAAAAAAATTAACCATGGTTATTTGGAATAACATAATTAACCAACTCTACATGGGAAAAATATGTTGAACATATCAAAATGTTTTTTAAAAATAAATCATATTTATTTATCTCGAATTCATGAATGTTCAAAAAATTAACCATCGTTATTTGGAATAAAAAATTAACCAACTCTTAACCATATTTAAAATGACAAAGCTTTCCCTTAATTCACAATGTGGTTAATTTTTTGGAGAATTGCGAACGAACATTGACGGCGAATATTTATACTACGACGAACAGGACCAACGAATAGTAATAACAGTACCTCAGAATTTCAGATTAATTCCAAAAATTCATAACTAATTCATTGTACATGGGAAAAATATGTTCAACATATCAAAATGTTTTAAAAAATAAATCCTATTTATTTATCTCGAATCCATGAATGTTCAAAAAAAATAACCATGGTTATTTGGAATAACAAAATTAACCAACTCTTAACCATTTTTTAAATGCCAAAATTTTCCCCTAATTCACAATGTGGTTAATTTTTTGGGTATAGAGTGTGGTTCATTTTTTGAAGAATTGTGAATGAACATTGCCGACGAATATTTATACTGTGATGAACAGTACCAATGAATAATAATAGTAATACCGCAGAATTTTAGATTAATTTAAAAAAAAATAACAAATTCATTGTCCATGGGAAAAATATGTTCAACATATCAAAATATTTTAAAAAATAAATCCTATTTATTTATCTCGAATTGCTGAATGTTCCAAAAAAAAATAACCATTGTTATTTGGAATAACAAAATTAACCAACTCTTAACCATATTTAAAATGCCAAAGCTTTCCCCTAATTCACAATGTGGTTATTTTTTTTGGAGAATTCAAATGTATATGAATATTTTCCGTACTTTTACAAATTACAGAATATTAAAATTAACTGCATCAATATAACCACACGGGCGCGGCGTGTCGCCGCGCCATCTTACCTAGTATAGCATATGGAAAGCGGACGAGAGTGGCGAGCCCTGATGTACGGCAGGGAAAGCGATGACGTTTCCAGTTTGCTTCGATTCCCACTTTGGGTTGTTTCCCTTTCGGTTGATAATCCTTGAGCGGATGGAAAATCCGTTGATTTCGTCAAGTAATTTTGGATCCCGCGTATACGTTACTTTTGTTTTATCTTCATGTCTTATCAATTATATACACTGCAAGTTATAATTAACTTGCACACAAGTTTCAACTACCGCATGTATGTTTTTTCTTGCAAATTATAACCGTGTCTTGGATATGTTCTCACATGGCCTTTCGCTTCGGTCCAGACAAACTCTTAGATCTTGGATCTGTTTGGTCCGTTGCTGGTGGTGGCGATTTCAAGGTTTGGTTAACATTGGATGCGATAGTTTGAATATCGATATTTTATTCTAAATCGTCCGTATTTGCATTTTTACCATCCTTGTTAATTTTAAAAGAAAGAAAATATGATGGTGAAATGAATCAAAGCATTAGTGCTCAACCTTTTAGCAGTCAAATGCGTCGAATGATTGAGAGACTCTGTGTTAATTAGATAGAATGTGAGTCAAATCCCACAATGTTTTTTAGAAGCGCCGCTTATGGTGTTATTAATTTATCGTCGGGCCTTTGGTCTTTTATCTAAAGGAAAAAATCCGACAATGTCCGATTAATACCAGGAAGGTTCGAACTGCAGCAAAGACAAAAATTATGGAAATGTAAGAGGTTACTTCGAAGAATATTATGAGATGAGATAATATCGAGGGGCATTGTTCGGAGTGCCCAAGATCATCTCGGAATCGTCCAAGATGAGATAAATGAGTGCCACGTGCGATCAAGATTTGATCATTGCATCTGAGTAACATGTTTTGGAACGCTATCTAGGACGGTCATGGTGAGATTCTAAAGCAACTCCAATGGTTGAATTTTGGTTGCATGCTATATATGTAAGCCTCCACACCACATCTTCCACTACCTACTCCTCAATCATTTGAAATTCACACATATGAGAAGTTCTTCTCCATCGAGAGGCACACAAGAATGAATCCTTGGTAGGACATTTATGAGAATTGGGAGAGATGTAAATATTATATGTTCATCCCCAAGCTTTTGTCACCTTATTTCTCTTGGAGTTTGGATGTATCCTAGATGGTCAGGTAGAGTCCCATGGGAAGGTGGGAGCAACCAAAGGTGTGTTCCTTATGAAGTTTGTTAGACTGTAATTCACCTATGCAAGAACTGAATCACCAATAAGAGATTGAGGGTTTCAGGAGGCGTACTAAGAGTTCTTGGGAGGAAGCATTAAAGAGAGATCAAGGCATCGATGTTTTTTGAAACCCAAGTCAAAAGGAGAAATAGGACACACCAACCAAACTTCATGAATGCATACTCATCGATCTCCTTCGGTTTCGGCTTAATTTACTCTCCTATCCTTGATCTCTAGAATCCCCAGTAGGGTCATTATCTCAGAAGAGGTTGTTAGTCACTTGCAATTGCATTAGGAGAACTAGTAACATCCAATGTATTTGGTTGTGTGTACAGTAAATTAAAATTTTCCCGTATTGCTACGCAACAACTCCCAAGATCTACTATGAAGATACATGCGAATACGAAGATCCAAAGATCTAGATAGAATACGTTATCAACACCGAAGTTGCGGAAGTAGTGTCGATGACGTAGTTGACGTAGGTCGTCGCCGTCTCTCTCAACCAAGCCTTGTAGAGAGATTCCGGCGTCTCCTCCTCCTCCTCGCCTTGTCACCTTGATCCAACAGTGTGAGGGTCAACCGTCAAGATCGACGGATCACCCCTCCCAGAGCTTGCACGCGTATGCCGGGAAAGGTTCAGCAGGGCTTCGCCGTCCAAGCTTGAAGCACTACTGGTGTATATGAAGGTGGAGATCTCAACACACGAGAAAGAGAGAGAGAGAGATTAGATCTAGTCTAATCGGATAGGTTGCCTCTAACTAGAGGTTCCTCAAATTCAACTAGAGAAGATCTCAACTTGAGAGCCTATTGTGTGTCCTCGAAATAGGAGGGGTGGGGTTTATATAGATGGCCCAAGGGGTGGAGGGACTTGGGCAAGGGGAAAGATTTCCCCTAGTCCAACTCGGTTTGGACAAGGGGAAAGCTCCCCTTGCCCAATTAGGCTTGGGAGGAGGAGTTGGAGTTGGACTCCAACTCCCCAACCCTCCACCGCCTCAATCGCCGCCGCCGGGTGGGGCCCGCCCTAGGCCGAACCGACCTAGGCGGGTGGGGCCCGCCCCTGGCCACCACCGCCGCCGCCTCCTCCATGGGCCAATGGCCCATTAGGGTTTCGACTAGGGGGATCCTCCCCCTTTGGCGCCTTGGCCCACCACCACCACTAGGTGGTGCGGCTAACTTGGTGGGCCCCTAGGGCCCATCTTGGTAGCCCCATGGTGGGCTCAAATTTTATTTATATTTTTCCTATAATTAATTAATCAATTACTTTTTGTCTAATTAATTCCAAATAAACATTTTCCTTTTATAGAAAATTCCCGGAATTAAATACTTATCAAATAAAACACTTTATATGATCCGGGACACCCAGTATCCGCCGAAAAAATTCCCTGGATAAATATTTCCATCTTTTATAAACCCTCGGAATAAATCCGACCGTGATAGCAACTTCTATCAAAAAATAATCTCTCCGATAAAACCATATCTATCACGCAGATACCATTCCGGTGATACACTCTCTATGTTCTAGACCAACCAATATACACAGCTAACCAATCCTAGTTTAAGGGTGTCCACCCTACAGGTTCGATAACGTGTAGCTATAATTGGATATCCAATCACCGGCCAGGGTAAGGTCCGAGGACGACCTGAATATCTGCCACCGTTATGCGAAGGAACTCTGTTGAACCTGCTGGCTATTTAATATATCATTGCCATTACTCACGATACCAAACTTCGCCCGAGATATAGATCCATGGATGTTACCATGAATCAATCATTGATTCACTACATCTTTGTCTATCTCGTTAACCGGCAAGTTCACTTTACTCATTGCCGTATTATGATATCCCGCACGGTGTAGCTTCACCATGCATTGTCTGCAGAACATATTGGATACCTTTATAATACCGAGAGGGCCCAGGGCGTATCTCTCTAATCACCGAGGAGTAATTTCCCATCTCAGAACATTAGGATATACACACACCTTGGAGTCACCCAGTAACTAATGTTTTACTACCCAGTTACTGCCATAGTGTTGACAGCACCAAAGTAACTCTTCCAGTATGCATAACCCTAATAACATCATGGTTATAGGACATGTTATATAATAACCTTACTGTGATAAAGCTAAGGACAAAAAGACAATTTAACGGAATCTCTTAGCATACCAAAACTTAGGTTTAACCGGCCATATTATTATCCAATAATACGCCACTCATTGATGCTAACATAAACAATGTCCATGACTAGGAAAGCAGTGTTATCTAGCAATCAACAAATTAGTCCGTAAAAGAACTAGGGTATATTTTACGTGTTCATATTCCCTACACGTACGAGTGAGCTTTCCCCTGAATCACGTATTCAGAAACCACCGTAGTTATAGCATAGAGAATACAAATCATAATTAATGAATCAGACGTATAAATACATTGCCTTTTGGGCATACATCCAACAGTCTCCCACTTGCACAACTGGCAATGTCTAGTTTGCATAAGTTTAACATCTTGATTGATGTTTGGTATTTCTCATGCTCACTCTTGTGTGGTAGACTTATTGTCCTTTTAGTCCCTTCTGGGGGCTATGTGAACTTTATTCTTTTATGCACAAAAATAACTCTTTTCATGCATCACCTTTATTGATCATACGATCACTTGCATCATCTGGTCATACAAGGTGAAACCTTGGTACTTTAACCAAGAACACAATTTCATTGTTTTCACAATTAGTTGTTTCTTTTGCAAAGAACCACACCCAGTTCACTTAATGAACCGACAACCTTTCCTTTAGAAGTTGTTATGCTCCCACTGTCTTTGCTACTTGTTGTAGTTTTCATAATATAGCCTTATGTTTTTATAAACATCCCCTTGTAATGCGATGTACAATTTTTTAAAAATTCTGTCATCTACCCTTGGTCTTTTCCTTTATACTTATCTCATAAGATTTTCCAATGTAACTCTTACATTATGAGCATTTCTCTCTTTTGAAGTAACTTCTTCAAAATTCACCGAATGGAGAATTCTCATCTCAATTGCAGTCAATTGAATTTTTATCAAATTCAACTTGTCAACAATCAAGTTTGACTATTTTGCTTTGATCTTAAAATTTCACATCTTAAGAAATTCCTTTATGATCAAGATTTCAAATCAATTGATCATGCTCACCACCGTACGAAACAGCCATGGTTCTTCCTTATGAATTCCTCCAACTTTACGAGAATTTTAATTCTCCCATGTTCTTGAATAATATTCAAAACACATAAGTGAAATTTCCGCAACATTATACCTCACCAATATATGGAAACTTCCTTATACGGTGTGATTACGATGTTCCAAATATGTACGTCATTAATTACTTATAATAACATATCATATTGTATCAAAACAAAACAATCTGATATTATATCATTCAAAACCGAATGATACAAACAAGCTCCCATTGATTTACTTGAAACTATGACCTCCTCTCTTTGCTTCGAAGTTTTTAAAACAAAACTTTGTTTCTTACTTCTCATTTAATATCATTGATTTATTTGTCCTAGACAAATATCTTCTTTTATGATTCAGATTTATATTCAATTAACAAAACCCTCGAGCTGTACTTAGTACACATCCTCGATCAATTTTTTCCATAAAAGGAATATGTTTTGTCCACATCTATACCTAATAATAAAATCATTAAGGCTTCTTCTCGTACATCGTTCAAACTACCCTTGAAGTTGAATAAAATTACCCACCACTGCCACCGGTAAGTGGAAATAACGTTTCGATTTTTTCCGTTGTCTTTTGATCGCTTCCATAATGTTGGCTTCCTTCTAATCGATCACTGAATTAAAGACACTGCGTCGTAATCCAATAGTACAAGGACTCCAACAAGTGCTGGATTAAGGACACCGCGTCGTAATCCAATCTATACTACTATTAAAAGAGCAAACTTGTGTTGTGCTATGTTGATACATTAAATCTGAGTCGTTCATGTTGATCAACAATCCAGATCACTCCAAACCTTTTCAGTTTCGTAATAATTACAAGATTGCCACAGCTAAAAAAACCGGCTTGGGAGACGAGCGGTCGAGAGCACGGAGCGCCGGAGCGCTGCCTAGGCGACGGTGACGGGTGCGGCCGGCCAGGCATATAGGACCACGGCGTTGGGCGTGGCCGGCCGGGCGACGGTGACGGTGCGGGCGGCCAGGCAAACAGGACCACGGCGTTGGGCGCGGCCGGCCGGGAGGCGAGCGGTCGAGGGCACGGCGAGCACCGGAGCGTGGCCTCGACGACGGTGACAGTGCCCGGCTGACGTTGGTGCCGCGGAGGCGACGACGCCAAGCTGCAGCAGCGTGGAGGCGACGGCGCGGAAGTAGTCATTAGGGGGTACGGGGGCGAGCGAGAGCGACGTGAGTCGGCCGTACATGCCAGGAACCTGCAGGCGCCGTCGCGAGTGCCGTCGCGCGCGCCGTCGAGCAAGAGCTGGTTGGGCACGTCCACCTTCAACTCCTCCAGCAGCTGCGCCGCCCCGGCAGGCCGCGCCAGGAACCTGCAGGCGACGTCGCGCGCGGTCCAGCCGTCGAGCGAGGCCTGGTTGGGCACGTCCACCTTGAAGTTCCAGTTCATGCACGTTTCGGTTTAATTAATTTAAGTGAGGAAGCGATCTCTCACCTCTGCCTCGCTGGCTGCAAGTTGCAGTGCCGGCCTGTGCGCCGCCTCCTATGCAGCTCCTCCAAATTTCCAATCCTTCATGTTCCAAGTTTCCAATGCCTCTTAATTATGGAAGAAAGATACGGTTTGGGGCTTCTGCTAGGGGGAAGTCAGTGGACTTTCAACGGAAGCAGCACTTTAGAGACGTGCATTTTCAGCAATGTTTTCTTGTCTGTAGTAAGATCAACTTAATTTCTAACATTTGGCACTTTAGAGACGTGCATTTTTAGCAATGTTTTCTTGTCTGTAGTAAGATCAACTTAATTTCTAACATTTGTCTAATTAACTGAATTTGTAACATTTGTCCTATTGCTTATATGGTTTGTAATAGTTGATTACGTCATTACGTGCGTTGCAAGTGCATGTCAACTAGTGGTACAAGGACTCGAACAAGTCGGCAAGTCGGCGTCGCCTATAAACCCAAGCAGGCTACTGTTACCACAAAAAAAGCACGACGCGGGTTTGTTTCGTCTCCATGACGGGGAGACAGAAAGAAACAAACCAGGGCAGAGCAGCGTCGAAACTCTCCCGAGAGCAAATTCCGTCCGCAGGAGAGAGAACAAAAATTCTTAGGCGATCTCATGACTTCGCCCGTCTGCACATTGTCGTCGATGTCTTCACGCACTTAATCGTGGATGTCTTCGATCGTGACTTCGTGCCGCCGTGAAACGTCGGCGACATGGCCTCTGCAGTGGCCCGTAACGTACGCCACCACGCTGGACCAAAAACTCCCCTTCTCCACGCTGTAGTCACTTCTCTCCTACACGTCCAGCTCGTCCTTGTGGCTGGGATCTGTCAATGCATGGTTATAAGCGTACAGCTAGATCGTGCAGGAAAGATTGCTCGACGAGGATAGTATTCTTCCGGTAAATGCGGGCGTGCTTGCCGGCGGTAGGCGGCGTCCACGCTCTAAGCCACAACGGCAAAAACCAGGACGGCCGCCTGCACGGGCTGGACAACAAACGCTTCAACCAGAACGGAGGCTTGCTTGCAAAGGGCGGCGTCCACCCGGCAATGGTTTTCTCGCGGACGGCGGCATCCACCCAGCGATGGTTTTCTCGCGGACGGCGGCATCCACCCAGACGACGGCGGCGTCCAAGCGCTTGACCAAATCATCCGCGTGTTAGTCAACACGGTGCGCACGCTGGGCGACACGTTACACCGGCTGGCCAACTGGCGCACGCGCGGCCATCACGGTGAAGCCATGACGGACGAGGACGCCGACATTATGTCGAACTCCTATGGTACATGGCTGGCCGTTTGTCTGCTCGCTGTGGGGCTAGCGGCACTTTCTGTGTGCCTTGTTCGAAGGATGGCAGGGTGACATCGGCGGTGGCAAAGAGATGGTTGATGTCGACGAGGCCGGACCGTTCGTCCTGACTGTTCGTCCCTGACTGGCTTTTGGAGTAATACCCATTTGTCAGTACCGCAATATTCTGATGTTGAACAAGCGTGATAATATGTGATCAATATGGAACTTTGATAATGTGATGGCATGCATGGAGTACTCTGATGGCATGCGTACTGTTAATGCGCTCTGAGGTATATGCACTTGGACGGCACCAAGGTCAACTTGTCAATGTGCTAATGACATGCCTACGCGGATCCGCCGGCAACCGCTGGACCAAGGGCCACTGCAGCTCATCGACTCAGCCCTCGGCAAAGTCCGCGCTGGGCACCAAGAACTCCGGCTTCCTCCAAGTATGTAAACATGCTGCCATGTCCCTTCATATTCTGTCCATTGTTTCCCTTACTCTATTATTCATCTGAATCACTCCGCTTAGACTTACATAAGGTCAAATCAATTGACTTAAGTACACCTAATGATAGCAGCATAATAAGAAAAAAACACTAATTTTCAGTGACAACATGCAAGTAGAAATTGACACATTATGTAACGAACCCTAGAGATAATTTCCCACTGTTTTGCCGCGGCAAGACTCACGATTAGGAGTCAACACTTCCATTCACTAAACAACTGTTTAATTATTTATTCCACATCATATCTGAAGCTAGCAAACCATTCCAGCAGCAATAGTAAAGTGCAGCTTTTGTCCCTAAAACTGAAGCTAGCATACCATTCCAGCTTTTGCTGGTCCTCGCATTCTAATTGCTCGTGATTTTTTCGACAAGCAATTGTTTGTCAAAGCAAAAAACTTCAATGGACCGTTTTGATACCCGTGGCAACGCACGGGCATTTTTCCTAGTCTATACCTAATAATAAAAACATTAAAGTTTCTTGTGGTACGTCATTAGAAGTGCCCTTAAAGTTAGAGAAAATTACCCCCACTGCCACCCATAAGTACATACCGATTCGTTTTAATTTTCGTCGTTTTCCAAATCGAGATCTTAGGTTGTTTTCCGTCCAACCTTTATTCATCGACCAGAGCTAAGAGTTGGCACGTGAACATAATCCCGATCAGTTTCCACATCCTCGTGACGTGTATAAGTAGACGAGCTTATCAATGGATCCTCACGCCCCGAACAGAAAACAGAAGTTTTCGTTTCCACAGTCTTAGTTTCCGTGATCCGATTGAGTTGGTCTTCTCGTCGACACCGTCGGAGAGCGCGATCTCGTAGGACCGCAACCTACTATTCCCCAAAACCAACGACGTCGATGGCGAAGCTGCGGCCACGATCGACAACCTGGACGTGCCAGCTGACTAGCGAACCAGGGAACGCAGCTGTGGAAGCAGAGTCGAGCCGAGTTTAACGCTACGAAACCCACACCATGATCTCACATGGAAAAAGATCCGTGCAGAGGGCGATGAAGCCCACACCATCATCATGTCATGATCTCGCATGGAGGCAGAGCCGTGGCGACGCTGATGCCGACGAAGAACACACCGTCACATCCTGTCCTACCCAGCCATGAGATCACCGTCTGGCCCACGCCGAGGCCGGCGCATCACCTCCTCTACTACACAGCCGTGAGATCTCAACCACTCCAAGACGAGGCCGACGGCGAGGAAGCACCAACGACATCGGGCATACCTTCCTATACATTGAGCGGCAGCCCCGCACCATGGCTTGGGTGACCGCACGGCGAGGCTTAGCTCCGTGCCTGCCACCCTAACAGGCCATAGCAGGCACCGTCGTCCCGGGAAATCTTTGTCTTCCCCAACCTGGTGGTGGTGGTGTTGCTACCATGCATGTCCAGCTGCTGCATAAAATTCATCCACAAATTCCGGCCTGGGTGCGCGTGCGATCCACCACGCCGACGGCGTGATGAACGAGTGGCTCGCGTTCGTGATTCCCAGCACCAACCATGACGGCAGACTGTCGGTAGCAATATCTCTGCAGGCCGAGCACATAGAGAAGTTATAGGGAAGTTGAATTCACAACAGGTGCGCAGCTTCCTTGGAACGCAGCGCAAAATGACCAAGCACAGGAGTAAATGGCAGAGGGAGATCTTGATTACAGCCTACTAGGATGCAACAATCAGGGGCACTTAAGGCTATTGCCTAGAATTTATTTCATGAATCCGAGGGGTTTGTAGATGGGTACATACGTCGGATTTCTGTTGAGTTGAGTTTGATTTTTCAAGTTTCAACTTTTTTATCTGATGCTATATTTGTACACTCATCTGCACTTGATTTTTTTAATCTTAATGAGTAAGAGTAGTAGGAGTACATATTAATCCTTCCAAAGGAGCTGCTATATAATTTTGCTTTCAGATCACACAAGCTACGGAGGCAGGCAATGAATTTAGAGGTACATATGATTTCACAGCCTGCAGATATAGCAAAGGGAGTCATCTGGCCATGCAAATGATAATCAGTACAATAGACAATTACCTGTATCACGTCCCCGTGTGTCAAAGGATAGTTTGTTTTCACTAAATAAATGGACCAATTATTTTTCTCTTGTTAGCATAGAAAATCTTTTGAGTTGCCTCGGTCCCTCTTGCCAATTGCTAAAAATTGGCCTTTCTACTACCATTGACCTTTTATGAACTAAGGATCTATGACTTCAGCCGTTCTTTAAAAAAAGTGATTACTTCATTGCTTACTATCCATCATTCCTACATATTTGTATTTGCATGTCTTTAAAGAAAGTGATTACTTCATTGCTTACTCTCCATCATCCCTACATATTTTGTGTTTACATATGTATTGTAATAGTGTATGCCAAAGTATCGAAGAAGTATCAATACCTCTGAGAGATAATGACATAATTAACAGCTGGGTCCATCTGCATTGCCTCCAGCAGCACCGAATGATCCAGAGGGTAGGTTGTGTTTGGCCAAACGAGTATTTCCATTTTTTATAGGATGCTTAATTTCTAGATGGTTTTTATGCTATCCTTATTAGCCAACCAACTTCGTTGATGTTTTTTGTGACTTATGTCTTGTGCAACTTTAATAGACTAATTCATTATCCGCATTTTATCCCATAGACACTTTTTGTGACTTCTTGATATCAACCGTAGCAACGCACGGACATTTTTCCTAGTCTTATATAAACTCATTATCATAAAATATTTTCTTGATCAACCAAATTGGCGATCTTCTTTTCGTCTAACAAAAAGATCCTTATCAAGTTATTCATAACTTAGTAACAATGATATTAATTTACGTATGACATCTAAGTCATAATCTATTGGGGTCTTTATTCTAGCACATTCCTTTCTTTACTTTCTCTTAGCATATTAAGTTTCCTAGAAACTTGTATGTCACCTAATCTGGTTAAGTGAATGTATCTTGACAAGACGTCATGCATATAAATGCCTTGACTCTCGGTATTAGTCTAAAAGACTTTGTCAATTGGAATTGCTTCCGCTTGCACAACTTCTGATAACTATTTCCGAAGATTCAATAATCTCTTCAAGATTTCACTATCCTCCCACTGAATTATTTAGAGGAATAAAATGCATCAAGAATCACATTTATTTTAGTGGCAAAACATTGTCACTTATGTGGTGGTTTAAAGAGGATTTCCAATTAACTTATTGGAACAACCTACAAAGCATTTTTATTTATCTTCCTCCTTTAGGATCAAGTTCTAGTCTTTCATAAAACTTAGAACCCAAATTATTTGTGTCTCTTCATGTTTATCTTTCAAAACTATAACACAATCAATAAGATAAATATTCTTCCTAAATCCTTATATCATCTTAGAACTGAACTTCTTTTCAGAAATTCTAAGTATCTAAAACTATCATGTCCCTTTATGTCTATCTTTCAAAACGATGACATGAATTTCCAAGGACTATCATTGTGCTAAACCTAGACAAGCAATAAATATACTAAATTGGATTTCTGGGAATATGATTCTGCAAACATCTTAATAATTATTCTATCAACCTTGATCAAATATATGAACCGAAATAGGATTTCTATTCATAAGACAATATTTCCAAAATATAATTGTGCAGCTTCAAGATATCAATAAAATTATTGACTATCTTTCAACTCAACTTTTATTGACTTCACTATGTGCCTGAACACTTAATGAATTTATGACTCCTAAGAATCATGTAGTTCATCAAGCCTTTCACTTGTTTCACATAACAATATCTCAAATTTCCTTCCATCATGCACATGATGCATTTGAGATGATAGTGCCACTCGAAGGTGGTGTCAACATAATCACAACAATATTTCAGAACAAACGATATTTCCATAACTCAAAAGATTTGTAACTTGATCATCCACGAAGGGATTGATCCAACATATTCTTCGATAAACGGGACATGAAATCCCACCAATTCACAAGAGTATTCCCATCACCAAGATTGCGACCTTATTACAATAACTTGGGCTGAAACCCACAAATCTTTCGAACTAAAACTGAAAAGTAAATTTGAAGATGTCTTCATCTTGTGGATGAAATTCCATGTGCCAAGCTTGACACACATCCTCAACCTCTACTCTTCCGCCACCTTACTTCCCGCATCCCCTATATCAAGTGCATAAAATAATTAGCAATTGATACTCCAGAGTTACTAGTAAGATTGAAAAATATCATTGCAAGTATAACTCTTATACCTTTCTTGTCTTTAAATGACTTCTTCTTCTGTAGCAGGAATTTCTTGCAGTTCCTCTTCCAGTGTCCCTTCTTCTTACAAAAGAAACACTCGGATTCCTCTTGAGCCGAGTCCACATCCTTCTGTAATGCCTTAGCATTTTTAGACTTCTTCGTTCTCATCTTCTTGAACTGTGCGGTTTTCGTTACCATCATAACTTGATTGTTCTCCCTCTTCACACTAGGTTCAATAGTTTTCAGCATTGCAAGGAGCTCATTTGGTGTCTTCTCCAACCCATTCATGTTGTAACTCATGATGAAACCGCTGTAAGACGGTGGGAGGGATCCAACACCAAATCTATACTTAGCTCGGCTGGAATAGAAAATCCCAGAGGCTCGAGCCTAGTACCATAACCAAACATCTTGATTACATGCTCGCTCACAGAGCCGCCTTCTGCCATGTGACATGACCACAATGCCTTTGTTATCTCATAACGCTCAGTCTTAGCCTGAGTCTGTGATACGTCTCGAACGTATCTATAATTTTTGATGTTCCATGCTGTTATTATACCAATTGCTACATGTTTTATTTACACTTCATAGCATTTTTATGCATTTTCTGGGACTAACCTATTAACAAGATGCCGAAGTGCCAGTTCCTGTTTTCTGCTGTTTTTCTCTTTCAGAAAAGCTAGTCGCAAAATATTCTCGGAATTGGACGAAAATCAACGTGTGCAAATATCTCATCGGAAGACTCCAGAAGCCAGAAGGGGAGACGGAGTGGGGCCACGAGGCAGCCACGCCACCCTAGGGCGCGGCAGGGGTGGGCCCGCGCCTGCCCTGGCGTGGCCGCCTCGGGTGCCCTCCGACGCCGCCCTTTCGCCTATATATTCCCGATGTCCCAAAAACCCTAAAAACACCGATCATATTCCACGAAAAGTTCCGTCGCCGCCGCCGTCATCAACCCTAGATCGGGAGGGTTCTGAAGCTCTTCCCGGCACCCTGCCGGAGGGGAGATCCTCACCGGAGGCCTCTACACCGCCATGCCTGCCTCCGGAGTGATGCGTGAGTAGTTCATCCTTGGACTACGGGTCCATAGCAGTAGCTAGATGGTTGTCTCTCCACCTTGTACCTCCATGTTTAGATCTTGTGAGCTGCCTAACATGATCAAGATCATCTTATTGTAATGCTACATGTTGTGTTTGCTGGGATCCGATGAATATTGATACTATGAGCAAGTTGTTTATCAATCTATCTATTTATGTTGTTTATGATCTTGCATGCTCTCCGTTGCTAGTAGATGCTTTGGCCAAGTAGATGCTTGTAACTCCAAGAGGGAGTATTTATGCTAGATAGTGGGTTCATGCCTCCAGTAATCTGGGCTCGAGATGACAGAAACGACTAAGGTTGTGGATGTGCTGTTGCCACTAGGGATAAAACAATGATGCATTGTCTACGTGTCATTTGCATTGTTTACATTACACACTTTACTTCATGCAATAATCTGTTGTTTGCAACTCAATACCGGAAGGGGTGCGGATGCTAACCGGAAGGTGGATTATTTAGGCATAGATGCGTTGGATAGCAAGTCTATGTACTTTGTTGTAATGCCCAATTAAATCTCATAATAATCATCTTGTCATATATTGCATTGTCATGCGCTCATTATTTGTCAATTGCCCAGCTGTAATTTGTTTACCCAACATGTTAGTTATCTTTTATGGAGAGACACCACTAGTGAACTGTGGACCCCGGTCCATTTCCTCATACTGATAAAACCACCAACTGCAATCATTTGTTCTCTGTTACTTTCTGCACTCATTACTGTTTTCCACACAATACGTTTAATCCTTTGTTTTCAGCAAGCCGGAGAGATTGACAACCTCTCTGTTTCGTTGGGGCAAAGTAGTTTGCTTGTGTTGTGTGCAGGTTCCACGTCAGTTGCGCCGCTGACAACCTTCTGAAGAACCTCCGTGTCCTCCTGGTTCGATAAACCTTGGTCATATTTCAAGGGAAAACTGCTGCTGCACTACATCATACCTTCCTCTTGGGGTCTCCCAACGAACGTGTGTTGTCACGGTCAACAAGCAGATCTTCTGGTGCTGTTGCTGGGAAGTAATAAAACACTCTACCGTTAACACGCCATCAAGACATTTTTCTGGCGCCGTTGCCGGGGACACTGGAATCTCCAGATAGGGGAGTCTCACACTTCCAATCTCATTACTTTGTTTTTGTCTTGCTTAGTTTATTTTATTTTATCTTGTTTGCTGTTAAAACCCAAAAACACAAAAAAAAATCCTGCATTTAGTTTATTTCGGTTTGTTATTTTCTTGTTCTGTTTTAATTTTGCTAAAATGAGTAATCCTGAAAACACTAAGTTGTGTGACTTCACTAGCACAAACAACAATGATTTCATATGCACACCTATTGCTCCTCCTGCTACCACAGCAGAGTTCTATGAAATTAAACCTGCACTGTTAAATCTTGTTATGAAAGAGCAATTTTCTGGTGTTAGTACTGATGATGCTGCTGCTCACCTTAATAATTTTGTTGAGCTATGTGATATGCAAAAGTATAAAGAGGTAGAGGGTGATATTATTAAACTGAAATTATTTCCTTTCTCCTTGAGAGGAAGAGCTAAAGAATGGTTGCTATCTTTGCCTAGAAATAGTATTGATTCTTGGACTAAGTGTAAAGATGCTTTCATTGGAAAATATTATCCTCCTGCTAAAATCATATCTTTGAGAAGTGGCATTATGAACTTTAAGCAATTTGATAATGAGCATGTTGCCCAAGCTTGGGAAAGAATGAAATCATTGGTTAAGAATTGTCCCACTCATGGACTGACTACTTGGATGATTATTCAAACCTTTTATGCAGGATTGAATTTTTCTTCAAGGAATTTATTGGATTCAGCTGCTGGAGGGACCTTTATGTCCATCACTTTGGGTGCTGCAACAAAGCTTCTTGATGATATGATGGTAAACTATTCTGAATGGCACACCGAAAGAACTCCAACAGGTAAGAAGGTAAATTCTGTTGAGGAGATCTCCTCTTTGAATGATAAGGTTGATGCCATTATGTCTATGCTTTCGAATGGTCATGCTACTATTGATCCAAATAATGTTCCTTTAGCTTCATTGGTTGCACAAGAAGGGAATGTTGATGTGAACTTCATTAAAAATAATAACTTCAACAACAATGCCTACAGGAATAATTTTGGTAATAGCAACTATAGGCCATATCCTTCTAATGGTAGCAATGCTTATGGTAATTCTTATGGTAATTCCTACAACAACAATAAGAGTGTGCCCTCTGATCTTGAAGTTATGCTTAAGGATTTTATTAGCACACAAACTACTTTCAATAAAACTGTTGAGGAAAAGCTAGGAAAAATTGATATTCTTGCTGCTAAGGTTGATAGTCTTGTTCATGATGTTGATTTCTTAAAAATAAAGGTGCTGCCTCATGATGTTAAAGAGAGCAAAACTCTCAATGCTATACAAGTTAAAATTGATAACAATATAAGAATGCTAGCTGAGTTGCATGATAGATGGGAAAGAGAGGAAAAAAAGCTGAAATTGCTAAACAGAATAGTGTGGCTAGAGTTTGCACTATTTTTACTACTGAAAATGTTGATACCTCAAGTGCTAGTAAACCTCCTACTGTTAATGGAAAGATAATTGGTGTTGGAAATGTCTCCACTTCTGCTGCAAAAAGCTTTAAACTGCCTGATAGCACTAAAATTGCTCCTGATAAAAGTGCTGAAATTTTTAGGAGTGTAGGAGATAATGGTTCCATTACCTTTGATGATAATAATTTTGATTTTGATGGTTGTAATATAACTGAAGTCATTATGTTCTTGCAAAAGCTAGCTAAGAGTCCTAAGGCTAGTGAAATAAATATGGCTTTTACTAAACATATCATCAATGCTCTCATGCATGCTAGGGAAGAGAAATTAAAACGTGAAGCTTCTATCCCTAGGAAGTTAGATGATGGTTGGGAGCCCATCATTAAAATGAAAGTGAATGATTTTGATTGCAATGCTTTGTGTGATCTTGGTGCTAGTATTTCTGTTATGCCTAAAAAGCTTTATGATATCCTTGATCTTGCACCTTTGGAAAAATGTTATTTGGATGTTCACTTTGCTGATTCTTCTATGAAGAAACCTTTGGGGAGAGTTGATAATGTTCTTATTATGGTTAACAATAACCTTGTCCCTGTTGATTTTGTGGTTTTGGATATTGAATGCAATCCTTCTTGTCCTATTGTGTTGGGAAGACCTTTTCTTAAAATTGTTGCTGTTATTGATATGAAAGAGGGGAATATAAAATTTCAATTCCCACTCAGGAAAGGTATGGAACACTTCCCTAGAAGAAGGATGAAACACCCTTTTGATACTATTGTTAGGGCAAGTTATAATGTTGATGTTTTTGGTCTTGACAATACTTGATTCATGTTTCATGCCTAGCTAAAAGGCATTAAAGAGAAGCGCTTATGGGAGGCAACCCATTGTTTTTACTTACTGTTATTTTTCTTTATTGAGTCAAGGAGCATGTTTACT
Source organism: Poa pratensis (assembly GCA_947311845.1). NCBI lineage: Eukaryota > Viridiplantae > Streptophyta > Magnoliopsida > Poales > Poaceae > Poa > Poa pratensis. The sequence goes on from CAMZMU010000128.1 coordinate 59,854,257, forward strand.
TCTGTAAAAACTCCTTTGTATCTTTTATTTGCTTTTTTGTTGTGCCAAGAAAAGTCTCTTATGACAAGATGGTACCTATATATATTCAAGAAGACTCAAGCGTCTAAGCTTGGGGATGCCCAAGGAATCCCCTTCTTCATCAACAAACTATCAGGTCATCTCTAGTGAGACTATATTTTTATTTCTTCACATTATATGTACTTTTCTTGGAGCGTCAGTGTGCTTTTGTTTTCAGTTTGTTTTTGTTTTGTTTTCTGCTCTATACTTGTTGGATCCTAGCACTCTTGTTTGGGAGAGAGACACGCTCCGCTTTTTCATTGAAATACTCTTGTTCTTCACTTATATTTGTTGAGTATTCTTGTCTAGCTATTGCTAAAGCTTCTAGCTCTCTGTTTTTATATATCTCTTGTCGGAGCTATTAGTTTCTCTCGAAGAAAGTACTCTCTTGCTTCACTTATATTTGTTTGGAGAGTTGTTCAAGTAAGTTGATTGGTGTTTGGTTGGAACAGAAAATGCTATGCATGTGGTAGTGGTATAAAATGTTTACATAAGTCTTGTAGATCACTGTCTTGAGTAATTTGATACTTGTCAATTGTTTTGAGTTACCAAGTAAGTAATGTTTAGACTTGTGCATCATGTAAGTAAAGGCTATTAATGAAAAACTACTGTAAAGCTTGTTGATATTTGATTTGCCTCATTCGTAGTTCCAAAGTCTAGATATTTTCTAGTGAAAGGTTTTGGTTAACAAGAAAGACAATGTGGAGTCTTGTAATTTTTCAAACATGTTTTTTATATGAGTTCTTGTTGTACCGGTTGACAGTCTGTGTTTGCTTAAATAACCTTGCTAGCCTAATCTCTGTACTTAGCGGGAATACTGCTTGTGCATCCAAAACCCTGAGCCAAAATCTATGACATCTGTGTCCACCATAACTACCTATTGTGTGGTATTTTTCTGCCATTCCAAGTAAATTTTTCTTGTGCAACCTTTAAAATATTCAAAACTATTACAACTCTTTTTTGTGTCACTGTTTACAAGCTCATGAGGATGTGGTAGATGATCTTTATTTCACTTGTCGATCAGACTTTACACCTGGACTAGTGGCATATACATCCGCTTATCCAATAATTTTGCAAAAAGAGCTGGCAACGGGGTGCCCAGTCCCAATTAATTACAACTTTAACCATTAATTCTCTTCACATCTTTTTGCCCCTGAGAAATCAGTCAAGCAATGTTCATAAGTGTGTAAACAAAAGAGAACGAGTGATAATCTACCCGCTGGTAGAAATAACGTCCTTCATGGGAGTCGCTCTTGTAAGGTCTAGTTAACTTGTGACTTAAAGTATTGTCTATTTACTGATTCGTTGACCACTAACACACACCTCTCAAAATATATTTTTATACTCTCTATATGATTTCAAAAACTTAAAAAGCTCTAGCACATGATTTAATCCCTGCTTCCCTCTGCGAAGGGCCTTTCTTTTACTTTATTGTTGAGTCAGTTTTCCTACTTCTTTCTATCACCACAAGCAAACACTAGTATCAACTTTGGTACAACAGTTGTTATATAATGATATGTTTGACTTATTGCATTACTTTGCCTTGACAATATCCATGAGATAAATATGTTAAAGTTGAAGCCAGTGCTGAAACTAAATCTTCCTTTGTGTTAGTCAAACACTTTCATTTAGAATCTATTGCTTTGTGAGCTAACTTTTATGCAAACTCTTATAGCTCCATTGTCTCCAAAGTATTATTCATGAAAGTTTGCACTTGTATGATTCATTTTGTTTACTCCTTATTTACTTGTTAGCAAACTATAGACCATTGACATGGATCACTTCATTCAGTTCATGTGCTTTGCATTACTATTTGATCAAGATTATGTTGGTAGCATGTCACTTCAAAAATTATGTTGTTTTTATCGTTTACCTACTCGAGGACTAGCAAGAACTAAGCTTGGGGATGCTTGATACATCTCAAACGTATCTATAATTTCTGATTTTCCATGCTGTTATTATACTAATTGCTACATGTTTTATTTACACTTCATAGCATTTTTATGCATTTTCTGGGACTAACCTATTAACAAGATGCCGAAGTGTCAGTTCCTGTTTTCTGCTGTTTTTCTCTTTCAGAAAAGCTAGTCGCAAAATATTTTCGGAATTGGATGAAAATCAACGTGTGCAAATATCTCATCGGAAGACTCCAGAAGCCAGAAGGGGAGACGGAGTGGGGCCACGAGGCAGCCACGCCACCCTAGGGTGCGGCAGGGGGTGGACCCGCGTCCTGCCCTGGCGTGGCCGCCTCGGGTGCCCTCCGACGCCGCCCTTTCGCCTATATATTACCGATGTCCCGAAAACCCTAAAAACACTGATCATATTCCACGAAATGTTCCGTCGCCGCCTGATACGTATCCAACGTATCCATAATATCTGCTGTTCCATGCTTATATTATACCATTTGCTACATGTTTTATATACACTTTATATCACTTTTATGCATTTTCTGGGACTAACCTATTAACAAGATGCCACAGTGCCAGTTCCATGTTTTCTGCTGTTTTTGGTTTCAGAAAGTTACTTCTGGAAATATTCTCGGAATTGCACGAAACAAAAGGCCAAGTCCCTATTTTTCCAACACGTACACGGAGTCCGAAGGAGAGACGAAGACTCACCACGAGGTGGCCAAACCACAGGCCGGCGCGGCAGTGGGCCCCATCGCGCCGCCTGGTGGTTTGGGCCCCTCGGGGGTCCGCCGACATCGCCCCTTCGCCTATTTATTCCCCGAGACGTGAAAACCCTAAGCACCGAGCCTTTCATCCAGAACATATTCGCTGCCACCGCCGTCGTCAACCCTAACTCGGGGGTTCTGAAGCTCTTCCCGGCACCCTGCCGGAGAGGGGAATCATCACCGGAGGGCTCTACATCGCCATGCCCGCCTCCGGAGTGATGCGTGAGTAGTTCATCCTTGAACTATGGGTCCATAGCAGTAGCTTGATGGTTGTCTTCTCCACTTGTGCCATCATGTTTAGATCTTGTGAGCTACCTATCATGATCAAGATCATCTTATTGTAATGCTACATGTTGTGTTTGCTGGGATCTGACTTATATTGATACCTATGTGGAGCGGAATATTATATTATCATGTTTATGTCATTTGTGATCTTGCATGCTCTCCGTTACTTGTTGAAGCCTTGGCCAAGTGAATACTTGTGACTCCAAGAGAGGGTATTTATGCATGATAGTTGTGTTCAACCTCTATTTAACCTGGGATAGTGACAGCAAGTTCTAAGGTTGTAGATGTGTTGTTGCCACTAGGGGTAAAACAGCAATGCTTTATTCAAGGATGAATGTATTGTTTACATTACGCACATTACTTAATGCAATTGTCTGTTGCTTGCAACTTAATACTGGAAGGGGTACGGATGTTAACCGGAAAGTGGACTATTTAGGCATAGATGCATGCTGGATAGCGGTCTATGTACTTTGTCGTAATGCCCAAATGAATCTCATAGTAGACACCACAACTCACACATGCATGTTATATGCACTTATCAATTGTCAATTGCCCAGCCGTAATTTGTTTACCCAGCATGTTAGTTATCTTATTGGAGAGACACCACTAGTGAACTGTGGACCCCGGTCCATTCTTTTACATCTGAAATACAATCTACTGCAATCATTGTTCTCTACTGTTTTATGCAAATAAACATCATCTTTCATACGATACGTTTAACCCTTTGTTTTCAGCAAGCCGGTGAGATTGACAACCTCACTGTTAAGTAGGGGCAAAGTAATTTGATTGTGTTGTGCAGGTTCCACGTTGGCACCGGAATCCCTGGTGTTGCGCTGCACCACACTCCTTCACCAACACCTTCAAAGCAACCTCGTTTTCCTACTGGTTCGATAAAACCTTGGTTTCATGCTGAGGGAAAACTTGCTGCTGCACTCATCATACCTTCCTCTTGGGGTTCCTAACTGACGTGTGACGTACAAGCATTGTTTCTGGTGCTATTGTCGGGGAGATATTCCCTCGTCAACTTAGCGCTAGCAACACGTTTTCTGGCGCCGTTGCCGGGGAAAACCGAATAGCTTCTGCAAGGGGATCTCTCACACCCAATCTCTTTACTTTGTTATTTGTCTTGCTTAGTTTATTTTTATTTAGCCTTGTTTGCTCTCTTTATCAAAAACACACAAAAATTAGTTACTTGTTTAATTCGGTTTGATTTTGTTTTTCAAAATGTATGCTCCTGAAGTTGAAGTTCGTTCTTTTAGGCAACTAGGAGGTGAAAATTTGAAAGATGCTTGGTATAGAATTAGTGATGCTCATCATAGATGTACTAAGAAACACTCTACCACTATCCTCTTTAGGAACTTTTATGTTGGTATCTCTAGTTGGTATAGGTATGTTATTGACACTCTTACAGGTGGAAATTTCTTGGGTACTCCTGCTTTAGAAGCCTGTAATATTATTGAAAGTTTGGTAGGAACACCACCCACTAAAGATATTAAAATTGAGATCACCTTGGAGGATGTTATAAATAAGTTAGACTCTATGGAGAATTTTTTTCCAAATTTTCTTGATTGTATTAGTAAGACTACCTTAAGTTCAACCTTTACTTCTCTTAAGTCTAAAAAGGAGAAAGTTTATGTGGGTAGAGAGCAAAAGTTTATGTATGTTCCTAAAGTGCCAAAACCAAAGACTCATTATGAGCTTAAAATTGATAAAACTTTTAGTACGGTTAAAGGTAATGAAACACCTCCAGGAACATCTAAGATACCCATTGTTACAAGCTGTGTGTTGGAAGAAGCTTTTGATGATTTGAATGATTTGCCACTTGACAACACTTGATTTTCACTTTCTGCGCCTAGCTGAAAGGCGTTAAAGAAAAGCGCTTATGGGAGACAACCCATCGTTTTTATTTGCTGTTATTTTTGTTTTCTTTGAGTCAAGGAGTTTTGTTACTTCTGTAGCAACTCCTTTGTATCTTTATTTTATCGCAATGTTGTGCCAAGTAAAGTTCTATATTGAAAGTTGATGCAAGATTTGGATTTCTGCGCAGTGACAGATTTTTAGCTGTCACGGATTTGAGCTTATCTCCCTGTAGAAAATTCAAAAAATTCTGAAAAAATCACGCATATTCCTGAGATATGTACGCAACTTTCATTATTTTAGGCCAGATCCATCTGAGCAACTTAAGTGCCTCGAAAAAATTCGTCATTCCAGACTGTTCTGTTTTTGACAGATTCTGCCTTTTGTTTTGCATTCGCTCTTTTACTGTGTTTGTGTGGATTTCTTTGCTCCACAAAGCATTGGTGGCTGTAGCTAATGTCCAGAAGCTTTGGGATTGATTGTATCATTACAGAATATGAGAATTTTTGATTATGCACTAACCCTCTAATGAGAACTGTCTTGAGTTTGGTGTGAAGGAAGTTTTCAAGGATCAAGCGAGAAGGGTGATATTATGTGATCAAGAAGAGTGAAAAGCCTAAGCTTGGGGATGCCCCCGTGGTTCATCCCAACCATATTCAGAGAGACTCAAGCGTCTAAGCTTGGGGATGCCCAAGGCATCCCCTTCTTCATCAACAAACTTATCAGGTCATCTCTAGTGAAACTATATTTTAATTCTTTCACATCTTATGCGCTTTACTTGGAGCGTCTGTGTGTTTTTATTTTTGTTTTTGTTTGAATAAATTCGGATCCTAGCAATCCTTGTGTGGGAGAGAGACACGCTCCGCTTTTTCATGTGAATACTCATGTTCTTCACTTATATTTGTTGAGTATTCTTAACTAGCTACTGCAGTGCTTTTAGCTCCTGTTTTTCATGCATCTCTTCGAGCTGTTAGCACTTGTTTATAAATACTCTCTTGCTGCATTATATTATCATTTGGAGAGTTTATGTTTAAATAAATTATTGGTGTTTGTTTGGAAGAAAGAAAATGCTACATGTAGTAGTTGGTATTGGAAAAGACATATGCATTCTTGTAGATCATTGTCTTGTTTCGATTTGATGCTTTGCAATTGTTTTGAGCTCTCAAGTAGATCATGTTTAAGCTCTTGCATCATGTAGTTAAAGCCTAGTAGTGGAGAACTACCGTAGAGCTTGTTGAGACTTGGGATGCATATTTGTTCTCTCTAAGGTCTAGATATTTTCTGGTAAAATGTTTGAGCAACAAGGAAGACAGTGTAGAGTCTTATAATACTTGCAATATGTTTTTATGTGATTCTTGCTGTACCGGTTTATACTTGTGTTTGCTTCAAACAACCTTGCTAGCCTAAACTCTGTACTGAGAGGGAATGCTTCTCGTGCATCCAAAACTTGAGCCAAAACCCATGCCATTTGTGTCCACCATACCTACCTACTATGTGGTATTTCCTGCCATTCCAAGTAAATATTTCATGTGCTACCTTTAAACTATTCAAAACTTTATTACTCCTTATTTGTGTCAATGTTTTATAGCTCATGAGGAAGTATGTGGTGTTTTATCTTTCAATCTTGTCATTTACTTCTGACAGACTTTCACCAATGGACTAGTGGCATATACATCCGCTTATCCAATAATTTGCAAAAAGAGCTGGCAACGGGGTGCCCAGCCCCAATTAATTACAACTTTCATTAATAATTCTCTTCACATGTTTTGCCCTGATTTATCAGTAAGCAACTTAATTTTGCAAATAGACACTCCTCCATGGTATGTGAATGTTGGAAGGCACCCGAGGATTCGGTTAGCCATGGCTTGTGTAAGCAAAAGGTTGGGAGGAGTGTCATCTATAAAGAAACTAAAATACATGTGTAAACAAAAGAGAAGAGGGATGATCTACCTTGCTGGTAGAGATAACGTCCTTCATGGGAGCCGCTCTTGAAAGTCTGGTTGACAAGGGGGTTAGAGTGCCCACTACCATTCGTTGACAACAACAAACACCTCTCAAATACTTATTTTGTGCTCTCTATATGCTTTCGAAAACTTAAAAAGCTCTAGCACATGATTTAATCCCTGCTTCCCTCTGCGAAGGGCCTATCTTTTACTTTATGTTGAGTCAGTTTACCTACTCCTTTCTATCTTAGAAGCAAACACTTGTGTCAACTTTGTGTGCATTGATTCTTACATGTTTACTTATTGCACTTGTTATATTGCTTTATGTTGACAACTATCCATGAGATATACATGTTACAAGTTGAAAGCAATGCTGAAACTTAATCATCCTTTGTGTTGCTTCAATGCCTTTTACTTTGAATCTATTGCTTTATGAGTTACCTCTTATGCAAAACTTTTTGATGCTTGTCTTGAAAGTACTATTCATGAAAAGTTTTTGCTTATATGATTCATTGTTTACTCTTTATCTATTTGTTAGCAAACTATAGATCATTGCTTTGAGTCACTTCATTCATGACATGAGCCTTGCAATATATTGATCAAGATTGTGTGAAAGCATGTCTCCTCAGAAATTATTTGTTGTTATCGTTTTACCTACTCGAGGACGAGTAGAACTAAGCTTGGGGATGCTTGATACGTCTCCAACGTATCCATAATTTCTGCTGTTCCATGCTTATATTATACCATTTGCTACATGTTTTATATACACTTCATATCACTTTTATGCATTTTCTGGGACTAACCTATTAACAAGATGCCACAGTGCCAGTTCCCTGTTTTCTGCTGTTTTTGGTTTCAGAAAGTTACTTCTGGAAATATTCTCGGAATTGCACGAAACAAAAGGCCAAGTCCCTATTTTTCCAGCACGTACACGGAGTCCGAAGGAGAGACGAAGAGCCACGAGGTGGCCAAACCACAGGCGGCGCGGCAGTGGGCCCACCGCGCCGCCTGGTGGTTTGGGCCCCTCGGGGGTCCGCCGACATCGCCCCTTCGCCTATTTATTCCCCGAGACGTGAAAACCCTAAAACACCGAGCCTTTCATCCAGAACATATTCGCTGCCGCCGCCGTCGTCAACCCTAACTCGGGGGGTTCTGAAGCTCTTCCCGGCACCCTGCCGGAGAGGGGAATCATCACCGGAGGGCTCTACATCGCCATGCCCGCCTCCGGAGTGATGCGTGAGTAGTTCATCCTTGGACTATGGGTCCATAGCAGTAGCTAGATGGTTGTCTTCTCCACTTGTGCCATCATGTTTAGATCTTGTGAGCTGCCTATCATGATCAAGATCATCTTATTGTAATGCTACATGTTGTGTTTGCTGGGATCTGACTTATATTGATACCTATGTGGAGCTGAATATTATATTATCATGTCTATGTCATTTGTGATCTTGCATGCTCTCCGTTACTTGTTGAAGCCTTGGCCAAGTGAATACTTGTAACTCCAAGAGGGGGTATTTATGCATGATAGTTGGGTTCAACCTCTATTTAACCTGGGATAGTGACAGCAAGTTCTAAGGTTGTAGATGTGTTGTTGCCACTAGGGGTAAAACAGCAATGCTTTATTCAAGGATGAATGTATTGTTTACATTACGCACATTACTTAATGCAATTGTCTGTTGCTTGCAACTTAATACTGGAAGGGGTACGGATGTTAACCGGAAAGTGGACTATTTAGGCATAGATGCATGCTGGATAGCGGTCTATGTACTTTGTCGTAATGCCCAAATGAATCTCATAGTAGACACCACAACTCACACATGCATGTTATATGCACTTATCAATTGTCAATTGCCCAGCTGTAATTTGTTTACCCAGCATGTTAGTTATCTTATTGGAGAGACACCACTAGTGAACTGTGGACCCCGGTCCATTCTTTTACATCTGAAATACAATCTACTGCAATCATTGTTCTCTACTGTTTTATGCAAACAAACATCATCTTCCATTCGATACGTTTAACCCTTTGTTTTCAGCAAGCCGGTGAGATTGACAACCTCACTGTTAAGTTGGGGCAAAGTAATTTGATTGTGTTGTGCAGGTTCCACGTTGGCACCGGAATCCCTGGTGTTGCGCCGCACTACACTCCTTCACCAACACCTTCGAAGCAACCTCGTTTTCCTACTGGTTCGATAAACCTTGGTTTCATACTGAGGGAAAACTTGCTGCTGCACTCATCATACCTTCCTCTTGGGGTTCCCAACTGACGTGTGACGTACAAGCATTGTTTCTGGTGCTGTTGCCGGGGAGATATTCCCTCGTCAACTTAGCGCTAGCACCGCTGCCGTCGTCAACCCTAGATCGGGAGGGTTCTGAAGCTCTTCCCGGCACCCTGCCGGAGGGGAGATCCTCACCGGATGCGTGAGTAGTTCATCCTTGGACTACGGGTCCATAGTAGTAGCTAGATGGTTGTCTCTCCACCTTGTACCTCCATGTTTAGATCTTGTGAGCTGCCTAACATGATCAAGATCATCTTATTGTAATGCTACATGTTGTGTTTGCTGGGATCCGTTGAATATTGATACTATGAGCAAGTTGTTTATCAATCTATCTATTTATGTTGTTTATGATTTTGCATGATCTCCATTGCTAATAGATGCTTTGGCCAAGTAGATGCTTGTAACTCCAAGAGGAGTATTTATGCTAGATAGTGGGTTCATGCCTCCAGTAATCTGGGCTCGAGATGACAGAAACGACTAAGGTTGTGGATGTGCTGTTGCCACGAGGGATAAAACAATGATGCATTGTCTACGTGTCATTTGCATTGTTTACATTACGCACTTTACTTCATGCAATAATCTGTTGTTTGCAACTCAATACCGGAAGGGGTGCGGATGCTAACCGGAAGGTGGATTATTTAGGTATAGATGCGTTGGATAGCAAGTCTATGTACTTTGTTGTAATGCCCAATTAAATCTCATAATAATCATCTTGTCATATATTGCATTGTCATGCGCTCATTATTTGTCAACTGCCCAGCTGTAATTTGTTTACCCAACATGTTAGTTATCTTTTATGGAGAGACACCACTAGTGAACTATGGACCCCGGTCTATTTCCTCATACTGATAAAACCACCAACTGCAATCATTTGTTCTCTGTTACTTTATGCACTCATTACTGTTTCCACACAATACGTTTAATCCTTTGTTTTCACTAAGCCGGAGAGACTGACAACCTCTCTGTTTCGTTGGGGCAAAGTAGTTTGCTTGTGTTGTGTGCAGGTTCCACATCAGTTGCGCCGCTGACAACCTTCTGAATAATCTCCGTGTCCTCCTGGTTCGATAAACCTTGGTCATATTTCAAGGGAAAACTGCTGCTGCACTACATCATACCTTCCTCTTGGGGTCTCCCAACGGACGTGTGTTGTCATGGTCAACAAGCAGATCTTCAGGTGCTGTTGCTGAAAGTAATAAAACACTCTACCGTTAACACACCATCAGTCTGGTACATGGCCTTGAGTGCGACAATCATGTCGTATGCAAGAGTTTGGTCAAACTTCTTCTGCAACTCAGGTTCCATACTGTCAACTTGAGACACTGAACAGAAATCGCCGTATCAGTCTTCAAGGTGTACGCATCTGTTTCAGCTTTGACGCATTGTCAGCTAGCGCCTCGGGAAGAGGGCCTGCGAGGAAGTACTCGCTCTTCGCGTTCCTAAGAACAATCCTTAGGGCGCGAACCCAATCAGCATAGTTGCTCCCATTCGCAGTCATGGGCTTTTTCTCAATCAGTGGTCCAAGGTTAAACGAGGGTGCTATCGTAGCCATTGATCTACAACAATTAAGTTCACTTAGACATGTTCATAATTATTATCTAGCATTAATATTTAAAACTAAATTAAAATGCTCCCACTAAAATTGATATTTCTCTTGATCAAATTAGTGTATATGAAATCCACGCTCAACATACGATCAATAGATGGAAACATGCCATTGAACGTAGCTTACAACGGGTAGGTCAACAGACCAATCACTTCCTACCATGACTTTCGCTTCATCTTTCAATGTGTGTGCTCCGAGCTCATAACTAGTTATGCTCGAACGTCAAGACAACCAACCGCTTTTGCTACAGGTACGGTACACTGCACGCCTCCCGAACCCTTGGCACACATGACTCATGGATACATGGCGCCCGATGACAAGCATCCGGTTTGACGCTGCTACGTGTTGGAAGAGCACGAACTCCTTGATATTTTTAATTTTAGCTCAAGTAATTATACTCTGGAGCTACCGAGGAATCTCCCTAATAATCACACTACTGCGCAATCAGGGAAGAGCAAGAAAACAAGTACAAAACATGCACAAGTAAATAACACTTCGTGATGTAGTATAGACTTCTTCCTCCTTCTGCCAGTGGCGCCTCCACCGGCGTGGCCATGTCGAGGTTCACGACATTCGCATGCCTTCTCCTATCCTCCACAATCACCATAGCTCAACGAACAAGAACGAACGGCACGCCGGCCAACAAAACAAAGGTTAGTCAACAAAAATAATTTCGAGACTATACCACATCACATGTCCTGCAAAACAGAGTTAGACGCCTCTAATGTTTGTTTGCATTTTAGCGTGGCTGTAGGATCAACGGGATAACCGGAAATTCTACGGCCCTCACCAAGCATGTTCATTCATGTTGCTAGATTGACATTGCAGGGTGATGGACAACCCAACATTACGAAAAAGTTGTGGCTCCCCATCTAAACGATCACACGTGCGCGTGACCCCCGTGTGGACCTAGTCCACATGCCCTTTCCGCTATCAAGTCAACGAGGCCAACTATAATAAGATTCGAAGCTAGTGAAGCACTTCGTTGGCGCCGACGGGCATACTAGGAGCAGCCGGAAGGTACGCGGATTGCCAGAAGTCTGAGATCTTACTATGCCGCTGGAAACAAGACGAGACCGCATATTGGGAAGCAAACATAAATAAACTGAATGTTAGAAGAAATAGACTTCAATAACATACCCGCATAAACTTATGCAGTGCCCGCACAGCATGTGCTCTAGATCAAATCATGTATCTACGCATAGATCGCTCTGATACCACTATTTGGTTGCGCCTACAGTAAATTAAAATTTTCCGTATTGCTACGCAACAACTCCCAAGATCTACTATGAAGATATAAGCGAATACGAAGATCCAAAGATCTAGATAGAATACGTTACCAACACCGAAGTTGCAGAAGTAGTGTCGATGACGTAGTTGACGTAGCTCGTCACCGTCTCTCTCAACCAAGCCTGGTAGAGAGATTCCCGCGTCTCCTACTCCTCGCCTTGTCACCTTGATCCAACAGCGTGAAGGTCAACCGACAAGATCGACGGATCACCCCTCCGAGAGCTTGCACGCGTACGCCAGGAAAGGTTCAGCAGGGCTTCGCCGTCCAAGCTTGAAGCACTACTGGTGTATATGAAGTGGAGATCTCAACACATGAGAGAGAGAGAGAGATTAGATCTAGTCTAATCGGATAGGTTGCCTCTAATTAGAGGTTCCTCTAATCCAACTAGAGAAGATCTCAACTTGAGAACCTATTGTGTGTCCTCCAAATAGGAGGGGGTGGGGTTTATATAGATGGCCCAAGGGGTGGAGGGACTTGGGCAAGGGAAAACTTTCAGCTAGTCCAACTCGGTTTGGACAGGGGGAAAGCTCCCCTTGCCCAATTCGACTTGGGAGGAGGAGTTGGAGTTGGACTCCAACTCCCCTCCCCTCCACCGCCTCAACCGCTGCCGCCGTCGGGTGGGGCCCGTCCTAGGCCGAACCGACCTAGGTGGGTTAGGGCCCACTCATGCTGCACCGACCTAGGGGTGGGGCCCGCCCACCCCTGGGCACCGCCGTCGCCTCCCCCATGGGCCAATGGCCCATTAGGGTTTTGGCTGGGGGGATCCTCCCCCTTTAACGCCTTGGCCCACCACCACCACTAGGTGGTGCGGCTACCTTGGTGGGCCCATAGGGCCCATCTTGGTAGCCCCATGGTGGGCTCCAATTTTATTTATATTTTTCCAATAATTAATTAATAAATTAATTCTTTTGTCTAATTAATTCCAAATAAATATTTTCCATTCGCAGAAAATTCCCGGAATTAAATACTTATCAAATAAAACACTTTTACATGATCCGGGACACCTAGTGTCCGCCGACAAAATTCCTGAATAAATATTTCCATCTTCTATAAAACCTTGGAATAAATCCGACCGTGATAGCAACTTCTATCACAAAATAATCTCTCCGATAAAACCATATCTATCACACAGATACCATTCCGGTGATACACTCTCTATGTTCCAGACCAACCAATATACACAACTAACCTATCCTAGTTTAAGCGTGTCCACCCTACAGGTTTGATAACGTGTAGCTATAATTGGATATCCAATCACCGGCCAGGGTCAGGTCCGAGGACGGCCTGAATAACTGCTACCGTTATGCGAAGACACTCTGTTGAACCTGCTGGCTATTTAATATATCATTCCCATTACTCACGATACCAAAACTTCGCCCGAGATATAGATCCGTGGATGTTACCATGAATCAATCATTGATTCACTACATCTTGTCTATCTCGTTAACCGGCAAGTTCCCTTACTCGTTTTCGTATTATGATATCTCGCACGGTGTAGCTTCACCATGCATTGTCTGCAAAACATATTGGATACCTTTATAATACCGAGAGGGCCCAGGGCGTATCTCTCTAATCACCGAAGAGTAATTTCCCATCTCAGAACATTAGGATAACACACACCTTGGAGTCACCCAGTAACTACTGTTTTACTACCCAGTTATGGCCATAGTGTTGACAGCACCAAAGTAACTCTTCCAGTATGCATAACCCTAATAACCTCATGGTTATAGGACATGTTATATAATAACCTTACTGTGATAAAGCTAAGAACAAAAAGACAAATTAACAGAATCTCTTAGCATACCAAAACTTGGGTTTATCTGGCCATATTAGTATCCAATAATATGTCACTCATTGATGCTGACATAAACAATGTCCATGACTAGGAAATCAGTGTCATCTAGCAATCAACAAATTAGTCCAGAAAAGAATTAGGGTATATTACATGTACGAGTGAGCTTTCTCCTGAATCACGTATTCAGAAACCACCGTAGTTATAGCATAGAGAATACAAATCATAATTAATGAATCAGATGTATAAATACATTGCCTTTTGGGTATACATCCAACACAATGTTCACTGGAAAATGTTTGATTTGGAATAAATTTTTGTGTAGTCAACTTTACTTAACACCACATTTAGAGCCGTGTTGGATTACAGGATATATATGAAGATTGTAAATGTAAAGTTGCCTATCTCATGAGGATCGTCGAAGAACATAGAATAAAGTCATGCCATAGTTCACACATGTTTTGAGACAAGAAAAACGTCAGAAAAAACGTCTAAAGTATACTCCTACATCAAGATCATGAGGGAGTATACTTTAGACATTTTTTCTGAAATGGGAGCAACGCACCAGCCTCTGCATCATGATGATGCACACTGCCTTTTTCATATAAGATTTATAAGAGCTTTAAAAATATCAGGATTACAACTCAACCATCTCAAGCATCAGCCAGCGTGGCTACATGTATCAACAAATGAAAGACGGAAAATAAAACCCGCTACTCATGTTGGAGTCTTCTATTGTGTTACCACCCCCCTGGCCCAAGATAGCCCAAACGGACGCCATAAACTGAGTACATGCGGTATTCATAAGCTTCATTTGTTTCGGCGGTAGCATAAAGAACCACATGTGGATCCAATAAGTAGCTCTGTGCACAACCTATAGAAAATGAGCAGCTCGAACCTTGTTAAACACAACATCATTTCAGCAATTCAAATAGCCCAAACAAGAGCACATGTGCCAATTTAGATTCAAGCTTTAGTTTTCATATCAACCCCGTTAGCCAGCGACAAACATATTAGCAAAGCTGGTAGGTGGTGATCTATTAAAAGTGAAATGAATTAAGTCTCCAAATATGTCTCGCAAAAAGGACATGAAATAAACAAATGTTCAGTTGTTTCATCATACCGACAAAAAACAATCTTTATCTTGAGACTATGCAACATATATTTTTTGAATTAGTGGCAATACAGAACCCCGCGGAACCCAGGTGATTATGCCCCTGTCATGTATTTTGTGCTATATTAATATCAGTGCTATAAGTTTGCAATTAAAAAGTCACATACTTTTAACTTCTAAGAAAAAAGTTAGAGCCTAGTCCATGGCCCATACTATGCTTCAAGATGACTGTGATGATGACTGATTTGTGGCCCCAATAGTTGGTTTCGGTAACCACCCACGTTAATACAGCAAACAAAGAATCAACACAGCTGTTGTGCAGAGATCTAATAGCTGAGACAGGAGGGCCGGAGAGGCTCCGGACAGAAGAGATTTTTTGCCCACATATATACATCTCTATTCGTCACGATTACGACTTTTTTCCTGGATGGCAAACAAAATATTGAGATTGTTGAGATATAGTTACCAGCGCTCCCGCCAGTTTGAATTTTGTGTGAGTAAGTTGAGGTGTTTAATTCAAGTTGTATGCATGGATAAAAGAATATAGTATCTAATTGACGCAATGACGGTGGTCGTTAACTGTTTTAAAGTGGCCTATCATATTCATTTTTTTTATCGATCAACCTGTCGAGTTTCATCCACCATTCAGGATGCCAACGTTTACACATATATTGATGCAAGTCCTCGGTAGGTTTTAGTAAGGTTTGTAAATTTATCTTTCCAATATGATAGCATCCATGTGAATAAAGGTCGCTCGAGTAGATATACGTATGTTTTTTCTCTCGAAAAGGAGGATAACTGCCGGCCACTATATCAATTAATGCATGCAGTCATATATTATTAGAATTCAGTCAATCCATCTAAACTTAACCAAACAAAAAGGAACATGACTGAGGCCCCATATTTCACATACTTCTCCACCGACTACCACTAACGCTATAGAAAAAATTTATATTTACTAATTGGAGGCACCAAACGAGACACCACGTTAATCCTGGAGGTTAAATAATTTCAACCATTCAATTAACCGATTATCCATCTAGAGCCGTCGATGAAATCCGCTCCTATCTTCCGCATGATAAGCTGACGGTATGGAGCAGGACTCCTCTTTTCCTATCGATCACGAATAGCCAGGGCAAGGAGTCTCGGCAGCCTTCTGTAATATCTGTGCGATTCGCGGCGGCTTGTATTCCGGCAGCCAGGCTACGTTTGTCGGCGTGAATTATTCTCTCCAATTAAATCAGGTGACACCTGTGCAAGATGCATGGGAAAAATCCGTTGTCTCCCCACGGCAGCAGCGAGCAAGCGTGCTGGATCGATCTGCAAATACTCCCGCTGATATCAGGTATGCAATGCAATTTTTTCCCTAATCAGTTCAATAAGCTGCTCGATATGTTGATTGGCTCGCGTCACCAACCTATAACTTCGGACGATTCAAGTGCAGGCCTAGCTAGCTTGATCTCCCGGTGATTTACTTTGCACACCATTGCATGCCTGCATGCTGGCGCTTGGTTTTATTCCCACGGTGGATATATTCCTTAGTACTAGCAAATAGTTTACGCCCTACTAGCTGGTTCCTCTATATGATTTGTTAGGGTGTGATCAGTACAGCTTTTCCATAGGTAATTTCCTGGTAGAAATATTTCTACGCTCCTTCCGATAAAATATATTTTTTTGGTGAACTTTTATGCATCACGACTAATATTATTCTCTACACCCATGTTAAACATTATAATATAACAGTTTCTCAGTTTTTTGTTGTTGTGCTAGCTATTGTATTTCCACCATCCGATTCGCAGAAGCCAAATTATTATGAATGTTTGAGTCTCAAAGAAAGCTGACTTATGGAATTATAAAGATGTACCAGTGTGAGCAATGTACGTGCCACACAAGTAAGCAGAGAAGAGGAGGACCTCAACAGACAACTTCTACAAAATAATTCGAATCACTTTCTCAGGACACATGGACGCTTGAATTTTATAGCTTATAGCCATCTCCGTTACAATTTAGACCTTTCCAGAAAACTCACTGTACATATATCCTTTACTATACTACTATATAGACAAAACTCATAAATTCAAGTGTTGAATCTAGAAAAGTTAACACACACATCAAATAGTTTGGAATACAATAGGTGTCGGGTCGGACATCTTCAACAAGAAATATCATATAACCGTTTCTATAGATAAATATTTGTTGTGCTATTCCATTTGCAGCGTCCAATTTCTCTTGACTTCAGTTTGCAACATCCAAATTATTAAGGTTGTTTCAGTCTCAAAGAAACTTTCTTAAGAATTATAGCATGTGTATACCAGTGTAGGCATCCTATGGACCATGCAAGCAAGCATAAGGGAGAAGGAGCTCAATAGTTACAAATTAAAGCCCATACTGGAATTGGCAAGGTTTGTTTTTCCATAACTTTTATTATTTAATTTGAATAAATATTTGTAGATAAATCTTAGGTAGCACTTTTCTAAGAAAACGTGGATGCTTTAAATTTAGAGTTTATAGCCACCACGTAAGGCCATTTGAACGTTTCCAGCAGTGCTTTGTACTACTGTACTATATGTACGCTCCTTGGAAATTTTCATGTTAAATCTAATATTTTGGAAGACACTAGGCGCCGTGTCGGACATCTCCAACTACGTCTAATCAAAGTACTCAGCTCTATGGTAGTGTGAGATCATAAATACACAAAAAGGCATTGCAGCACTTCAACATCCGGATATCCATTATATATGAGTGTGATGGAAAGTGATATGAAATATTGTTGCCGCGTCATCATAAAAAAACTGAAAAATCCTATTAATGTCAAAGCAAGTCGATCTGAAATCATGCTGACTTTTGAATCGGTAAAGAAGAATGGTGTCTAGGCCGAGAATAAGCACACTATTAATCAAGAGGTGTATATATGGTGATAGATCAATGTGTGATGAATAAGTTGTCCAAAGAGTGTTGTTCTTCCGTTAATATAATTTCCTAGGGATGGAAACATCACACACCTTTCAATTCATGATGACAAAAAAAAATGCACCACACCTTCTTAAATAGTTCTTGCTTTTCATCTGGGTACCGAAGGAGTATTTTTGGCATGCATTGATGCATATCGGCTAATGTATGGCAATAACTTTTCACTGTTAAGTTTCATTTTAATCTGGAACTATGTATGTGCCGCGTGATAAGAGAAATTAATGGATACATGAGCATAATTCTTTCATGAAACTTCCTTATATTTAACATTGGTGAATTTATAAAAGTCCTATCAAAGTAGGGTTGGTGGATCAACGAATATATGTAATATCTATGAATAATAGTCTTTTATTTCTTGCAAATATCATAGTATTACGGTATTGAGATTTAACAATTAATGCTGCAAGTTGTAATGTTCTTATATAAAATCTACATCTATATTGGTATGCATTATTCAAATTGGTCCTTACATGAACACTCTAATAAGTTTATTCTAGGATTTTCTTGCTTCAGTTGTGTCATGATATGCACATAAAGCACCCATACTACAAAATTGCATTATCCACCACCTCTTTCTCCACTCACGGGAATATTGAAGGCACGAAGAATCCAAGTACACAAAATGTCTCTAATCATTCTCATTATTTTTTAGAGGATTGTTATAAGCAGCAACAATAGAAATTGTTAGTGACGTATGATACATGCTAACAATTTCTTACTATCGGAATGCCCGAAAAAAGGGTAGCCCGTGCGGATGCACGGGTTGATGACTAGTATATAAATAAAGAGAAAACAAAATTGTTAGACAAAGCATTCAAGAAGAAATCGTAGCATGTGTGCCGATGATGAGTCCAAATGATGGACGATCTCGAGATTTTCTTTCCCAAAGCTGATTTTCGCACCACCGTTAACAAGGGCAGGGCCCAATCGTACTCCGACATTGCAAGATCATAATAAATATCCAAACTCGCTATTGACGCTTGTACCATCTTCACTTGCCCGACGAAATCATTCGACGGAGCCGCCCATGAGGGCGAGCGTCCACGAGAATCACACACAAGTATGTGTCATGCGCGGTATAATGGTATGTGTGGGGTATAGTACTCCACACATAACCGAGCGTCCACGAGAATCCCACACTAGTATTAGTAGGAGTATCTAAAAAAAAGGGCATTGTGTGTAATAAAGGACAGTGGGCTCCATGTGTGGCATCGATGTGTCTGCTCCTCGTACGGTCGAACCCAAGACGCACAGAAGTCGACCGGGAGACCCCTCTCTCCACACACACACAGGCTTGCTATATAGTCTGCCAGCCGGGCACGAATATTGATGCTCGTCAGTGATGAATATAATCTCCAATGGATCCTATTTTGTTCACCGCAGCAGCAGCTGCAAAGTGTACGCTGCAGTCTCAGCTCGACAGCGCCGCGCATGCACGTACAAGTGACGTGCGTCTCACATGGGTAACCGTGCACTCTGCTCTCCATGCATGCTGCTTAATTATTGCCCTATGCTTTCTCCACGGGCACAGCTAGAATCAAACAGGCATGGCACCCTACCAGTAAGGTGGGCAGAAAAACGGATGACCGAAAATTGAAACCGAAAAGATCAAGATCGAAACCGAGATGATCGAAACCGAAAGGACCGATGCAAATTTGGATAGCAGAGTAAAAAAGACCGAAATTAGTTCAGAAATTCGGGCAGCACATCCGAGAAAACCGAATAGACCGAAGGGACCGATTTATTTATGTGGCACCCAGCGTCATTCCACATAGTCTTTATTGTTGATATTCCCGGGAGCCCAAGAAACGAGCAGCCCAGCCCAAGCGCCCAAGCCCCAAGCACACTGTTGATCTTCCCGAGAGCCAGGGCGCATAATACCCCCCAAATCGCTCCATAATCTGGACGAATCTCACCCCAAAGCAGCGACGCCCTACCCGCCAGGCTACTCCAGTGCTTCTCCATTCTGTCCGCCACCGCGCCAAGGATTTCCCACCAGCCGCCGCCTTCCTCCACGGCGCCACCGCGCCGCTCGCCCACCTCTGTCTCCGCCGGTCGCAACCTGCTGCTGGACAGACTCGAGTTTGGGGAAGATTGCGGCAGCACCGGCACAGCATCAGCAAGCTGAGACCTCTCCCTCAAACGTGAGTCAAATCAGTCAATGGATCACAGTGTACTGAACTAATCTTGACCAGTTCTAGGATATTTGAGACAACGTGCGATTGGTAATTTGTTTATTTTCATCATTCTTTTTGAGCTATCTGCCGTGTATGTCAATTCCGGTCATGACCGAATTAGAGACTGAATTTCCGGGTACCCGAAATTTTTGGTCCTGTAAGGCAGTGAGTAAATTTCGGGCATCACATTTTACTGATCGAATTTCACAAAGACCGAAAAATAAAGACCGAAATTTCGGTCATGACCGAATGCCCACCCTTACTGCCAGGAGACCAGACTTGAGCTATACTACTACTAATAGATCTGAATATTGCAGCTACTGAGAGAACTCGGCACTGCAACATTTGAAAGCTACACATTTGCTTGATTTGTTTGATCCTAGTACAAGATAACAAATGAATTTGTTGAAAGGTTTGAATGACAGAAAAGATCCTAGCCGCTGCGACTAAAATTAGTTTTAGTCTCTCGCGTCGCCCCCTCAACGGCGGGAAGCCCTAGACGTTGTCGGCTTCACCGTGGTGGTGCGACCCCGCCTCTAAATGTGGTGGTGGATATTTGAGGTGGACGCAGGGAAGCCCTAGCCATTGTCGGCTTCTCACCGATGGTGGTGACCCCCGCCTCTGAATGTGGTGGTGGATATTTGAGGTGGACGCAGAGCTGCGCGACGTGGTGGTGCGTTGGCGTGTGCTGCGGGCTGGCGCGTGGTGGAGGTGTTGCGACGGGGCTAGCACGTCGGGTGGCAACAAGAGAGCCAAGAAGGAGCAATGACGGCCACACGGGCCCGTGTGATCCCGATACGGGCCTCGAGGGCCGTGGTTGCACCCTCAAAGCGCCCGCGGGGTGCGATAGTGGTGCCATTGAGGTGGACGGTTGAGGCGGTTGTCGTGGGGTAGATAACACGGCAGATGCTACTTTGGAGTAGCTTGAGTTGATGGGCAAGGCGACTCTGGTGTCTGGGAGATTGTTTAGCATTGCAGGGACAAAGGGTTTACCCAGGTTCGGCCTCTCCATTGGAGATAAAGACCTACTTTCTGCTATCTTGTTATTGATCTCGATCTCGATAACCCGGCTACAACAACAGAGCCGGATCTCGATCTAGGTTACAAGGTTCGCTTGGTAGCGTATGTCCTCTCTTGGGTTCTCTCGCCTAAGATTGGATCGTAAGGGTTCTCAGGTAAAGCTACTTGTCTAACTATGACCTAGGAGCCCGCTTATATAGACGGCCGGGTCTCCTGGTTCTTTGCATGGTAAGCCCGGGTTCTACCCAGACTCGGAGTCCTACTCTAGCTCTTCTGGCCTTCGTGTCCTCCAAGTCCTGAACCGCCTCTGGTCTTCTGGAACCTTTCCTTCCTGAACCGGGTTACCGCCAAACCTACTGGCCCAGCAACATAACCCGGCCCATGCTGATGGTTAGCTGGCCTGGCCGGGCCTCCTGCCTGGCGGGTCACGCTTCCCTCTTCATGATCCTACCGGGTTACTATCCCTCCATCAGTAGCCCCCAGGTTAACTTGGATGACGGGTTTAGCGTGCTTCTCTTTAGCTTCATTCTTTAATCTCTAGAGTGAAGCCGCCACTCTCGATGTTCGAGTTAACCTGCTAAAAAATAAGAACAAACACATAATAACTTTAATACCGGGTCACCTAGGCCAGCACTCTTTGGCGACCCATACTGTAACCCGGCTGATCATACCGGGCTCATACGCCTCCGGGTTTCTTGCTCGACACTTAGCAAAAATTATCGCTCAGCCGTAAATCCTTCCTCAATCCATTTCAATCGTTATCTTATCACTTAATATCCCGTAATTATCTCATCTTGTTTGTCATTGACTTTTGGTCAAAGATCATTATCTCTTCACTTTTTACCACAACGCCCCTAGGGCTTTTACTGCGCCTATAAAAAGGAAGCTAGGGTTACCGCACTGTCACTTTCCCCATCTTCTTCCCAGGCCAGTTCATCTTCAACCTCTTCCTCGCACCCGCACTGTAGCAACCGCAAATCCCATCTCAAATCGAGCCTCCAAATCTCCGCGCGAAGATCCGTAAGTACGATTCTCTCACGCATCTGTATTTCGCATTTGATTCCGCTTTAAATCATGCCCAAATTTACTCTGTTTTCTCCTCTCCGCATATCCGCATCCGCATCCGCATCTAGGGTTTCCTCATTGCCATTGTTGCCGTTCGAGCTTCTCAAGAACCCTACTCCATGGGGAAAGATAAGGTGAAGGCTGGGGGACCACGCGCTGTGAAGAAGACCACAAAGAAGCCAGCGAGCTCAAACGTTGGTGGATCCAGCTCCGCCGCCCTCGCTGCTGCTCAGATCAATTGGACCAAGTCCACTGTGACAAATCTAATGCTGCAAGAATATGTGAACTGCGGCGAGCTTCCTCCTAAAAACGAGATCGAATGGCGCCCTGCTGGAGAAGAAATCCGGCCTAGTCCCAAGGACGGTGAGGTCGTTGTTTTCCTTGATCATGTTCAACGTGGCCTCCGCCCCCGGGTTCCCTATTTTTCCGCCGGGTTCTCAAATACTACGGCCTTAGGCCCCAAGATATAGGCCCCAACTCTATACTCAATATCCGCAACTTTGTTGTCTTCTGTGAGGATTACTTGCAAATGGCTCCTAGCCTTGATCTTTTCCTCGAGTTTTTCTATTGCAATCCATCTCGCAAGGACCAAGTGATCCCATATGGTGGAGTTGCAATCCAACGCCGCAGGGAATGCGATTTCCCGGCTCTCGCTTTGGCCAGTCACCCTAAAGGGTGGCAAAACACTTATTTTTTATTGCAAAGACACCTCCCTGAGTCAGACGATGCTCGCTACCCAGCTTTCCAGAACTCGGGCTTGTCATACGAGACTAAGATGAATAGCTATGATGATGACGCTAACCGGGTTAAGCTCGAGCCCATAATTCGCCGGGCCAAAGCTTTACTCGCCCATGGCCTCAAGGGCACAGATCTTGTCAAGTGCTAGATTGGTTGGTTCATCCAACCCCTCAGCATCAGGACCCGGCTGATTTGCCAATACACTGGTGAAACCACTGACAACATGCGTTACTCTGAGATGACGTTAACTGATGACCAAGTTGTGAAGAATGCCAAGAAACTCCTTGGCGAGAACAAAACTGTCATTGCACTGGACGGGCTCGCCCCATTTAGTGCCAAGAACAAACCACCCACTGTAAGACACTCCTTTGCTTTTTAACTTGTTAACCCGGTTTTTATCGCATAGCACACTTATATGATCAACTTTCTTCTTCTCAGGACTCCAAGTGGTGGAGCATAGACTATACCCCACGTCCTCTCCTGATGGGGAGGACACAGAAAATGAAGACGATGATGAAGAAGAAGAAGGTGAGCTAGACTCTGTAGGCCGGCTCTTCATCCAATTGATTAACAGCGAAGTCCCCAACAAGGACTCCTCTACTGACAACCCGGCAAATTTTATTCCAAGCCCACTGACCCGGCTTCTGACGTACTGCCGGGTCCCCAAACTACTGGACCTCCAACTCAAAAGAGGACCCGGGCCACCATTGCCAAGGTACCATATTCTCGTTTCTCAATTTATATGATGAACTCATCTCAAACCCAAGCACAAACACAGGAAAAAGAAGCTGAGAAGGAGGCTGAGGCGAACAAGAGGCGCCGAACCCGATCTTCTACAAGCCACACATCCCTGACCCCAGGTATCCCTCAACGCTCTTTGTTAAGCTGGGCCAAATCCATCCAGAAGACGCCCAGCAAAAAGTACCCTTTAGCTGGCAAGATCCGGGTTGCTAAACCATCTCGTTTATCAGATTCCTCCTCGGATGGTGTTAGCACACCCGAGGACTTCCAGATCAACACCGGGTTAGAAATGCTCTTTATCTTTTCCATATTTCACTTACCTCATTGCCCCTTTTTTGTTTGACAAAATCACTATCTTGTTCCAGTGCCAGAGCCTTTGCAGATGAAGACCCGGACTCTCCTCCAACGGCATCTCCTCCTCCAGCAACAATAGAGCCTTCTCCTATGGAGGCACATACTGAAGAACCGGTGGCCAGAGACGAGCCAATGGAGCTTGTCACCCCCGTGGCTTCTCTAAAAAAACTCGGTTGATCCTACGCCAGAATCCTCCCTAGCTACTCATTCACCCGGGTTAGGCTCTGGAACTAAAGAGGATGAAGTACAAGTTACTGGAACCCGGCACGTTCCAGTACAAGGTGCTCCCAAAACTCTGGTTAAGGTGCCAGCTCCAAGTGCTAAGCTGGCATCGCTGTAATGCCCCGGGAGTTTTCCCCAATTAGTTTTTGTTTGTTTTTCTTTTTTGCATCAGCATGTCATCATGCATTTTATCACCTTGCATGTTTTTGCTAAAACTAAAAAATATTATTTTTGCAAACCTTATTTTGTTTTGCAAATAATAAATCTTTCCCTCTCTCTTTCTGTTTTATTAATCCTAAAATAATATTTGGAAATAATTACAAAACTATTTCAAATCAAAATTAAGTTTTGTAAATTGTTTTGTAAAAGACTTGCCTCTCTTTTTCCTCTCTTCCCTAAATTCTTTTCCCTCTTTTTTTATCCTTTTATCTCTCTTTTAGTTCACTGAATTAATTGAGAAATTTCCAGAAATTCATAGCAGGCCAAGGAGGCACCTTTCGGCCTGCTTCTCCTTTCATCCTACCAACTCTCCTTTGGCCCAGCCCAACTACAGCCCGCTCTCTGTTTGTCGTCTTCTCTGTACGGGAGGAGGAGCACATGGCTGCCGTGGCCATGGCGCCCACCCGCAGCGACCAGCGCCTCCACCTCTCCCCTCCTTTTCCCCTCCTACTTAACCTGCCCAGCGCCTCTCCCAAAACCCTAGCTCTCCTCCTTCCCTCCCAGCGCCGCCACCATCTCTCTGCCTCTCCTCTGTTCTCCCCACCGAAGCCACAAGCTTTCCACCATGAACGTGCGAAGAGCTCGACCAGGACGTCGCCATGGATGACCTCGCACACCTCTGAGCTCGGGAACCGGACCAGAGCGCCGTCCGCGCTAAGATCGCCGAAGGGACCCGGAGCTAGAGCCGCCGGGAACACCTCCGGTGAGCACGTCTTCCTCGTCGTCAAGTTCGTCGTCGACTCCGTCAGTCGCTGTCGACTTCCTCCCTTCCCGGAGCCGTCGTCCTCGCCTACGACCCTCCCAAGGTGAGCCGCACCTCTGGGACGCCTTTCCCCTTCCTCTCCTTGCTCTGGCTGCCGCCGTCGTGTGGTCACCGCGGTCCGATCTTCGTCACCGTCGTCGTCTCGTTCTGAAAGTCTGAACCTTTCGTGTTCAAATTCAGTTAACGTTCCATCGATACTTCATCTACACTCGCCTTCGAATCCTATCACCAAGGCACCGTAGCCCAGTGGCTCGGTTCCTTCCGCTCCTCCGTGGAGATCAAGGGTTCGAGTCCCACCCGACGCAATCCCCTTTTTTCCTTCTTTTCCGATCCAGCGCCGTAGTTGGGCCGTAGCCCCGCAACTTTTCTCCAGCGTCGCCCCGCGCGACAGTTAGTCTCCCGCCGCTCAGTTCGGCCCACCTCTCCATGCTAACCTTCTTCTTTTGTAAATTTTGCCAAAATTATATCTTTTGTTGTATAACTCTAAATAATACAAGTTATATATGTATTTTGATCAGAAAAATGCAAGGAATATTAATATGTCATCCATAATCATGTTTGCATCATCTAGCTTGTTTCTTAGTGGTATTTTGCATAATCACCTAAATAAATAAAGATGGAATGTGTGGGATAATAATATAAATATTGTCCCTATTCCATTTAATTTGTGTAGCTCACCCATGTCTTGTCTCACATGCTAATCAACATTTAATTTGCTGGTTAGATAAATAACTTGAACCTTTAATATTAACTAGCTGGGTGGCCCGCGCATTTGCGCGGCTAGATTTACTATATAACTTATTTTACATATGCTTTATTTTATGATTTATTGATCGTCTTGTCAACTATTGTTTAATTCCTTTCTACAAAAACTATTATTTAGCTCTACATTAGTGTTAAATTACAATTCTAAATATAAATAGAAGATGATGTGTAGCAATAGTCGTATGTTTCGTGAAATGTATATTGTTTTATAAAATATTTCCATTTAGAGTATTTTGAATATTTTCTAAGGACGGTTTTATACTCTGACAACCAAATAGTAATGGTAACGCTATTTGCGTGCTGCATGCCAAATCATGGAATATAGTATACCAATCGTTGGCTTTCTCTTCAATTTCTCATCCCTTGTGCGTACCTTTTCACCTTAAACTTAGTGATATCTTCCTCTACACAACTCATCATTGGTCATATTGCTGTCTAATTTTTTTTAATTTCTCCAATTAATATCTTCCTCTATATGCTTTCACTGATGCTGATGTTAATATATTTTCCTTTGTCGCTATTATTTCTAAGCCAATCTATAATATCACTGCTCGTATAGGAAAATTTCTAAAACATTATGGGTCACTCAAGGTTGTCATAACTTGTGCTTTCTTATCATACACACTTTTATTAATTGATCATAATTACTTCCAACCGTCAACACTGAACATATAAAGTACATACTGCCGTCGACACTGCTGACTCTTCATATACGTGATACAACATGTGTCTTTTAAATGGATTTGTAGATGAATATGCTCTTTGATTATTTTATATGCAACATTTTTCTGTCACTTTTGACCACTATGAACTCAGCCATTGCACATTACGGCATTTACTCATCAATGTATTTCACGTGCATGCTCTACTTGTGATGGCCTATATTGTTATACACGCGATTAATTCCACGCACCGTAAGCAACATACAGATGTTGATATTTTGCCGGTGATGCTCAAATAGATAACAAAATAATTTTATTTTAATTTTTATGTATTTGCTTCCACGATGATTTTTTGTTATATAAATGCAATTATTAATTTCCATATGAACTATTCTGAAATTTGTCTTTTTAAGGATTCACACGGGATTCCAGATTTTATGTCGACAGTACAAATATAAACCTACATTGACGACCAAGGGGATTAATCTATGTGATGTAGGTTTTCATCACAGATGCATCTAAATACATATGAGCCATCGATCTGGTGAAGCTTTATACAAAAAGCTGGGTATATAAACAATTTAGTTTGTACCAAAAACATAGTGAATACTATTTTTGTTTATATAATGTTGGTGTAAACTTTGAGTTAATACAATCTCGTTTTATCATACAAAATTAAATGAACCCTTTTTATCAACTGAATATAGGGGTTAGATTTTCAAATTTGTATTTAAAACAATCAATTCATTGGTTCTCAATCAAGTGGATTCTATAACGAAAAGATCAGCACGTTGGCCTATTTAAGAAATATTTAAGAAATACTTGATCCCATATCCCATCTATGTAATCAAACTAAATGCATATATCTCACAAACGAAAATACATATAGCCTAGCTGCTAGCTGATACGACAATGTATAACACGCTTTTAATCAAACGTGTACCTTTTGTTAAAAAAAACGTACCTGGTTGCAGCTGCTAAACGCACCATGATTTAGTTGAACAGACTATACTGTACGATGATGTATTCCTTGTATCTTCCTCATGCCAGCCAAGTCCACAAACAAACATCTTCTACTTACATATTGCATATTGTGTCAAAATCGGTGTAGGTGATGGTTAGTAGTAATTCAAGTTTGGAGAGTCAACGCCGGTAGTCTATACCGCTGGCAAAAACATCTGCCTAAGCGTCGTCAGTGCGGCGGCGCGCCAGACAACATGTGTCGGCGAGATCGCGATGTCTCAGGGTCTTTCCAATCGCTCCAAGAACCTGGAAGCCAAACCTAGAAGCCAATGATCTAGTAGGTCGGATTGCCGTAGAATTTGTCTTGCCCCGCGCGATCAGGATCACGGCCGGAGAGGATCGTCTTGATCTACTAATCGATTTTTTTCTATGTACCGTTTGACGCAGTAGGGTGGGTTGCCATCGATCCTATCCATCTCCAGGTCCGCGGACACCGTCGCTCCTTGCCAGATTGGCAGATTGGTATCTAGCTTGTCACCTTGAGCATCCTGTGTTCGGCACTTCGTCGGAGCGTGAAGAACTGAGATCGACAAAAGGTCTCGAGCGTCGTCGTCTCAAGATCGTATAGACCTTATGCACGACCTTCATAGCGGACGTCTCGTATCCAAATCGATCGACTCGACTGCTTAGGGGACGCCTCATATCCAAATCGATCGACTCGACTGATCATGTAGCCTTGGAGGCATGATGCTGCAAGCCGCAACAATAAATTATTGAGACTTGGGATCTACGACTCCTTGGGCATGTAAGACCTGGAAAAAAAATCATGGCTGATGTGCATTGGCCAAAGAGCCAGAGTTGTTGTGAGCCGTGGAGAAAATCTTTCTTTCGTAGCTGTTTTTCCTAGACGTGGGGAAGAAGGACACTGGCCGGACTTTTCTTTTTTTCGTCGATGTTGTTTGTAAACGTGGGTAAGAAGGACATTAGCCGGACATCACGATGTTAATCTTGGCCGTTGTACTTAGTCTAGCTAATCTACACCGTTAATTGTTTGTTGTCTAAATAATATAATAGATTGTCGGAATTCTCGGTTCTGCTTAATTTGGCTTAAGTTGCATCTTGCCATGTCATGCATCTTTTCCTGAACATGCTGAATCTTTTGCCGTAGTTGTAAGATGCATCTTTTGAGCTTTCCAGTGTTTGTTACTTCTTCGCGGTTAAGACGTTGAGATGATGTGCACAACGACAAGTTCTGCTACCCCTACCGTGTGTCCAGGCAAGCTTTGCTCACTTGCTACCATTACATTGTCTTCCATTCCTGCCGTTGATCTATTGCTATCCTTATGTTACGATGCTTGTGTCTCGATCCTATATACATGTTTACCATGCAGCCTCATACAGCCTTATCCCCACATCCTATTACCTTGTTGCTTGTTTACCTGTTGGCCTTGCGAGTCGTAGCTGCATGCTTAGGTCTGTTGTTGCGAGTCGGTCTTTCTTTTGTATCACCTGCTTAGTATGATAGGTTGGTTTACTTTACTTAAAACTGATGTTAATGTTTGTGGGAAATGAACTAAATGATAAGGCACCGGTGGAAGGCCAATGCGTTGGTGTTTTGTTCTGCTGAGTGTTGCCCTAGGAACTCAGTTCTTGTCCTCTTATCCAAGTACGAGCGCACTATCCACATGTGGGGTCCATGGGAACCCCTCGACTTAGTACCGGATCTACCAACTTGTCCAGGAGCTGCAACTAGTTCGGGCTTTCCATTTGCTCATATGCATGTGCATGAGACTTGACTGATGATGAGAGGTTCGATGATATGGGGGGACATATAGGTGCGGTACGACGCGAAGCGGACTTTCCTACTGTGGTCTGTTCCACCTAGTGCGTAGTCGCAAACGATTGAGTCCGCTATGGAGGTATCGGCCGGACTCTGGACGCGGGTAACAACTCAGATGGGTGGCCCCCTGGACTTGTTGGTAGAGAAGGGAAAACGTCTTGTCGCGACATCCTGCCGACACACCGACGGAAGTGTGTTACTCATGGGCATTAAGGGTTGAACGTGCGTGTGGCTTAACAGTAGTGCACCCTGCAGGGTTAAATCTTTTCGAGAAGCCGAGTCCGCGGTTATGGACAGCTTGGATCGGATGCTGGCTAACAAGATCATAAACAACTTACACCTAATGATTCTAATTAACTTGACTAGTAAGTTAGACTTACTTTCACAATAAGATGTAAACTAAAATTTGACAACTGTGTGAGTTTCCCTCGATTGCTTCCTCATACTTGGTTGAGGGGGTGAATCTGGGAAGTGTTATGTTTGGTGTTAGAATCTAGTTGGTTTGGTCACGCTCTCTTATCCCTCTCCAATAGACGGAAGTTGTAGTGTGTCTCTATAGGTTGTTTAGTGCTGCTGCCGCTCAGTCCACCATCCTTTACTTTTGGTAGTCTTGTGTTGATATCTTGTGAGCATTGCTTGCCAGGCGGTTGTGCCTGACCCATCTTTGGACTGTACTCTTTTGTGCAGTCAACAGGTTTGAAGTCTGACGACGTTAGCTTGGGTATCCCTCCGGCTCGGTCTGGGCAGGGATATGGACGCCATGGTTATCTTCAGGACTCTTAGTCCAAGTTGTATCTTGTCCGTAGTCGGACACTATTTTGCTTCGCTGTGCTTTGGATCTTTGTAATGTATCAGTTGTATCTTGACTCGTTTGAGTCGTTCTTGTATATATATCTCCTTCTGTTGTTGTTGTGGATTCTTTTTGTGAACTATTGTAATGTTATCACAATTCCACCCACATACGCGCATGTTTCGGCGTGCACGTCATGTCTGGTGGGCGACCTAAGATCGTTATTATGCGGATTTTGGCGAGATCGCTGAAATCTACATAGTACCGATTTTGGGGCGTCACAATCGCCTGCCAAGGAAAAGGACCCGACTCCTTCATCAGATTTGCCGGCTCTGGGTACCATGTCCGTCCCAGCCCTTTGCGATGAGTACTTCTCTCGCCTTGCTCAACACAAGAACCTGGAGACTGAACTGGTCGCCCTGATTCAGAAACGATATCAGGTACACACTTTACTTCTTGCCGTTACATTTTCTTGCATAACTATACCCTGAGTAGCCCCCAAGCTCTAAGTTCATCACTTGTTGATGAGCTTGGTGCTTATAATACGAATTCTTCTGGTAGAAAACTTCAATCCTGTAGCCCCCAAGGCCCGGATTGTCTGTTCACAGCAACCTGGGACTAAAAACTTCCATCATTTAAAACTTGCAAACTTTCACATCAAAACTTTGAACACTGTAGCCCCCAAGTGCCAGGTTGTGTGCCTGCAGCAACCTGGGACTTCTTTATCACATTGAAAATTTTAGCTTCAAACTCAGTAGCCCCCAAGTGCCGGGTTAGCTGTCCACAGCTACCTGGGACTAACACTTAGAAAATTTCAGACTTTTCGCGCATTGTCGGGGCAATGATTAACCCGCGACTTAAGGTTGCGCTATCATTATTGGGCCACGTGAAAGATGGGCCAATCACGCATCGTGACTCGATAAAGGAAAGTTCCAGAAGGTCGGTGCAAACTTACCTTAGAAGACAAGAAAGACAATCAGGCTTCGTGTAGAACTCTTGTAACCTGACGAGCCTCTGTGTATATAAAGAGGACTCGCATGACTTAGACGGGGTCGAGCTATCAAGCCCTAAACCCTAGTTCATACGGCGAGTACCAGATCGAATCGCCTCCATTGTAACACCTTGATAATCATATCAATACCAATCTAGGGTAGGCAGGAAGTAGGTCTTTTACCTCACATTGAGGGGGTCGAACCTGCGTAAATCTGTGTTGATCTTTGTTCCCGCGATCTCAAGCTCGGAGATGCTTGACTCGCGTAATCCCACACCTACGAAGTCATCTATGACACCTGACGTGACAAACCCACGACAGTTGGCGCCCACCGTGGGGCCTGCGGTCAAGAGTGTCACGTTCCGCGCAGGATCCATGAAGGGAGCTGAAGATCTTGTTGTTGGCCATATCATCACAATCAGTGGCACACCCCTCATCGACGATTCAAGCTGGGGACCGGAAGCAGATTACTTGGAGACCGGCCACGTTAACCCGTTTGGATCCATCAACATCTTCATCGGCTTCATCGATGGCAGGTCCGTTAGCTCGGT
Organism: Poa pratensis; assembly: GCA_947311845.1. Taxonomy (NCBI): domain Eukaryota; kingdom Viridiplantae; phylum Streptophyta; class Magnoliopsida; order Poales; family Poaceae; genus Poa; species Poa pratensis. The sequence continues at coordinate 59,885,980 of CAMZMU010000128.1, forward strand.
CCAAGAAGGTGGTTCAGTAGAAGAAGTCGCCGATGATGGGGAAGAATCCGTCGAAAGCATGGACTCGCAAGAGTTTGGGTCCATTATACCTGCCTTTGAAGAAAGTTGCTGGGGTTACCCACCAGAAGTCGCATTATCACCAGATCGAGAGACGGCGCGAGTCGCGGTCTACACGACGGAGGAGCAGGCGCATCAGGAACTACTGGAGAAGCCGAGGCATCGGCACCCCAAGCAACCCACTTCTTGTCCCTGTGTCAGCCACGAACGCCGCCCTCCGTGCAACTGAAATTGAGGCCGCCAGATCCGAGCTCCTGTATGAGGTTCGAAGGATGGAAGAAGAGCGCCGCAGGCTCGATCAGATAAATCAAGGAATCCAACAGGAGCGGCAGAGAGTAGCCGCGCTGGCTGCGACTCAACGACAGGTTGACCCGCAAACACAACTGCGCGCGACTCAACCAACATTGGAAATCCCGCTTGCTCCAGCCGCGGGAACGGGAATCCAGACGACTGCGGAAGGAAGGGTACCAACAAATCAAGAGACCCAGCAACAACCAAGGAGGTTTCACACCCCGCAGGACCATTACCAGAACCCTGTCGATAATATGTATGATGCGGCTAATATCTTGACTCAGTTGGTACCAACAGGCGATGACCCGGTCAATGCTGAGGCGCGGCGCGCGATTCAGATGCTAAGTACGGCAGTCCTGCAACAAGCCAATAGGGCGAAAGCCGAAGCACAGCTGCCCCTCATACCAGCCAATCACAGGATTGCAGCAGAAAGAAGCGTCCAAAGCAGGCCACCAGAGAACGTATCAGGAGTCGCACAGAGACAGCAGGAGCAGGTCGCAGAAGCGCAGGCGAATATTCCAGTGGTGCAAACGCGGCCACAGATAACCACGCGGGCGCGCCCACAGCCCTGTCCTCGCGACTCAAGGGACCGGCGTGTTTCACTGAAAGGATCAGATCGGAACCTTTTCCTGAAGATTTCAAAGGGCCACGCAAGGTGGCAAACTACAACGCCATCATGGATCCAACCACCTGGCTGAACAATTACGAGATGGGGATGAGCATTTTGAACGCCTCGGAGGAAATATGTGCAAGGTACCTCAACATGATGCTAGAAGGTGCAGCGCACATATGGCTGCAAAATTTGCCTCCCAACTCTATAAATACTTGGGAGGAACTGAAGGATGCCTTCGTTAAGAACTTTCAAGAAACTTGCAAACAACTCTGCAATATAGAAGATCTAGAGCGTTGTGTCCAGAAGGAAGGCGAGTCAAGTCGCCATTGGATGAAAAGGGTGGCAGAAATAATACACTCCTTGGATAATATACCACCAAGCTCAGCCGTCCTGGTAATGGAGAAAAACTGCAAGTTTGAGCCGCTGATTCATAAGCTGGGTCGCATGAAGGATAAAGTCAAGAGCCTCAGCGAAGTGATGGCTGCGGCTAACAAATATGCCGGCTCAGATAAAACCAGAGATGCGTCAGACGGAGAAGAAGAGGAGGTTGCTGCCAAAGGAAAGAAAAACTCCAACAAGCCCCAGCAGCAGCAAACAAGCCACCACAACGCGAATCAAAACAAACGCAAAATGAAGATGGTCACTCAGGGCTCGTCGCCAATGCGCGTGGAGGATTCAGAGGCCAGCGTGGAAGGGGTTGAGGATACGGCTCCCGTCCAATCAATATGCAAGAAGTTTTTAATCGACCATGCGACCTTCATGCGACAGGTGATGGACGGCCAGCGGATCATACCAAGGCACAATGCCACTATTACCAGAAGTGGAAAGAAGAGAGCCAACACAACGGGGGAATTCCATTGAAGGAAATCCTAGTGCGGCTCATAACACAAATATTGGGCAACACGGCGCGAGTAACCCAAGACAAACAGGGCAATATCACACAATAGTTATCGATACCTCCAAAAGGGAAGAGAAATTGAGCCGTAGAAGTCAGCAGGTGAACGCCGTGATACCAGTAACACCCAATTGGTTAAGGTGGTCAGAATACGCAGTAACCTGGAGTCGCGACGATCACCTGCCACAAGTACGGGAACCTGGCAAGTTGGCACTGGTTGTAGCACCGTACGTTGCTGGATACAAACTGACCAAAGTGCTTATGGATGGAGGAAGCAGCATTAATATCTTATATTACGATGCGTTCCAGCGTCTAGGACTCAAGGATTCCAGCCTGCAGCCCACGTCAACAGTATTTCATGGCATTGTCCCAGGAAGGTCCGCACGACCAGTGGGGAAAATAACCCTAGGGGTAACTTTTGGGACAGAAGAGAACTTTAGGAGCGAATTCCTATGCTTCGAAGTGGTAAAATTCCAAAGCCCATATCACGCCTTGTTTGGAAGAACGGCCTTTGCTTAGTTTATGGCCAGGCCATGCTACGTGTACCTACAGTTGAAGATACCAGGACCAAAATGGGTCATCACAGTGTACGGAGATAGAGAAAAAGCGATAGAATGTGAAAAGGGAGATGCGGCCTTCGCAGAATCCGCCTGTGCCGCGGAAGAGCTAAAAGGTTATAAGTCGCAGGTGGACCCAAACGACATGAGTGTAGTTACCACGCCATCTGCCGAGCCACCAATGAAGTTCAAAGCGGCCCAGGACACTAAGCAGATAAATCTTGTTCCTGGCGACTCATCCAAGCAAACCAGCATCGGAGCACACATGGAAGAAGAACAGGAGAAGGCCCTAATCGCTTTTCTCCAGGAAAATAAGGACATCTTCGCATGGAAGCCGTCAGATATGCCAGGGGTACCAAGAGAACTAGCAGAACATAGCCTCAAAGTGAACCCTGCGGCTAAACCAGTGAAGCAGCCGCTACGGCGTTTCCACGATGATAGGAGAAAGGCAATAGTGATGACGAGCAAGAGTCGAGGACGACTCTTTTTGAAGGGGGGTGATGATGTAGTGCAACCCACGTCCATCACCATGTCAAGCACTCCAACACATTACACGTCATAATGGACCTCAAAGGTGAACTCCTTCCACTATGTGATTCACTATATGTCACCTTTGGACGTTATACTACTTGACCATTGTCCCCATTGCATTGCTAGGTGTCGGGGGGCTACCCCGGGTAGGGTCAAGGCTTGGCATAAAGATGAGTTTAAAGATATGCTGAGGTACGGAAAGGGCTGACTATTTGGGCCTGGGAGTGTCGAGCTGCATCTTGACCTGGAGGATATAAAGGCCGACTATCTTGGCCCAGAGGGATTCGAGGTTACCTCCCGTTGGCCTGGGCCGAGGTTCACTGTCCGAGCTATGTTCAGCCGACCTAACTACCTCGGTGCTATGGTTTGTATTGTGAGAGCAGGAGAAGCTGTTGGAAGGAAGTAAGATCGACTGGTAAAGATCTTAAGCGCAAGACCCGAGGTACGGAGCCCGTCACATCCGTGCCGAGCTAACCGAGGTGGTAGGCTGTAGGTCGGGCAGGAGTCAATGCTCCTGTCACTTCCTGCCTGGTACAAGAGTGCCTTATGCGGGAGCGTCTGTCACGGAGCCTGGCAGAGGCGTGCCCCGGGTTCGGCGGGGCTGCACGTCTCTGACCGCTGACCACGCGGGATCTGGGAAAGGCTACGAGGTAGCTCTGCCAGGCCACGTCCTGTCTCGGTCAGAGGAGACATGCTAGTTCTGCCGTTAGGCTACGAGGTAGCTCTGCCAGGCCACGTCCTGTCTCGGTCAGAGGAGACATGCTAGTTCTGCCGTTAGGCAGCAGGAGATGGGCAGGCCACGTCTTGTCCCTGACAGAGGTACGGTGGTGACCGGTACAGAGGCATGGCAACAGTGTTCAGCGAGGGGCACAACGGTAACTCGGCTGGCCTATATAGTGGGCTTCACCCCCCTCCTGCTTGAGGGATGCACCGATCGATCGACCAAGGGAGAGAAGGAGATACAGAGAGGAACCCCGGATTCAAGCAGAGAGAGCTCGGAGTTCCTTTCCCCCCGTTGTAGCTCCATCTTTACCTCAAGTTCTCACCATTGTATCATCATACAGCTCGAGGAGCAGCTTGTACTTGTCACCTTGAGCTATACACGAGTAGGATAGTGCTGCAGTAGGGGTGTTACCTCCACAAGAGGGCCCCGAAGCAGGGTACATCGTGGTGTGCTTTGTGTTCTTGGTTTCTTGGTTTCTCGTTCGTGTTCTTGCGTGTTCTTGCGTGTGCACTTCTTGAGTGCATAAACCCTCCCCGGATTCCCCCAACGACCATTCGGCCCCATCTTAGCCATACCTATGGCATCTGCCGTGATCCCACCACGACAGTTGGCGCCCACCGTGGGGCAGATTGAGGCGTTGGAGGGAGTTTACATCCGGACGGGCTCAGGCGAGCGTGTTCTTTCCGGGCTTATCGCCAAGATCGGTGAGTTCACCTTCATCAGCGACAATGCGGGGTGTTTCGCCGGCAAGCCCTTCCCCGAGCATGGCTTCACCATGATGCTCGGCAGCTTCGTCACCTATGTTGCTGTCGAGGTTGTTCGCGGGTACCCGGAGCAGGTGCTCGTGGACGACGAAACTCCTCTCCTCGCGGCTTTAGGTCGGCGTATCACTCGCCCCGAGAGCTGCGTGGAGGTGATGATGACGGTCCGGTTGATGCCGCTGGCAAAGTAGATGCCAGCAAATCCAAGCCGGCCGAGGTTGCTAAGGTGAGATCTGCAAAGCCCAGGCTAGAGAAAGAGTTGCCTGGCACCCCGAGTGCAGGGCCGAGGTGCGACCCTAGTAGAGATAGTGGAGACACTGGCAGACCCAGTAAATCCAGGAGTGGATGTAGTGGTGACTGTGGCCGACCTAGAGGCAAAGCGTGTCCTGTTGCAAAGGAGGCTGTAGCAATGATAACAGCTAGAGATGAGTTCAATAGAGATCTGCGTGAGTACAATGCAGCGAATGGCTTCACCCCGGTAGCAGTTGATACAAATAGGGGAGCCGAGGTGCGGCAGAGAGGCAAGGGGCTCAATGATGAGATAAACAGGGAGGCTCGACCTACCACCTCGGCTAGGAGTGAGAGTCGCGTGTCGACTGGAAGGCCGGTGTATAGTTCCCCTGCTAAGAACCTCAGAGCTGCCGAGGCAGGCAGGGCCGAGCTATCCGGGTTGACTGGAGATGCATGGCGTGCGCAGCAGAAGCGAGTCAATGAATTAGTGTATGTAGCTAACCAGCAGAATGAGGCTCTCCGCAGAGCATATGCCGGGGCTGGTGATTCGAGATGGTTTATTCAGCTAGGCCAGTTAGTCAGGTGTCCAAGGGGCAAGCCTCGTCTCCACTCGTCGGAGGAGCCGATCGAGCCCGGAGTGTCACCTCGGGTCAGAACAAGCAGCTGCAGATGTATGATCCGGTGTTAGCAGCAAAGCAGAAGGTGGGCCAGGGCAATGCTAGCCGAGCTAAGGGAAACCCCGGCCAAGGTAATGCAAGCCGAGCTAAGGGTAACTCCGGTCAGGGAAATCAGAATGGCGGGCAAGCAGCGTCGGCTGGCCGAGGTAAACCACCTCCGCCCCCGAGGTATCAGCAACAACCCGGCCGCAGGGGCAATATCAGCGAGAGCCGGAGTATGTTCAGCAACCTCAGAATGTCGGTCAAGGCGATGACCGATATGATGATGGAGACTCGGCCATGGCGCGAGCTGGATACCACAGAGTGGATGGGGCGTTGGGACCTCGGATAGGAGCTCGGATGTTAGCTCCAGGCGATGTTCGTAACAAGCTGGATAGAATCTACTTGTCCGAGCAACTGGAGGAGGAAGGCCCTCCTGGTCCGGCGTGTTTGGACCTCGGATCATGAAGGAGCCACCACCGCCAGTATCTCAGTTCCAGTTAGGTCGGAACACCAAGCCATACAACGGGAGCACCAAGCCAAGATTGGCTGACAGATTATGTATCCTCGGTGCACATAGCGGGGGGCAATCGCCGATGGGCGGTCCGGTATCTCCCGCACATGTTGGAAGGTCCAGCTCGGATCTGGCTGAATAATTTGCCGGAGTATAGTATCAACTCCTGGATAGACTTGGAGCTGGCGTTTAACAGCAACTTTGCTAGTACATACAAGAGGCCAAACCGACCTCAGCTCCTGGCAGCATGTAAGCAAGATGATCATGAAACTGACCGAGAATTCTTAACTCGGTGGAGCAATGTTCGGAATTCCTGTGAAGGAGTTGTAGAGGCACAGGCCATTTCCTGGTTTGCAGATGGTTGTCGACATGGCAGCATGCTGTGGCAGAGGCTCCAAAGAGATATGCCGAAATCCCTAGCAGAAACAATCCGGATTGCAGATTCTTATGCTCTGGGTGATCCGATGCAGCCAGCAGCAGAGGCAGTGGCACGTAACAGAAGGAGGGAGCCAATAAACAACCGGCTCGGACCAAGGTGTAATGACCGCCAAGAGTTCGGACAAAAGAGGAGGGAGCCGGACTACCCATACACCTCGAACCAAGTTGCAGCGGTGAACCCGGATCAGCCCGGAGCTGGAGGTGTCCAGAGGCCGAAAATCAATGGTCCGGCATTTAGTCCGAACCCGGAGCCACCCTTGACTTATGAATCAATGATAGATGGTCCTTGCTGTTACCATACGACCGACCCGCGCAAGCCAGCCAACCATTCAACCCGGCAGTGCAGCTGGAACCGCAGAATCAGGAAGAAGGGGCGAAGGCCGGAGGAAACAGAGCAGGACCACCTCAGAGATTTCAGCCGAGGCCTACCCAAATCTGTCCGGAGCAAATGTTACCCCGATAACCACTGCACCTCCTCCGAGGCCTGCAGCAGCAAGGCCCGTGAATGTTGTGAATGTCCGAGGTAATAACAACAATAATGGTGCCGGACCAAGTCAGCAGTATGAATACCCCGGAAATGACTATAGAGAGGCTCATGCGAGCTATGTGGTCTTTGTGACCGAGCCAACTGACAAGAAGAGTGTGCAGAGGCGTGCCATGGAGGTGAATGCAGTAATGCCGGTGGTGCCGACCTATATGAACTGGTCTGAGCAGGAGATCACTTGGAGCAGGAAAGACACACCTCGGATCATGCCGAGCCCTGGAAAGTATGCCCTGGTGGTAGATCCGACGTTGTGTGGGCCTACCAACAATGTGAGGTTCACCCGAGTTCTGGTGGACAATGGCAGTGCCATCAACATCATGTACCGAGACACAATGGTGAAATTGGGCATATCGCCAAATCAGTTGATGCCAAGCAGTTGTACTTTTCATGGGATTGTGCCTGGCGTTTCCTGTGCACCCATGGGCAAGATATGGGTGGATGTAGCATTTGGAACCAAGGATAACTGCCGAGTTGAGAGTATCGAGTTCGAGGTGGTGGACTTGGAGAGTGCATACCATGCATTGCTTGGAAGGCCGGCTCTGGCCAAGTTCATGATTTCCACCCATGTTGCATACCTGAAGATGAAAATGCCAGGGCCTAATGGGATCATATCCATCTCGGGTGACTACAAGCGAGCCATTCAGTGTGCCTCGGCGGGGTCTAATCTGGCCGAGTCTTTGGTGATCGCAGCTGAGAAGAAGAAGCTGCATCAAGTGGTGGCAATGGCGCAGTCAACACAGCTCGGCATGTCCGGACTGATGAGCCCGGACTCAACTGCAGCATTCGAGGTGCCCAAGGAGACCAAGAAGATCCCCATTGACCCGGAGCACCCAGAGGTATGGCCATCATTGGGACCGGGCTGGGCGAGAAATAGGAAAGCGAGCTCTGTCACTTCCTCCGTGAGAATCGGGATATCTTTGCATGGTCGGCTAAGGACCTGCCTGGTGTTCCGAGGGAGTTGGCAGAGCACTCTTTATTTGTCAGGCCGGAGGTGAAACCGGTGAGGCAACCGACCCGTCGTCTCTCAGACGACCGAAGACAAGTGGTGCTGGACGAGCTGGCTAAGTTGCTTGCAGCCGGGTTCATTATGGAGGTGCTGCATCCGGACTGGATATCCAATCCGGTCTTGGTGGAAAAGAAGAAAGACGAGCCAGCCGTGGTCAAGGTGTGGCGCATGTGCATTGACTTCACTAACCTCAACAAGGCGTGCCCGAAAGATCCGTTTCCATTACCTCGGATTGATCAAGTGATTGATTCCACTGCTGGTTGTGAACTGTTGTCTTTTATCGATGCGTACTCTGGTTTTCACCAGATACCACTGAACCCGAAGGATCAAATAAAGACTGCTTTTATTACCCCGTATGGGGCGTATTGCTATCGTGTCATGTGTTTTGGTCTGAGGAATGCCGGGGCAACTTATCAGAGGTGTATGCAGAAATGCCTGCACTCTCAAATGGGCAAAAATGTGCAAGTGTATGTCGATGATATCGTCATCAAAACTAAGGAGAAACGTACTCTCCTCGAGGATCTCGAGGAGACATTTGTGAATTTGAGAAAATATCGGTTGAAGCTTAACCCGGACAAGTGCACCTTTGGTGTCCCGGCTGGAAAGTTGCTTGGATTCCTGGTGTCTAGCCGAGGTATCGAGGTTAACCCGGCCAAGATCCGAGCTATTGAGAACATGAATTACCGAAGTGTTTGAAAGATGTGCAGAAATTCACAGGGTGCCTAGCCTCGTTGAGCCGATTTGTAGGTCGGCTGGGAGAAAAAGCCTTACCTTTGTACCAGCTCATGAAGAAAAGTACCGGGTTTACATGGACCCCGCAGGCCGACGTGGCGTTCAATGAGCTGAAAAAGATGTTGTCCACTGCCCCGGTGTTGGCGTCACCATTGCACAATGAGCCGATGTTACTTTACATTGCGGCCACAAACCGAGTTGTAAGTGTGGCAGTGGTGGTGGAGCGCGAAGAAGGTGGCAGGTCGGTGCAGAGACCGGTGTATTACTTGAGCGAGGTGATCTCTACCTCGAAGCAGAATTACCCTCACTACCAGAAGATGACGTATGGTGTCTACCTGGCGGTCAAGAAGTTGAAGCATTATTTCCAGGAGCATCCCATGACGGTGGTGTGCGAAGCTCCAATCTCGGAGATCATCGGGTGCAAAGATGCAACTGGCCGAGTTGCCAAATGGGCGATTGAGGTGTCTCCATATGCACCACATTATGAGAGAAGAGATGCAATTAAATCCCAGGCGTTGCCGGACTTCTTTTGTGATTGGGCCGAGATGCAGTATGAGCCACCCAGGCCGGACTATAATTATTGGAAAATGCATTTTGATGGGTCCAAGACAAAGATCGGGCTGGGGGCTGGAATAGTCCTCACCTCGCCGAAGCGAGATCAGCTGAAATACGTGCTGCAGATTCATTTCTCAGCATCAAACAATGTGGCGGAGTATGAGGCCTTAATCCATGGCCTCAATGTGGCGAAGGAGATCGGTATCCGGCGTGTGGAGTGCTTCGGCGATTCCGACCTGGTGGTGCAACAATCTTCTGGAACTTGGGATGCTCTGGATGCCAACATGGCGTTATATCGGTTCCATGTGCAAAAGATATCCGGGTTCTTTGAAGGGTGTGATACAGGCATATACCTCGGACAGAAAATAATGCTGCCGACGTGTTGTCAAAGCTCGGTTCATCTAAAGAGGCAGTACCACCTGGAGTAGCCCTGAATCACTTGAGAACTCCTTCAATCAAACCTTCTCCTGAATCCGAATCTATTTTCATCCCGGCGGAGCAAGAGTCCGGACCTGTTCCAATGGAGGTAGACGTCGGATGCGTTTGGTCGGACCCGGGGACTGCGTGGCAGAGCTCGGGGACTGCGCACCGAACCTCGGGGACTGCTCATCAAGACTCGGGGACTGGTCGCAGGATGGTGGAGGAAATAATGGAGGAGATTATGGTGGCCGAACCAATGGAGGTGGACGAGAATTTTTTCCTTTGCACCCAGTGCCGGAGTGGGCGGAGCAAATCATGAAGTTCATAACGGAGGGAAGCTTGCCAAGTGACACAACCGAGGCTAGGAGAATCCAAAGGAGGGCAAGGCGTACACCATCATCAACAAGGAGCTCTATAAAAGAAGCGTAACCGAGGTGTTGCAACGGTGTGTCGAGCCAGCTGAAGGCAAGGAGATGCTTTTGGAGATCCACCAAGGAGAGTGTGGTCATCATTGCAGCACAAGAGCTCTGGTGGCCAAGGTGTTCAGGCATGGGTTCTATTGGCCCACTGCTCTTGCTGATGCAGAGGCCATAGTCCGGAGATGTGAAGGATGCCAAAGGTTTGCCAAGCAAACGCATATGCCAGCCTCGGCGCTCAAAACAATTCCTATCACTTGGCCGTTTGCGGTATGGTGTTTGGATATGGTGGGAGAGTTCAAACCAGCCCGAGGTAACATGACGCACATACTGGTGATGGTGGACAAGTTCACCAAGTGGATCGAGGTGAAACCAATCCGGAAGTTGGATGGTCATTCAGCAGTGACTTTTTGAAGGAGATCATTCTGCGATATGGTACCCCCATAGCATTATCTCGGACAACGGCACGAACTTTGCTGTTGGAGAATTTGCTCGGTTTTGCATGAACAAGGGAATCCGGCTGGACATAGCCTCGGTGGCACACCCGGAGTCTAATGGACAAGTGGAAAGATCAAATGCTCTAGTGTTGGCCGGCATCAAGGCTCGGCTCATTGAACCACTGCTGAAAACGCCGGGGTGTTGGATAGATGAGATACCAGCAGTACTGTGGGGTCTAAGGACCACGCCAAATCGATCAACTGGCTATACGCCATTTTTTATGGTCTATGGGGCAGAAGCTATGCTACCCACTGACATCGAATATGATGCGCCCAGAGTGGCAATGTACACTGAAGCCGAGGCAAAAGAGGCTCGGGAGGATGCAGTAGATCTGCTTGAGGAAGCTAGAGAATTGGCCTCATCTCGGTCAGCAATATACCAACAAGGTCTCCGACGTTATCATAGCCGGAGTGTCAACCCTCGTGTGTTTCACGAGGGAGATTTGGTGCTGAGGCTGGTGCAGCGCAAGAAAGGTCGGCACAAGTTGTCACCTCCATGGGAGGGACCGTTCATTGTGAGCCGAGCTCTGCTCAATGATTCGTACTATCTTATAGATGCGCAGGAACCAAGGAAGATGGGCTGGACAACCCCGGATCAGAGGTCAGCGACCATGGAATATAGCTCTACTCCGACCTTTCTACTCATGAAGGGCGCAATGTATGTACCTCGGTTAATCCTTAATGAAATGTCGGCACTCCGAGGTTGAAGCTCGGGGACTGCCTCGCTCTTGTGCTTGTGTTTTATTTCTGTTTGTCAATTTCGTTCATATGCCGAACTATTTTGAACCTCGTCTCAAACTTCAAGTAATGTATGCTGTGTAACTAATCTTGTGACTCGACTGACGAACGCCGAAATGGTAGTCAAGAGCAAAGATGAAAAAACGTGGGAAACATGAAAATGGACTCGGGGACTCGGTCCAAAAATATAGTTCGGCATGTGTCGTTTACTAACCCCTGTCTTTACCTTTCATTTATGTCGGATGATTTTGAAACACACCTCGACATTTGCTAAGTACTGTATGCTATAAACAACAATCTTGTGACTCGACTGTCGAACGCCAAAATGGTAGACAAGAGCAAAGAATGCCAAGTATAGTAAACACGAAAGTGAACTCGGGGACTCGTTCCAAAAGGGTTCGGCATAAATTCTTAGAAAAGCATGGTTCGGATAGCAAGATAATAGTACTGGTAGCAAGGCAAACTACTTAAGGTCTATTACATCTGCACCCGGCATACCGGGGATTTAATGTTTTGCTTGAGACAAGTTCAGGCCTCGGAACCAGAGACCTCGGTCGCCGAAGTTGTGGTAGCGGGGACCTCGGAAGCAGAGCCTCGGGCGCAGGAGGAGGAACAACCTCGGGCGCAGGAACACCTCGGTCGCGGAAGCAACCTCGGTTGTTGGAGTGGATGCCGGGGTGTCCGTCACGTCGGGGGAGATCACCTCGGTGGCTACGGCTTTGCCGGACTTGCCCTTGGGTTCGGAGGTTCGTCGAAGTTGAAGTCATCATCAGAATCTTCCACCTCGGTTGTTTTGCCGGCCTTGCCCTTGGAGCTCTCAGGCTCGTCAAAGTCAATTTCCTCGCCGTCAGACTTCTTCACCGGACTCTGCTTCTCGTCCGAGCTCTCTTCATCCTCAGAATAGAGGCGCCCTTCATCAAAGGTCCGGGTGTTTGCATAACTAGCAAAGAGGTCGGCTTGCTTTGGCGTTTCTCAATGCCATCAGGATGGTGTTCCAAGGAGAGCCCTGCGCAGGGAGGTAACGTGTGGATCTCAACATCTTCATACCAAGACAGCACGAACACCAGGGCCTTGTCCGCTCCAGCCCGAGCTGATGAGCATCTCCACTCCCGAAGTCTAGCCTCGGCTCCTTTCAGCTTCGTGGCGAGCTCGTCGATGCAAGTGGGAGTCTTGACCTTGGGCCAGAGGGCACGGTGGACCTCGATGGCAGCATCAACCAGTTTGGTCCAATGGCCCTGAGCGGCCTGATCCGAGCATTAAGGGCAACAAGGTGGTCCTGGATATCCCAGCTTTCGCTGAGGGTTTCTGTCTCAGCCCTCTTTGCCCGAGCTGCTTGAACTTCGCGGATAGCCTTGTCCTTGGAGTGCTCAAAGTTCTCTGAAGAAGACAAAAAGGCTGTCGCTGAAATAAGGCATACGGTGGCACGGGGTGTAGGTCGGCAGAAAATAAGGAAAAGGGGAAAGAAACTTACTGTCCATTTGGTGATTAATCCGAGCGAGCTCGGACAACCAGCTTTTCGATATAGCTCGGAGGGCGATAAGTTCGGCTTCGGCCGAGGTGGCGCGGCTCTCCAGGGTCTTGGCAAGCTCTTGCTGCTGTTCGGCGGCCTGGTCTTTGACCTTCATAGCGTCCTCCACAGCAGTTTTGGCTTCATTAGCCCGGTTCAGCTCTTGTTGCAGCCGAGCTATTTCATCTTCGGCTGTCTTCAACTTGGAGGTAATCTTTGTCGCTCTGCTCCTTTGCGGATAGAAGAGTCCGGTGAGACTTCTTCAGTCTGTTGTGATCCAGCAGGAGGTTCTTGAAGATCTTTGTCCGAGCATTGTTGCACTCCTGAAAAAATAGAGAGATCAGTTCGAAGAAATCCGAGGTCTTTTTAGCACCCGAGGCCCAATTGAGTCCCGGGGACTCGGCATTGACCTCGGGGACTCAGCATGGGAGAAATGACAAGTTTTTGAGATTCAAGCCGAGCAATTTTAACTCGGTGGAGTGTCAATTGCTCAACCCGAATCTCGGGGACTGGGAATAGTGTATGTTTGTCATTTGGTTTCAAAGGAAGAAAGAGAGTTGCGTAAAGAAACTTACCGAGGCCTTCTTGCTGCAATCAAGGACCGCAGTCTGCATGTTGTAGATGGACTGGAGCACGGCGCTAGGTCCAACTGGATGCTCAGAGCTCGGGTTAGAGGAGACCTCGGCAGTCAGCCGAGTTCCAGTCCATGTCATAGTGCTTCTCCGAGCCTAAGCTGTTCCCGCTCTTGGTCCGGAGTTGCCCGACCTCCCAGCTGCTGATGTTCGGCTGGATGGTAGCAGCAAAAGAGCTCGGGAGGTGGCGACCTGAGAGCTCGAGGGCGCGGTCTTGATCAGGTGGACTTCGGCGCGGGAACATGCGGCACTAGTTGGGTGCTCGCAGCCTTGGGGCCCGGTGGCGGTGGCGGCATTGGAGTTTGCTGTGGCTGTTTGGGGGGCTCAACAACTGGAGCTGAATCTTTCTTCTGCTTCTTCTGCTGCTGTTGCTGCTGGTTGCGCGCAGCTTGAGACTTGGGGGAGAGCCGAGGCTCCTGCACGGTCTTAGCCGGAGTCTTGGCGCGATCTGTCTCCGCATCCTTCTGAGGAGGCGGAGGAGTCTGATCTCGGCGGGGAGCAGAGTGCCCCAGGCCGGAGTCAGAGCTCGGCGGTGGAAGTTCGGGGAGGAGACACGCACCGGGGAGGAGATGGTCTTCTCCGGGCTGCTGAGGTCAATGGACCGTTCTGGAGGAGAGGCTCTGGCGGGGCTGCCGAGGTTAACCTCGACCTCGGTTGTCTGAGCTTCAACCACTGGAGGCAGTGGTGAATGTATCGAGCTATGGCTCTGTTTGATCTGCCGAGCCGGGCTAGACGAAAAAGAAAAGATTAAGTTAGAGTAAAAAACTTAACCTCGGAACAGCGTGAAAGGTAAAAAGGAGCAAGGTGACTTACGCATCTTCTTCCACGGGGCCTCGCTTCTTGTGCCTCGCCGAGGTCTTCTTGGCACGCTTGGCTTTGGGCGCGCAGTCTCCGAGGTCTTGGAAGCCTCGGCATCCGAGGTACCGGGTCCTGAGCGCTTCCGGGAAGCTGCAGACGCTGGATGAAAGTTCTTATATGTTGGAGGAGCATATGAAATGGGAATAACGTTGACAGGTTCCAGAATTTGGCAATCGTCATCGTCATCATCGGGCCAATCCTGGATAGACGATCGAACTGGTGGGCGGTGCGAGGTGAAACCACGAGTCTTACCCGAGGTGGCCTTGGGAATGGGGAGGTGATCCTCATTGTCCGGATCTTCAACCTCGGCGGCGGCCGGGATAGGCAGGTCGGGAGTCCACTCCTTAGAAGAAAGGGGGCCATCCTCGATTTCCTGTCGAGTGAACTTCTGCAGAGGTGGCAAGTAAAACCGAGTTAGCACAAGATCAATACAAGGTCGGGGTGAAAATGAAACCGAGGAATATTATACGTCGGGTAAGTACACTTACTTGAGCTGGAAGGTGATCTCGGTCATAGGGCTTGACACCCCATTTCCACTTGTCGGCATGGTGGTCTTGGCGATGGCCCGGATGCGCCTCTTCACCTCGGAGTCATCAAGTTCAAAGGTGCTGTGCCGAGTGGGGTCGTAGCGGCCACTATGGCAGATCTTATGGGCCGCGCTTGTAAGGGCTAACTCGGCGGGTGATCATGGTGCGCAAGATGTCATCTGCCCCCAGCTTTTCTCCTGGAGGGACATCATGGTTTGGTGGATCAGAAGAACCTCGGGAGCGTCGGGTGCAGGCTCATAATCCCAGTTGAGTTGGGCAGCGGGGGTTCCAATGGTGAACTCCGGCAAATTGATGAGGTCTTCGGCCCGGGTTCTTCACATAGAAGAAGGAGCGTTGCCATTTGCGGCAGGAGTCCAGGCCCTGATCCGAGGAAACTCAGAGAGGCGCCGAGGTGAAATCGAGGCCGCCCCGCAAGCGGTCATCTCCTTGTCCACGACCTTCTTGTTCGGGACACTTTGCTTCTTCAGCTGGAAGTACTTGGCCCAGGACTCGATGCTTGGCCATAATCCGAGGTAACCCTCGGAAAAGGTCGCGTAGGCCGAAAGTTGGAGGATGGCGTTGGCGGGCAGGTGGTGTGGTTGTAGCCCAAAGTTGTCCAAGAAATCCCGGAAGAATTTCCCGGCGGGAGCCCGAAACCACGTTCGAAGTGATCAGGAAGACGACCCGCTCCCCGGATTCACCTCGGGTTCGATATTTTCTTCGGAACCCGGCAGATGAGTTTAGCCGGGATCGCCGTGAATCTCGGAGCCATTTGATGTGACCTCGTGACGTCGGATCCCTCCCAGCTACTCGTTCTCCAGGTGCTCCTTCCTCGGCGGGATCCGAGGCAGAAGACATGTTGACGCTTTCCTGAGAAGAGGGAGGTTCAAGGGGTAAGTACCTCGGACAGTTCAGGATAGGGGGTAAATACCTCGGATCATTCGAGACAGCCGAGCTAAAGGATTTAGGCGGGAAACATGTTTCTACCGTGGCGAGATACTAGCAAAGATCTACGGTGAGCTAAAAAGGGAGATAAATTCGAGTCATCAAGGGGCAAAACCTAAAAGGACAGTGCTACGGGTGCGTCTGATACAGTCTAGATGAGATCTAAAATGGCTAAAAGAGTGCAAAGATAGAGCAGTCGGGTTCCTCAAGTTCATGGATTCATCCAGATCCTCGAGTTCATCGAAGGATGACATGTTTCATGGCATTGGCAACGGAGGGGAGATAAGGAACTCACGGTGAGGTACTCGAAGATCGGGGTTGGATGGCGAGTCGAGGGTGCGAAGGATCGACGACGGAGTGGCGGCGCAAGGCGC